>ML801163.1:341863-365839 GCA_009831015.1 Picea engelmannii
ATTTGTGTGTCGGTCATAAGCTATTAAGGTCATTAGTTAAGTGTCAATGGACTTAATATGTCCATGTGTTAAGAGGTATGAATGTTAAGTGACAAGATAAGCGTCAAGTTAAAAGAGGAAATTGTGTTACATGAGAGATGAACCCATCCAATAGAAAATGTCAAAATTCAAGTGTGATGTGTCAATTGTGGAGATTGGGGTTTGAGACAAAGATGGATATGTGTACCACCAAAGGATTTTAATATACAGCATGTTTTCTCCACATGCTTTATTTGTGTGCTTGTACATAAATGTGTTTTGTGTATCTATAATATTTATTGGCTTGAATTCAATAAAACATAACACGATATCACAACATTGATTTATCATGGTATTAGAGACTATGGAGATATAAGTACAAAAGAGTGTTATTGGAGAAATCTCACCAGTATGGTAAGTAAATTTCCCTAGGACCTGCCAATTGATCCTAGACAGACAATGGGGATAGACTTCTATGGGTTTCTTAGATCTAAGTAGATTTATTTCCTTTTAACTAACACTGGTGGTGACCATACCTTTCAACCAATGCTTTTTCTTGTGTATCCAGATGATGTAGCTTTTGATATCCAGTTCCAGCTCCCGCATTTTGCTTCCTACACACAAGGAGACAAACAACTATCGATCTACTTTCTCTTCTAACGTTAGGAAATCCAAATCTTTCAAATATATATTTATCTATACCACATGAGATCATATCCAAACATTTACAANTGTAGGAAATACATAGAACAACATACCTTGGATGTGAAAGTATTCCCCTTTACTCATTTCTCCTAGCTCCTCCTCAGCTTATCAATATGACTAGGAAATTTGATTGTGGCTACTCTAAATAGGAGAAGATCCTCTGTATTTGACCAACATAACTATACAAATGAGTATTCATTTTGCATGATCAAGACTTTCCTTCTTTATATAGATCCTTGAAAGAGGCTTGGGAGATCTTCTAGATCTTCTAGAACCAAATGAAAAATCAATGATGTGAGTTCCAAGGATCGTGCCATGAAGATACAACTCATCCCTTGTCTATCTCTTCATAACTCCACAAGTATATAAGTTTACAAGGTTTTTCACATGTTGCACTATAAACGACCAAAAACTATTGTCGTGTGATGTCTCTTATAGATCCCACGATAACCTTCAAAAAAGTCTCAAATCATGAGAAATAAATGTGTTTTGACTTTCATCTTCTGTTGGATTCCCTTATGGATCTATAGGGTGGAAATTAATGCTATAACAGATGCCCCCTAATGTGTGAGGTCGGAAAAGGAATGGATGGTCGAAACACATTACAATAAAATAGTGTCCATGTGAAGCAGCGTGAGGAGAGAGAAAAGGATGTATGGAGAGAAAAGAGGACCTCCAATCAAACAGCAAGGATGAATGTATATATATGCCATCCCCTAGGTAGACATACTTATACTCTAAAGAGCATGGCTTCCAAACAATACACTTCATATCCATGATATGAAATGAAATACCATGGCCACGAAAGAATACACGGTGGATCCATGTCATCAATGAGATCATAGCCATGAGACAATACAATGTGGATCTATGTCATGAATACGATCATAGCCACCAGTAAACACAATGTGGATCAATGACACAACATATGCATATTAGGAAGACAACAAGCACTAAGTAAAGTGCCCCCGAAGTATTCAAAGTACTCATATATTAGTGATATACTCCATCGCAACTTGGGAGGGGATGTTGTAAAGGAATGATGTGTCATTGAACCCAAGGTATTTGTCCCAAACCCTAATGGTAGGAATCTACATCATGCAAATAGATGAGTTGATGTTGAGCATGGTAGAAACCTTTTGATTACCAGTCATTAATGTATATTTTTAATAGATGCAAGGAGACCTATCGATGAGGAAGATGGACCCCAAGGTACCTAGTACAATCTAGCAAGTGTGAATAGAGGATCTGATGTCGAACACTCATAAAATAAATTGATCAGGAGTCAATTATGTAAACCCATTGTCGATCACGAGGAGGCCTGCCACTGATGACTGCAAGCTCCAAGGTACTAGTTGGTTTCTAGATCCCTTTCCTAGATAATTTGTTGAAGTCGATAGGAAGAGATTTATCAAAGGAGGGCCTTAATGTACACCCCATCAATCAACACAAAACATACACTGAGAGATGATGTGAAGACAGAGTATCACTAAGTACAATTGACATGAGGATGGCCAACTTGGAAACTCAACAAAACAACAAATGGTCAACTCATGCTTAAACTTCCCTTGAACATATATCATGAAACAATGGTGACTTGGTAGCGAGATGCAAGATTTGAATAAATAAAGTGAAACAATGTGGGAGGCATTGAAGCACTCTCCATGATGACTGGAAGAGTAACCAGCCAGAGGAGACTCATATTACTGGGATGGCTCCTAGGAAAGCTAAAACCCAATTGTATGATGATGACTTAAACAGGTGTCATGTTCAAGGGAGACTCGATTGACGATGTTGTTGGAATTTTTTTTCATGTTTTCATGTGTCCTTAATGTTGGGGAGTTTAGACCCAGGGTTCTTCCAGATTTGACCAACAAAAACCCTAGAGCATTAGTATATCAATCCTCAGCCAAGGCTGACGAAGGTCTCACCCGAGATGCAAAGAGGATCACAGAGACCATAAGGTCTTGTGTCAGTGATGAAGAACTAAACAAACCAAGATCCATCTAGGATGGTATTCATACTTTCTATATCCAACAACTTACTATGCTAATAAGTAAAACAATACACACACATATCCAAATAACACATGATAGACACACAATAGATCAAATTGTTGCAGCTTTACTATTTCTTCCATTCCATTGAACACAAATATATAGTAAGAAAAATATATTTTACAACAACAAAGTTGCACATCCCTTTTATATAAATTCCCAGAATTACAATACACTACGTGATGTGCATCCTTTAAGACCTCAGACATATGACAAATTCATATTTATATTCAAAATAATTAAAACATTACAAAGGATCAGAGTGAGATCAACACACTATGACTGACCAAATCCTATATACAACTGTCTAACTATTTATCATCTAACCATATAACTCTATTTCTAATTTCGTTGCTTCCTTTTATAGCTTTCTCTACTTAGGAGCTTTGTCTCTTTCTACTCAGTTCCACTTGCTCTACTAAAAAAACAGCCTCACACGCTTCTAGAACTTACCTACAGTCCACGTAGCCTTCTATAATCAGGGAAATATTAACTACCTCACCAACACATTTTTTTCCATCTCTACGATCCCTTATATTGATGGCAGTAATCATTCGATAGGATTTCCTGATGATTCCTTTCTTGATTTTGGTGTGCGGCTTCTTGATTGCTGGCACAACTGACAAAACTCGTATCGATGCGCATATTTCATATCTTAGACTTGGTGCACAATATCAAAATTTGGCCTGTCACGCACTCCTTTCCCTTTTCTACTCATTTAGTTTAAGTGAGAGCAAAGCTGGAATGGGTGCGCACAAAACTTGGAATGAGCGTGCACAAAACTTGGAATGAGCACGCACAACTTTGTTTGTGAAGTGTAGGCTCTTGAGCTACTCAATTTAATTGGAAAGAACGGAGTAGTGATAATCTACTAATCCATGCCATGAGTGGGAAGCTGGAAGGAGAAATGGGAAAATTGGAGAAAGAAGGATAAATGGGATAAAATTTCACTTGAATGATGGAGGAAGTCATAGGTGGGGGTGGTAGGGAATGGGGCTTGGAGAATTAATCCATAGAGAGGGTAGGTGGGGTGGTATATATAGAGTGAAGATGAGGGGAATGATTGTGATGGAGATACAACAATATTTGATGGAGGTGATGGCTTGGAGAACAAGTAGATATTGGCAGTGAAACGTGACTCATGGGGAGATCAATATGTCAAATCCATCGTACTAGTGATGCTTGTTGGAGATTGCGGTAGCATAACTGACTCTATACCTATAGCATGTGCGACTTGACCAAATAGGATTGATTTCCCTTTTAATGAACTAAATCACCAGGAAACTCCTCCAAGGCCCACGTGAATTGGCAGTTAGTGCCAGGACCTTGTACTTATGTCAAAATATCATCATGATTTCAAAATCTCGAAAATATACAAAAAATGTCAATCTATTGAGTCCTCCTGTGTGACTAATGTGAATTTTGTGTTGTCAAAAAGGTAATGTATGGTGTCTATGGGACGTTCTACCTACTCTACATCCTACCCTAATCCTACTCTACGAACACTCAAAATTGAGAGAGGGAGCTAAATGACGGTTGACCCCTGTGTGTCGTATTACACCTTCAACCTGCTCCCATTAATGAGTCCCTTGAGCGGTTGTCCTTGTAAGGTTTCCATCTTGGCAGCACCTGCTTCACTAATGTAGACTAGCTGGAAAGGACCCATCCACCACATGCACATCTTGCCAAGATGTTGTAAATATTTGTTGTCATATAACAAAACTAAATATCTAGGCTGGAGGATTTTTTGGAAGATGTTGCAATCGTGCCATGCCTTATGTCTATCGTTTTTAATCGCACGGTTTAATCCTATCATGATTCAGTCCTCCTCTACTTCCATGAGCTCATATAACCTATGTTGAAGGGACTATTCATCTATCATTCGGGTTGCAAGGGAAACTCGAAGACTAGGAACAACAAATTCTAGAAGCATGACCGCTTCTTTTCCATAGACCAATCTGAATGGCATGTTCTTTTTAAACCTTTTGCATGTTGTTCAACAATCCCATAATATTTTTTGGATCTGTTGATCCCAATCATCACATTACACATTAAAACATTTGGTTAAATCATGCTCTAAAATCTTATTAAAAGCTTCAACCATACCATTAGTTTGAAAGTGATAGGGAGTTCTCTTATGGTGATGTATCATGAAATCCTAAGTGAGTTTATTAAAGGCCTCGTTCATAAAATGCAACCCTTGGTTTCTCATCAACACCCTTGGACAGTCAAATATGGTGATGGAATTCTCAAAAATTAAGCGCATCATCATTTTTGTTCAACAATATTTGAATGGTGTGGCTTTGAACCATCTAGTTAGGTATATGGTTGTGGTAATAATGTAGCATGCCCATGTGCGATGCGCAGGAGGGGTAGATGGGACCCACAAAATCTATTACCCACTTGTCGAATTTCTCTAGTACAGTCAAAGGAAACAAAGGAAGCTCATGTCTCCTGCAGGGTTTTCCAAAGCAATGATAGACATCGTAGTGTTTGCAGTAGTCCTTGGCATCTGCAAAGAGTGAGGACCACCAAATCCCTATGAAAAGAACCTTATGCATTGTATCCTTGTTGGGATTGAGGCCTCCAGCAATACCTTCATGTGCTTCATACAGGATGGAGTTTTTTTCGTGTTCAATTGCACATCGACATAGGATGACATATGTCCCCAACTTATACAATTGTTTGGTAATGAACTGATAATTGGCACTATGAGTCACCAGTTGACAAAGTTGTGTCGGAGTATACCCTATGGGAGCCTGCCCAATCATGATAAATTTCATGATTTCATCCAATTGATTAGGCATGGACTTTCCACAAAAGAGTTGTGCATCGAGTATTTCATCATCGAGACTCTTAGAAGCTTCACCAGTCTCAATCTGTGACCTATGATCTGGTCCAACATTATACTTCCACAATTTAACCACAAGTTCAAAGTTAAACTCCTGAAAGAGAAACAACCAACAATAGATTCGTCCACCAAACACCGGATTGTTGACCAAATACTTTAGCACAGAGTGGTCAATTAAAAATTTAAAACCATACTCTAGCAAATAGTGACAAAATTTTTGTAAGGAATATACCATGGCAAGGCCCTCGTGCTTCGTTGTCGTATAATTATTTTCAGCATCAGACATCTTGTGACTGGAAAAGCATATTGGATGGTCAATATTTTCTTCCCCTGGCTGAATAAGAACTATACCCAGTGCAATGGTTGAAGCATTGACATGGACAAGAAAGAGATTCAAACAATCAAGAAAAACCAGAATTGGCTCAATAACCCGTTTTTCTTTGAGGGTATCCAAGGCTTCCTTGCATTCTGGTGTCCACTCATACTTAGTATCTTTGTGCAGCATATTTTCCAACAGTACAACAATCTAAGCATAATTCTAAATCAACCATTGATAATATCATGTATCACCCAACGTAGTGTGCATCTCCCGAACTGAGATTGGGGCTACCATATCCAAGATGGTGGCAATCTTATCTTGATCCACCAACAATTCATCTTTGCACACGACGTGTACCAACAATGTTCCAAAGGGTGTACAAAAAATTAATTTCTTCAAATTCAAGGATATGTGTAGTTGGGAGCATCGATCCAACATCATTCGAAGAGCTTGCATGTGTTCCTTCAACAAACTAAACACGGTCCAATCATCCAAGTATACTTCAAGAAAATTGTGGATGAAAACCTTGAAGGTTGTAACCACTATCTGGGAAAATACTGCAGGGGAATTCTTCAAGACAAAGGGCATTACCATGTACACAAAATACCCCCATTATATCACAAAGGTGGTTTTATCTTGATTCTCCTCTACAATCTGAACTTGATGATACCTTGAGAAGACATCTATGAAAGAGTAGGATTCTCGACCGCCAATATTTTTCAGCACCTCATCTATGAAGGGTGTCGAGAAAGGGTCATGGATGCAAGTTGCATTGAGACTCCTCAGATCTACACAAATTTGAATTCCATCGGCCTTCTTAGGTTACACCACCATAGTATTAATCCAATCAAACTCGTCTACAAGAACAATGATTCCAGCATCCAACATCTAATCCAATTCTTTGCGCACATTTTCCTTATATTTGGGATTTAATCGATAATCCCTTATCTTGACCAACTTGGCATCCAATTTGAGTTGAATCGTCATGGCCCCCAATGATCCTACAATTCCTTTCCTTTCAAAAAATCTTCAGGGAAACAAATCTTCATATTCCTTGCAGAGGTCAACAACCTGAGTGACTGTCTCCTTATCACAATAATATCCAATGATGGCCATCTTGGGCACTTCTTTAATGCCAATATTTTGTTTCTTGGTTTTGATTGGGCCATTATAGTTTGGTATGGCCATATTTTTTTCCTTACCCTTTAGTGCGCACTCTCCTTTGTATTATTTGATATGGACGTCGCATGGATTATCGTCATCAACATTATCAACATCGATCTTCCAACAATGTATTGTCTCTTTTAGTTTTTCCACCCGTTGATGATACGAGTAGACCACCCTGGGTGTGTCTTCCTTTGGCTATCAATGGAAAATAAAATCTTTAATACGGAGAAGTGCCTCTCTTTGAGCCAGATCTTCTACTATGAAGTTGAATGTTAAACAAAATTGGGAACTCACATGGGTCCACTCGACCATTTTCCTCCTAAACTCCTTCTGAATCTACCAACTTCTATGGATCATGTCCATAGTGTGGACAAACCGATGGACCCATTTGGCTCAAGGGATATTCTTAGAAGTCCAACATTGTTCACAAAAAGAAATGTCTTCTTGAGAATCCTCGGTTCCCTTGTACTGGTTTGCTAGTTTGCAATCAGTGACGGGTTGTAATTGAACCTTTATCAACTCAGCTGCATGCTCCCAACTCTGAATATTTGGGTGATACATCACCCACCACTGCACAAGTGTCCCTCAAACCAATGCATCCATGGCCTGAATTCCCTGCTCTGTTGGTACAGTTTTATCCATCTATATGAGGAATGTCTCTACTAGACTATCCCATCAAACCATGGGACATCACACATCTCAATCCCAATCCAGCACACTACTTTCATTATGCTCGCATATTTGCAAGTAGAAACTTCATAGAGATTTTTTTTCCACCTAACCATGGCATCCTCAGAATCTATGTCATAATACTAGACACGTGTCCAGCTTTATTCTCCATATGTGGTGGGATTGATGTAATCCTCCCTACGCCCTGTGATCTTATAGATTTTTTCAATATCTAAGATATGTTCATCCTCTTCCACTGGCTCATTGTATTTGTCCCCTTCTTATGGATCCATAGGTATGACCATGTGCAAGGTGTCTATTTCAAATGGCATATGCCTTTTCTTTAAATTCAACAATGCATTATTATCAAAGGCCCAATCAATTCCTAGTAAGGTAGGATATGGATCAGATTCATCCATAATTTCTATGACCTCAAATTCAGCCTTTGTTTTTACTCCTTCTATATTCACTTCCACTTGCTCCAATTGGCCTATTGGGTAGATATTGTATTGATTGGCCAACCGCAGTTAGATGGGTGACCGGACCAATTTTGGTTTACCCATCATCTCTCGGGATTTCTTTGAAAAAATATTCACGTCTGAACCCATATCCAACATGAATCCATCCATGTCAAATCCACCAAGTTCTGTTATCATCTTCAACTCTCGGTGAGTGCATTTTTTATTGCTAACCTAACATACATCTCTTTCTGGAACAGAGGTTGATATGGTTTCCTCCACTCCTTGTTCCCTCATGAAAGTAGCTAAAATATGTGTCAACTTACTTGCAACCTATGGATCATTCAGCAATCGCAAACAACAACGTAAGAAAACTTACTTGGTCTTTAGGTTCTTCCTTGCAACCCAAGTCATGTAGGGATTTTGCACACGTTGCACGTTGTGATTCCTCTAGGAACTACTATTCATGTTCTTTATGCTTAGTGCATCACAACTCATTTTTTCTACAAGCTTCTTGCAATGACCATTGTGTCACGTATTGTATTTCTTTTCACATGTGAGATTCCTCCAAATATCATTGCATCATGCATTGCAATTATTCATGGGAACGAGCCTCTTCCAGTGACCTCTGCATCGCCCATTTTACTTCTTCACAAATCCAAGTTTCCTCCAACAACCTTTGTGTCACCCACTGCACTTCCTCTTGGATCTGAGCCTCCTCAAGTGACCTCTTATTCGTGCATTGTAGCTCCTCGTGCACTCTTTCTTCTTCCAGTTCTCTTTACGCATCATGCAGGAACTACTTTTTTGGGGAAGCATCAAACTTTGGAGGGGGTTGGATTGCCTTCCTTATCTTCCCCTTCGAGTTATGACCTAAGCCTTCACCATGCTCAAAGTATGCTCCTATATTCGCTCCTCCTCGGGTTACCACCCAAACATAAACCTCCTCATTCTTCTTCTTATTATTGCATGGCTCCACATGCACCATTTTGTAATTGGCCTTCTTGTCTTCCCACTTTTTCAACAAGTTGGGACAATCTTTGGTAACATGCTTGGGACTGTAGAAATATGCACAAAGCACGTGTGGTTTGGTATAAAACCTTGATACATGACCAATTTCTCCACAATTGAAACAAGTGGGGGGTCTACATCCCCCTTCACCATATCCTCAACCATGACTGCACCCATATCCACCCTCGGGACCTCCTTGGTATCCATCGCTTTTAGCACTGCCACACTCACCACCCTTCTTCTCTTCCTATACCTTAAATGCATCACAGGTATTATATTGCATCAGTTGGAGTGAGTAGCAGTTATTGACATCATGTCCCATGAATTTACAAAACTCACAGAACAAAGTATAGTTCGTCGTTTGAGACTTCTAAAAAGTTGGGTAGCGAGGTGGCACATGGACCCATTGTCTACATATCTTGTCACATTTCATTTGTCCAGATGGAAATGGACTCGGCACGCGCATCGCCACATAATTTGGAACTACAAGGAATTTTTCCATGCAATACTCCTCAAATCAACACGTGGTACACCATACGTTCTCGCGTACGACCTTCATCTTTCCCATATCTTGTAACTACATCATCAGGTTGGCCATTTGCGACTGCACCTGCACCAATCATGTCGACGTATCTGCCCCTCATAGCATAGCTTCTAGGCGCATTGCAATTTCTATTGCCTCCACTTGAGTAGTCATCTTATGTTGAGTGAGCGGGACTTGGATATAGGGAAGTAACCTCGCGATAAACCACTCTTTGTGTTGCATGTCCTGGATTTGGAACGTCAGGCTATCCAATAAAATATTAAACCTTTGTTCATAATCCCACACAGTTTCTCCTTCCTTCTTTTTAATCTCTTTTATCTTCATGATGCATTGAGACTCTGACTTAGGCCTCTGGAACTCCCTAAGTAGATCCTAATTGATCTCTTTTAGGGACCTTGTTTGTCCCGATGGTTCAGTGTCCTTGTACTTCATGTACCACGTAAAGGCTCTATCCATGAACATGGTCTCCAGCTCTGTGATCTTTGTTGCTTCATTTGTGATCCTCTTCACAGACCAAATTGTTTCACAAGTGAACCAATGTTGTTTTGCATCATCCTTACCCATTACATAGAACATAGGTAGCCTTAAGGTGCTATCTTGATTCGCCATCGTCACTCTCTAACCAACTCCTCTAATCTGATTATTGGTTTTCAAACTTCTTTCTATTAATACTCTTCTAGGTTAAGTGGCACCAGCTTCACCTTCTTCTTTACCCATCTCTTCTCTTCTTTCCTCTTCTACTCCTTCTCCTGCTCCAATCACTTCACTATATGTTGTTATTTATTCTTGATTACAAACACCCAAGGGGGATGGTTCAAAGGGGGTATAAGGCCATCTCCTTCAGACATTTTTTGTGAGAGGACCCAGAGAGTTGTCTACTTGTAGCTGTGCAATACCATATACTATTGCTAATTCATCTCCCCCGCCACTAAGGGAGCCTCAATCTTCCCTTGATATATACGCACCACTACTATGTGTGCCATCTTCCTCTCCTAATAGTGCACCACTGCTCTGTGCTCCATCATTTTCTCTTATCAATGCAATAATTTTCTTTGCTTCATATTCCTTTAAGGTTTCGGCACTCCGCAATAGTCAAGGGGTTCGGACTTCGTCACCTAGTCCCTTACTAGTACCACTATTTCTACTATTGGTATCCCCACTAGAGACCCTATCCTCAATTCCATGCCTCTCCGTGAGCCTATTCTCATTTGTTCTCCTCTCTAGCACAATATACTCTTTTGCAATACCACTTGGTGTGGTTTTTTTTCTCTTCATCCTAGGCCCGACCCTTCATCACGTGCCCCTAGCCAACTCTTTTCCACCTCTCGGATCCTCTTTCTTTCTTAGCTCAACTCTTCTTGTGTATCTCTTGGCTCTTTTTCTCCTCTACTCCTATGGGTCCATTACATTCCTCACCTCATCTCAATAGTGTATGGATCCTCCTCAATGGATCCATCTTCTCTCTTATTTTCCCTCATCCTTGCAACCCCCCCCCCAGTGCTAGGGGATTTTACTCAACCATTCTATCGGGCTCCATGCACATCATCCCTTTCTCCATAAACAGTATCTTTATCTAAATTGGAATCTCTTCTAGCATTCGTTTCCTTGGACCTTCCACAGAAAACTCAATAATATATCCCTCCTTTACTAGAGAAAAACAAAATCAATGGCTCGAGTCCACTTATTGTCCAACACTTTCAATCTATCAAGCATAGCTTGATCCCAAACCACTGGTTCTAAAGGCTATATAGTAGAATTGATAGTAGTTTGTCTTTTCATCCATTCATACAACAAACAAAGAAATTCAGAAAATAAAATCTCATGCATATCAATGTAGAGATACCTATCTTTCCATTGATTTACATTCACTCTTAGTTCATGAATTTCTCGCAGGGAAAACTCAAGATATTTTTTAGTTAGTCAGTCTTGAATTTCTTCCTGAGATGGATACCACCTCATCTATTACCTTCATCATTCCCTACAACACTTTCAGGTCCTGAAAACAGAACCATTGTTGGTGTTTTGTTCATGCTTGCGTGCGTACTTATTAACGATGTGGATTTTACACCCAGGGTTCATCCAGAGTTGACGAACAAAAACCCTAGAGCATTGGCATATCAATCCTTGGCCAATGCTGAGGAAGGTATAACCCAAGATGCAGAGAGGATTACACAGACCATAAGGTCTTGTGTTAGGGATGAAGGACTAAACAAACCAGGATCCATCTGGGATGGCATACATACATTTCATATTCAACGAATTAATGTGCTAACAAGTAAAAAAAAAAACACACATATCCAAATAACACATGATAGAAACACAATAGATCAGAATTGTCACATCTTTATTATTTCTTTCATTCCATTGAACACAAACATACAGTAAGAAAAATATATTTGACAGCAACAGAGTCACACATCCCTTTTATATAAATTCCCAGAATTACAACACACTAGGCAATGTGCGTCCTCTTAAGACCTCAAACATATGATAGACTCAAATTTATATTCAGAAACATTACAACATTATAAAGGCTCGGAGTGAGCTTGACACACTATAATTGATTGAATCCTCTTTGCAAGTGTCTAACTCTTCATCATCTAACCATCTAACTCTATTTTTGATGTCGTTGCTTCCTTTTATAGCTTTCTCTTCTCTAGAGATCTGTCTCTTTCTGCTCTTCTCCACTCTCTCTACTAACAAATTGTCTCGCACGCTTTTGGTACCTGCATGTAGTCCACATATCCTTCTAGAATCAAGGTAATATTAATTGTCTCGCCAACTCATCTTTTTTTAGCTCCATGATCCTTTGTGTTGTTGGCATTAATCATTTGAGAGAATTTCCCAATGATTCCTTTATTGATTCTGACATGTGGCTTCTTGATTTCCGGAACTACTGACAAAACTCAAACCGGTGTGCATATTTCATATCTTGGTATGTCATGCACTCCTTTCCCTTCTCTATGCATTTAGCTTAAGCACATGAAAAACTGGAACGGGCACACAAAAAACTTGGAATGAGCGTGCACAACTCTGTTTGTGTGTGTGCACGAAATGAACCCAAAACTTTGGGTTCCAACAGCTACCATTTTGAGAATAGACCAATGATGAAAAAACCCCTCTCTTTTTTTTTTCTTTTTTTTTCCTCCTTCATGGTTTAACAAGTGAGAAAGAGGAATAAAATTATGCTCGGTATGTACCTTTTTCATGTCTTTTTATGAGTCTAAAAAAGAGATAAAAGTGTACACGATAATGTATTTTTCGTGTTCTTTTACAAGTCCGAAAAAGAGATAAAAGTATACTCGACTGGAGAGAACGAGTGGCTTAACAACATGCTCCTATGTTCCAAGCACGTGGAATTTACCTAAGTAAGATGAATGAAAATGGTACAGGCAAGTGAGATCCACTCTTAGCAGTTGTTCTCTCCATGGGTAGGTGGATCCAAAATGGAGGCCAAATAATTAAAGAGGCGAATGGTCAAGGGCTACTACAATAGTGGTAAGTGGGATCTAGGCAAATAGTAACACAGCGGTTGGAGGCATGACACAAGAAGAAAATGCATAGGTGACCATTAACCAACAAATTAAATTTTCAGGAACCCCCACGGGATGTGGCCAGAATATAGATGAAAAGAGAAGAATGATTCTTAATCATCAAGTCATGGCGAACTTAAAGGAGGAATCTCGGGCCTACAGAAAATTGCATCATGAGCATCGAATGCAAATCTGGGTGATAACTAGGGCACCCATGAAGGGTAGGAAATACCATGCAAGTTACGACATGCAAAAATGCAGTGGTTAATGTCTCAACCTAGCGGGATTGAACCTAAGGCATGTGATGGAAAAATGGACAGTTAATAATGCAATATGGTGGATGCAGGGAAAAAATTATCCATGTATTTCAATTTGAAAAAAAAATTACCTCAATTTCAGGTGGAAGTCGTTATCTTTGTAAAAAATAGTCCCTGTAATCCCGTTAACACATGTAAACTAGATTCTAAGGTCAAAATGCATAATGAAATCTTAAAAAAGAAAATATTTTTGGATTTTTTGGATATGATATATGAAAAACAAAAGCACTCACACCACACACCTATGTACAAGGCACTACGCATTTCGATGGGTTATGCAAAGTAGATCCCATTGTTAGGATCAGGCTAAGGATCGATGTTTTCATAATAAATGAACTCATGAGCCAATTTTGGCATCATATGTCTTACCATATTGGGGCCATGCCAAATAGGAATGAATTTATGCATAATAAGATACTCATCATGAGTAGTCTGGCAAGCTATCATAGCTCCTTGATGATGACTATAAAGACATGAATGAAGTATGAAACATAAATATTCGATGGAAGGGGAAGTAGAGAATTCAGTGGAAAGTTCTAAAAAGGATAACCAAGGTAGAAAAGGGTCAAGACTAGGAGGTATATTGGATGCCCTATCCAATGCCCCTAGTCCTGGATTACGACTCATCATGCTAAATTTCATTGGTTTCGAATCAGGAAAATATGATCGATGCATCACCTCATATGTTGTCTTTTCTATGGAAGCCATGACTTTCGGGATGGCTTCTTCTGAAGGAAACTCTATATCTAGGAAATCATGTGAACACAGAGAGTCAACAACCCATTCGGTCGGAATAGGTAGATCACACTCCATATGAGGATGGAGTTGTTGACCAGTATCAGTTGATGTTGATGGGATTGTAAGAGCAACAATCTCAACCACGATGAGTGGCATGGAAGCACCATATGATTCAACATCCTCAGGATGAGGTACCACCCAAGGATCAGTAGAGCTGAGGGATCCACTGGTAGATGAGGAAATCATGTTGATAGGAGAAACAGTTGCAGTAGGAGATGGTGGGAGTAGGGGAAAAATACCCATAAGAAGAGGATCTTTGAACATCCCTGCAACAACATGCATATAATATTTTTGAGCATCATCAACAAAGGCTACATTTAACCCCGCATTGGATCCAAGGTCTGAGGTGCATAATGTAAGCAAAAAATTGTATTCCCAAGTAATAATTTGTACTCAAAAGGTGTGTCAACGATCTCCACGGCAACAGAAATTGTCTTACCACCTAAATCAATGGGTAAGGCATGGATTATTCCATGAGGCTAGAACATGTTTCCAACAAACTCTTTCCAAAGTGTGGCAGATGTGTCAAGCTTAGGAGAGCCAATAGTATTCCAACAAGAAATAGACACGATTCAAGTCTAGGTTCCTTCATCAACCATAGTTTGGAAGATGTTTTTCCCCATCATACGCACTTTTATGTGGAAAGCAACCTGATGGGAGAGCCTATGTGTAACCTAATAGGAAACAAAGTTCATCAAACTCGAATCTGAGGGATCAACCCTACCTATAGCATACAACAAGGTTTTATGCTGCATTGGGC
The DNA here is from genome assembly GCA_009831015.1 of Picea engelmannii. Lineage (NCBI taxonomy): Eukaryota > Viridiplantae > Streptophyta > Pinopsida > Pinales > Pinaceae > Picea > Picea engelmannii. The sequence continues at coordinate 357,071 of ML801163.1, forward strand.
AACTCTGGAGGACTTCAAGGGTAGACATGGCACAAGGTGCCTGGGCCAAGTCTTCCACAATGTTGTAGTTGTGGGCGTCCCGTGCATCTGGATTGTATGTCATTATTCGATGAATTTCCTTCGGGAGGCAAAGAGGTGCGTAAAAATATGGCTTCTCAATTTGGAGAGGGCCCCTAGGCTAGGAATAATATGTTGGCTTATGCACATAAGGAATAGGCTCAGATGTGTCATAGTTCTTGGCTCACATTTACAAATTGATGGTATGGTCACACATGAAAGTAGAAGCATTCGAGGAAGACCCCTTGTGGTGAGGGATACCTTCCATGCCCCCTCGCAAAGGGGTGGGATTTGTGGCAATCATATGTTGAGGTTGAGGGGGGAAAGGATGAGTTAATATAGCAGGTCATTGGGGGACCTTTTGTAATGCCAAAAATATATGGACCTCATCCTTTTGAGGACACTGATGAGTAGAGTGGTCCTCCCCACAAATCGTGCAGAGGAACTAACTCTTATTTTTCTCTTTTTTTCCCCCTTCCTAATTGTTTTGGATGGGCGCATTCCCTTTCTCATTGTTGAAATTGTTTTTCTTATTTCTCTTCTTCTTTCCTCCAGGCTGTTGAGGATTCTTCAATTGTGTGGACTACATTGAATTCACCTCGGAGGTTTGAGTAGGGACCGTGGTAGTTTGAGCACTAGAACTAGTAGCTGACAGGTGTGAGGATATAGACATGTGACCCGAGATAGATATGTGACCCATATGGTCAGCTAATTGGTTCACAGAGGCATGGGAAACATAACCAACCATATCATTGGCATGGGGTCTTGGGTTTGTCTTCTTCAGATCTATCAATGGCCTAGGAGCATGGGGGATAATGTCATACAGAGTACCCAACTAAGAGTTAATCAAGTCTAAGTATTGGGCACGCATAATGGCTTTCTCCTCGGTAGTCTCCCTAGCTATAGCTACATCCTTGGAAATGGTTGGAATGGGGGATTTGGTGAACCACTCCACAAAGATATTATCTAGGATTTGGGTCTTGATCATTCTATGCCTTTTTCACCACTCATGAATATGATCAAAAATGTGAGTGGCAATGTCCGGACGTAGTGAATTCAAGATATTTGTTCCTATTTCATACCTAATGGGTTACTAGTAATGTGTAAGGAACACAATTTCCAAGTCATTGAAGATTTTAAAGGAACCACCTTATAATTCAATGTGTCATTTAGTGGCATCTATAGTCAGGGATCATTGGAAAAGACATATCCTCACACTATCATCCATCAAGGAATTGGATGAGCACCATAAGTGACACATCATGATGTGTGTGGAGGGGTCATCTCCCATATTTTCGTTGAATTTCAGTATGTCTAAAGGTATCTTTCCAGGCATATCTGACCATGAAGGGTTGTTTGAAATAGGGTCATTTGCCAAATGTGATAGATCAAGTAAGTTTAATATTGTGAGGAAGGGAAACGGTGTGTGAGAAAATGAATACTGGGAGGGAGATGAAGTATTTGTTGTCTTAGATGAACCTTGCAATTCCCCTACATTCGTACTACCAGAAGGTTGTCGAGGTTTTCCCAAAGAGTGAGTGCCCCCAGGGATGGTGGAACTTCCAGGAGCATGATTTCTCCTTGGACTAGACGTGCCCCCAAGTGGATTTATCCCAGGGATAGATGTAGACCCTCCAGAAAAGATGTTCCCAAAATTAGGCTCAGGGAAAAATCCTCTTGAACCTGAGGTATTGATAAAGGGAAATTTTCCCCAATTTGAAAATTTACCCCCGAGGGGTGTTCCCCCAGGGAAAGGTGTGCAAACCCATGGGAATTTTAAACCTCCTGACATACTACTACCCCCAGCCTAACTAGGGACAACCCAAAAACCACTAGGAAAGTTTCATCCAAAAAATACACCTGCACCTGATGATATCAGGTTGCTCATAGGAATGGTGGAGGTAGAAGGAGTTCCACCTCCCATGTTGAAACCAAGGCTTAGTCCCCCACCGAAAAGATATCCATGAGTGAGCATAGAAATAGAATGGATGGGCGTAGGAATGATAGGTATACTAACGGATGGAAATGAAGACACGGTCGGGGTCCTCCAGATCGAGGGACTTGTAGAAAGAGGGATAGATGGTGTTGGTCCAATGGTGCTAAGAGAAGGTAATGTGGACATCACGGGGATGACCCTTGTCCCACTTGTAAAAGGGATTGAAGGCTTAGCTATATTGGATGAAACACCCAGTCTTGACATGGTGGGAGGATTTCTAAACAAAGAAAAAGGCTCACTAAAAATCTCCCTTACCTAGACAAGTAGAGGTGCTTCAGGATCAGTTAAAGTAGGGTTAAAGTTTAGTAGAGGAATTTTGTCAACCATTTCCACTTCAACCAAAACAGTCTCCTCAAACCAAAGATAAGACCGTTTGAATTCATGATCACTTGTTTCATGTTGCTTAAGAGGTGGTTATTCCTCCATGATTGGTTCTAGTCCTCGTAGTCGACGTGATAATTCAGCCACGGTGAAAATAATACGTGTAAATCAAACACAACTCAACCTAAGGTTGATCTAGACTCAAAATTAAAGATCACACCCATATCAAATCTAGAATAATATCAAACAAACCAATGGCCCAGGGTACCTTCGGAAAACCAACCCTCTAGGGTAGATGAATTCCCCACAAAACTGGCTAAACATAGTTACCAACTTAACGAAAACTCTATAGAGTTCTCGTTTTTTAGGGGGGCACATTTTTTACCCCATTTTTAAAAATGGTGCTACCGGTAGCACCCCCCTCCATTTTTAGGTGGTTTTTTTATGATTTAAATTTACTGATCCAAATGAATCCACATTATTTTATTTTATTTTATTTTTTTAACTGAAACAGATAATTTTTATTGAATATCAACCATCATTACAAGGGAGCATCTTCCCTCTTAATCTGAATGCATCATTTCATTCTTACATAGATATGAGAAGTGGGATATCTAAAGCTATGGGATAGGGGTCCATATGGGGGTTTCATCATTTTTCCTGAGCACTCATGAAGGCATTTGACAATCCATATTCGCCTTTTCATCCGCTTCCTTGTTTGATCCACGAAGGATGTGGAAAAAGAGAGGGGAAGATAAGTCTTGCAACACTTGACGAAGTCTTTGTAAGGCCTTGTTGATTATTGGATTTTTGAATTGTTCATTTGTGTTTAAATTCTTAATCAGTATTTTGGAATCTCCAAAGATTTGTATTTCTTTAATACCATTTTCTCGCGCTATCTGACAAGCTTTTAGCATCTCGAGAATTTCAGCCTGATTATTTGTTCTTTCACCAAGACCCCAACTAAAGTTGTCTTTTCGGGTTCCATCCGAGGAGTAAATCACTCCACCTACTCCTGCTTTCCCTGGATTTCCCTTGGAGGCTTTGTCGAAAAATATTGAGGCTATGCTTTGCCTCCTCCACCAATCTTGAAAAACTCCATCCTTGTCTCGCAAACGTCAACTTGAATTTTTTGAAGGGCGGGCAATGGTTTGAGTCATGTCTCGGAAGGTGAAGGTTGCAATCCATTTCTTTTCTTCGGGAAGAACTGTAATTTCTTTCGTGGAGAAATTATTTGTCATTGTTTCGAGGAGAAGAGATTTTTCTTTCGCTACCACCGTTGAGGGGGAAGACGGCATGTTGTTGAAGATTTGATCATTTCTAGCCAGTGATAGTTTCCAGTAGATGTATTTTGGTATGGCCTGCCAAATTCTTCTACGGGTTGGATTGCTTTGAGTGTCTTGAGGGTAGCGCGCCTTCCATGAGGAAAATAAATCAACCACTGAGATATGTCTCAAGTCTATGACATTGAGGCCTTGAAGGGAGATTTTCCATACTTCTTGCATATAAGTACAGTCTACAAATAAATGATCCATCATTTCAAGTGCTTGGAAACACATGGGACATCTATGAGGTCATATAAAGCCTCTTTTCGCCAGATTTTCTCATGTTAATATTTTCATGTGCATTAAAACCCAGCTAAAGAAGTTTACTTAAGGGAGGCCGAGGGGGTCCCAGATCTGCTTCTAGAGGGTTGTTGTCTCTTTCGAAGCTTGTGGGGGATGCAGAGCGTTATAACCTTGAGATACATAGTAGAAACTGAATTTTCCCCATCCCCATTTATCCCTTGAGAGGAGATGTACAGGTGCGCAGTCCGTCAATGCTGCCAAGAGTAGGGATTTTTGCAAATGCATTTGATTTGGGACATCCAGTAGATCCCAGATTTTTCATCTACCTAAATCATCCCACGCAGAGATGTTTGTGATATTAATGATGTTGCGCTGAGATAGCCACGCTCGGATTTATTTGAGGTCGTCTGATTCGGAGAGGGGGTCGTTACTCATAATGATTTCTTACCACAGCATTGTTTTTTTTCGTTCCCTGGGATTCTAAATAAATGCTTCTAGAAGGGTTCTAGATCGTGTCTGCAAAGATTCCAGATCGAGGTTCCTTTGGGGGTGTTCGTTGCCTGGAGGTTTCTCATAGAGGAACCATTGAGATATGTTTTTTTTAAGAGGTTTCTTACTAGATGTATGTGGTTTGCATATAGATTCCAGATGATTTTGCCTCCCAGTGCTAAATTTGCAAGCTCAGGGTCCCTTACATGTAGGCCACCTTCAACATAGGGGCATTTGACAGTTTCCCAATTGACCAAGTGGTATTTCTTTTGGTTTCCTTTACCTCCACGCCAGAGGAAGTCTCTAATCATATTTTTGATCTGGATCATGATCGTCTTCGGGGCCAGGAGAAAGGAAGCTTGATAGATTGGCAAGGAGGACAGGATTGATTTTATGAGGGTGAGTTTCCCAGCATTGGTGAGCCACCTTCCTCCCCAAGATGATATTTTATCTTTGAATTTGCTTATAGTTTCTTCCCACAGAGCAGCTTTGTTGGGGCCCAGGCCGGTTAAGGGGAGTCCTACATACTTTATTTTTTCCCAAGTAGCATATCCTGGAAACCCCAGGTGAAGAGCTATTCTTTGAATTGTTTGTTGTTTAGTATTCCACCCATACACTGCACTTTTCCTTTTATTGATGAGTGCACCAGAGATGCTGCAGAAGCTTTGGAGAATCTTGTTGAATGTTTTTGCAATTTTTACTGAGGCTCCACCCAGCATGAGGGAGTCATCTGCAAAGAGAGCATGATTGATTGGGTCAATGCCCATCATCTTCCTAATGCCTGGGACTGAGCCAGTCCTCTTTTCAGCAGCCAATTTCCTGCTTAGAGTATCAGGCATCAATATATACAGGAAGGGAGAAAGAGGGCAGCCTTTCCTTAATCCCCTCGAGGCCTGAAAACAGTTTTTCGGTTTGCCATTTACTAGAGGGGATATCCATGGATTTTCAGTGCATTCTTTTATCAAGTTAACGAAGTCAGAGCAAAACCAAAAAGAAAGGAGAACTTTATAAAGGAATGAGAGATTTACCCTGTCGAAAGCATTTTCCATGTCGAGATTTATCAGCATCCCTTGCTCCTTTCGTTGATGACTAGAGTGTATGGATTCTTGGACCTGTATTACATTGTCCAGAATATGTCTCCCTTTGACAAATCCACCTTGCATGGGGGAAATGAGATTCTCTAATAGGGGCTTGATTCTATTTGCCAAAATCTTGGACAGAATTTTATTAGAGGCGTTGCAAAGAGAGATAGGCCTGAATCTTTCAAAGGAGCATGGATTAACTTTTTTAGGGATTAAAGCGAGGAAGGTGGAATTAGTGCTACCTCCTATTTTATCTCTTTGGTGAAAATATTTAACCATTCTTAGCAAATCTGTCTTTATTATGTCCCAGCAAGCTCTATAAAAATGTATTGTGAATCCATCAAGTCCTAGGGCTTTGTCAGGCTCCATGGACCAGATGACATTGTAGATTTCTTCTTCAGAAAATGGTTTCATGAGTGTTGAATTGTCATTCTTTCTTACAAGAGAGGGAATGTGTGAGAGGAAATCTGTGATAACCTCATCGCAGCCAAAGCCTTCTTCCTTGTAAATTCTCTTGAAGTGAGTTTCTATTGTGACCTTGAGCTAATCAAACCCTTTGTGGATCAATCCATCTGATGAGGCAATTTCAGAAATGTGATTTCGAGAGAGACAAGTTTTGAACTATCGATGGAAGAAAGTAGTGTTTCGATCTCTAGATTTTATCCACAAGCTTCGGGACTTGAGCCTCCAATACTCTTCTTCAAGGAGAAATGCATGGAAAGTTTTTCTTTGGGCTGCTTGTTCTTTCTCTAAATCTGAATTGAGGATGTCTTTGATCTCCAATTCAGCTTGCAATTCTGATAACTTTTGAACAGCCTCATGTCTGTGACTAAGTGGAGTATTCATGGGATTTTTAACCCAGGATTTCAATGCATGTTTTGTTGCTTTTAATTTATTCTCCCACACAAATCTTGGAGACCCGATAATAGAAGAGGACCATGTTGAGTGTACAGTTTCAAGAAATCCCTTCTTTTTTATCCAAAGAGGGTTGAACCGGAAAGGGATTGGGCCCATATTTTCTTCTTCATCTAGAGTCAAGAGGATGGGTTTGTGATCGGAAGTCAATTTTGGGAGGATCTTGGAAGAGATTATCCTCCTTTCGTGTAGAAACATGCTCTGGATTAAGAATCTATCCAAGCGAGCTGAGATGTGATCAGTCCCAACTCTATTGTTTGTCCAGGTATAGAGTCCTTTCGAAGGCTTGAAGTCAAGGAGGTCCCACTAATGGAATAGCTCCTCTACTAAGGGGAGCATTTGGTCCCTATTGTTGTTTCCTCCTCTCTTTTCTTTTGGTTCGAATACAAGATTCAAATCTCCGATTAGAATGATGTTTGAAGGAGAGAAAAACTCTAAAAAATATGCTAGTGTTTGCCAACAATCTTTCTTCTCAAAATACTTAACAGGAACATAAAGATTGAAGAGTGAGAGAGAAATCTTACTTGGGAGATGTCAGAGTTCAGTGAATATCCAATGTTGAGTCTGGAAGGATATTTCTAAATGGAATTTGTCTTTCTCCCACAAGGTTGCATGACCACCTGAAGAGCCCCTTGCGTTGATGGCTTTCCTTGCATTTTTCTTCCATTTCTGATTGTTAATTTCTAGAAGGGTGTCCCCTTCAATTTTTTTCTCTTAGAGCAAGAGGATCTCGGGAGGGTCGATTTTCAAAAGGTATTTGACTTCTTCAACCTTTGAGGGATTCCCCAAGCCTCTGCAATTCTGAGAGACTATACGCATTATTTACTGGAGTGGGGAGGGCCTCCCTTGGGGGGCCTTGTTCTGGTATTCCTTCTGATGGACATTTCAATGGTGGGTTGGCTTCCTTGCATTTTTTGCCTCTCGGCTTCTTCTTCTCTTGCTTCTTTATGGGATTTTTTCCCTACTCTTTTTTAGGGTCTCTCCAAAGACCCATCCTCCGAGGATCTGAAGATTTCCTGTGGTTTCTTTTTTATTATATCTGCGTAGGAAGGGGAGGAGTAGGCTCGAACTGGGAGGTCAGAAAGGATCTCAATATTATTGTTTCTTGTTGTGGGAGAGAGGATCTGTTGTTCAAGTTCCTCAATCATTGGATCTGAGATTTCTGGGGGGTTGCTAAGGATTTCGAACGGATTTTTGGAAGCCTCTAGGATTGGGAGGGCTGATCTCCCTTCCCCTGGGGAATTCCCTGTCGAGGGGGCGCCAGACCCCTTTGATGTCCCCTTCCCTTTGGATCTATTGTTTTATTTTGACGGGGCTACTTTCTGGACCTGTGTCCATTGGTCTCCTTTTAAGATTTCCGCCTCTTCCTCAGCTTTCTTTTTGCAATGTCGGGCGAAGTGACCGTAGCCATGGAAATACCTGCATTTAAATGGAAGTTGTTCATAGTCCAGCTCTTGAATGTAAGACCAGTCTGCAACCTTTAGTTGAATGGATTCTGGGAGCCCCACCTTGAGATCGACTTCCACGCATATTTTTGCATAGGAATATTGTTCCTTTCTGTCTATTTTTTCTATGTATTTTTCGAGGTTGTTTCCAATGGATTCTAGGGACTTCAGATTCCAACAATGCGGGGGTAAATGAGGAAGGCGCACCCAGACCGGAATAGCCGAGGGAACATCTTCTGTTGGATCGAAATCTGGAGACCATTTTTTCAAATACAAACCTTGAGGTCCCATAAAATATGGTATGTTCCTGAAGATGAGGCTTTTGTCTTCTGGATTGTCAAAAACAAAAATGAAGAATCCCCTGTTGACCAGATGGCTTATGATGCCTTCTTTTACTAGGGTACTCCAGTTCCTCTACACCCATGCATCTATGGCTTTGGGGGAAGGTCATAAGCCCGTGAACTGCCCAATGAGCCCCTTCTCAGCCAAGGTCAGAGCAGATCTACAGGTTTCTTCGGCTGATAGGTCGATTCAAGGGATGTTGTCCAGTTTTTTAACGAATTTATGTTGTGAATCTAAGGCAGGTCGTTTGTTGCATGCAGCGACCATCTTCTTGAAAGCGTCTATCTCAGGAGGGAGAGGGGGTGGGGGAGCCTCGAGGGCCCCTCCTGAGGCCATGACAAGAGGGCAGGAGGAAACGAGGCACACCAGTGGGCGCGTGCATGGCCTGGGGAGAGCAGCGATCTTTTTACGTTATTTTTTTAAATACTTATTTTTTCATCTATTTTCAAATTGTTCAATTTTATTTTTTTTCCTCAACTGTGTTTTTTCATCTATTTTCTATTTTTTTTGTTTAATGGTGTTTTTAATCATGTATCCATGCTCCATTCAATGTT
>ML801163.1:371754-393489 GCA_009831015.1 Picea engelmannii
CTAAAACTTTCTAGGGTAAAAATTTAGTCTAACTTTAAGAAAAAGACCCTAAAATAAAAATAAAAATTTAAACAAAAACCCACTTAAGTAATAGTTTAGTCTTCATAAAATTCTTGGGGTAAATGAAGAGAGTAAGAATTTAAGTAAAAATAGTGGATTTAAGAATTTCAAAGAAGAAATTATTCATTAACTTGTGGAAGTACAAAGATACTAAATTAATAATAAAAGGGAAAGATTTAATAACGCAACTGCCATTTTGGACTTTAATAAAAAGGGGAAAGAAGGGAATAATAAGAATTAGGAAACTAAGTAATGGAGGAAACTTAATAAAGGAAAGATGGGAACTTATGGTAAAAAGCAAGGTCAACATAGTAAAGAATCTTCAATTAAGAACCTGCTAATCTGAGCTAATTTAGTAACATATTTTTTTTCTGGAAAGTATTTAAAACATGTAAAGGGATCTAGGAACACCTAGGAGTAAATTTAGGAGCGACTATAGGTGGGTGAGGGATTTGAGACAATTAATAAATTTAAAGAAAATATTTATTGGAGAAAAGAGGGGGATGGACGACACTTGTGCGATGGAGAATATTTAGAATATTTTATTGAAACTTAATTTAAAATGTGAATTAGGAAAGTTGGTGGGTCTCAAAACTCTATAAAAGAAAAGGGAGATGAGCAAGAAAGGGATCGGCTGTTAGCGTAATGTTACGCTGTCGGAATTGTGACTTGACTGATTACTTGTGGAGAGTTAGGATTTTTCAGCTCGGATAGGAGTGGTAGCTCAGCCTTGCGAGGTGAGCTGGGAAGCTAAATCTACCATCTGGATAGTGTGTGGCCCCTTTGCGGCTCGGGGGGCTAAGGGGGAAGCAGAGTACCCCTAGCGATTGGCTGGGAGGTACCGGTGTAGTCTCTACGGTCGGCAAGCGGGAGCGGCGCGGAGTAGGAGCGGCACGGAGTGCGGGGTCATCATTCTAGGCGGGAGTTAAGGCAACGGTATGTTTTTCATTTGCATGATAGAAGGTATTAGGACCTTATCCCTCTCTTATTGTTATCAGCATTTTGTATTGGCATTGTAAGATGAAAAATACTTAACTTCAACGGCTTGGGTTCTTGTTGGATTAATTGGTTTCTTGCCTTGCTCTTCGGCGATGGTAATTGTGTTACAGTTATAAAATATTTCTTCTTACTCTATTGTTGTAAGTCGGTTGGGATAAAAGAGATTTTATGGCTGTGTTTATATCTGACTGGGGGCGTTTTTAAATGTGGTTATGGACGTTTTGTTTTAATCTGAGCATTTTCATACTGTCGTGGGCATTTTGTTTATATGATTGGGGGCGTTTCATATCACTGAGGTTGTATTATATACCACAGGGGCATTTTTATATTTCAGCAGGCGTTTTTAATATTAATGGGGGCGTTTTATGTTAATGTGGGCGTTTTTATGTTAATGGGGACGTTTATAAATTTTTGGGGGCGTTTTTACAGTGATGTGGGCGTTATAAACTTCTGTGGGCGTTTTTGTTTTAGTGTGGGCATTCATATATGACTGTGGGCGTTATTATATCTGACTGGGGGCGTTTTTAAACATGGCTAGGAGTGTATTGGCCTTCAGTTCTTGTAAAATCATTCTGGCAATTCGTTTTATAATGTTGTTGTAATTTGTAATTCGTTTTTTTTATTACTGCCAATTCGTCCTGGTAAATGAGTTCTGGCGATAGTTATTGGCAATTCGTTTTGTAAAATTTAGTTTGAGATTTCATTCTGGCAATGAGTGTGCTGTCAATTTGTTTTTGTAAAATTTAGTTTGAGATTTCATTCTGGCAATGTGTGCTGCCAATTCGTTTTGTAAAATTTAGTTTGAGATTTCATTCTGGCAACGAGTGTGCTGTCAATTTGTTTTTGTAAAATTTAGTTTGAGAATTCACTCTGGCAACGAGTGTTCTATCATTTTGTTTTGTAAAATTTAGTTGAGATTTCATTCTGGCAATGAGTGTGCTGCCTATTTGTTTTTGTAAAATTTAGTTTGAGATTTCATTCTGGCAATGAGTGTACTGGCAATTTGTTTGAACGATTGGTTTTGAACATTCCCTTCGGCCATAACTGCAGGCTTCTGCTCAAACTTGCCCCTTTTCTAACTGCTTGAGAGACTTGTCACGTCAATTTTGTACTTTTTATTAGCAGTCTTTGGATAAAAGTTTTCTTTAAATCATGAAAGATGTTATTCCTTTTTAGTTTATGTATGCAGCGTGGTCGTACACCTTGTATTGAGAAATCAAGAATGCTTTTTACTGTGGCTTTGGTGAACGTTGCTACTGTAATCTTCATTACTAGATTCTATTGCCATACCATTTACATTGTGTTTATCAATCTTCTAATTCCTTGGGCATGAAATCTTAAGCTATTGTTCCCACCACATTTCAAGTTGCGTTATGTATTATGTATCAGTAGGGCACATTATCTACTTTACCACTACATTTGTGAACTGGATAATTGAAGGAAAGGTTAATTGCAAATTGCCCATTCATAGATTGTTTGGTGGAGTTGGGTAAAGAAATTCCTCTTATTAGACTGTAATTAACCTTGTGCATTAATTGCAAAGAAATTAAAAATGGGACTGTAGGCTCTCCGTCAAACTGAACTAAACAACCCAAAATCATCAAAGGCTGCCCCGATTTCTTTTATTTATTCACTGCTTTTAGGTTTTAGGCTTGCTCCAATTTGGCGTAACATCCATGCAATTTCCAATGCTGGCTTTAGACGATTTAGAATATTACTGAAATGGTGGAGCATTGCTTAAATGGTAATTCTTAATTATTTAATTATTCTTGATTAAAACTTGAAGGAGTTAATGATTTTAGTATGTTGCGTTATTATGGCATTCTAATCTTAGATTGAAGTTAATGTTGCTTTAAATGATGAATCATAACTATTCCTTGTTAATCCATGAAGGAGATAATTGATCTTTGAACATTGCTTTAATTATGAATTAAAGGTTAATTTCCGCTTTAATTGATAAAATGTCACCATTCATTATTCTGGATTAAAATTGAATTGAGTTCATGATTTAGGATGTTGCTTTATTTATGACAGTATAATTATAGATTAATGCCATTTGTTGCTTAAATTATAAATCATAACTCTTCATTTTATTTATAGTTAATTCATGAGTTAATTGATTTTAGACTATTGCGTTAACCCTAAATTAAATGTTAAGGTTGTTGTAAATGAAAACTTTTAACTAGTCCTTATTCTTGATTTAATATTGATCAATTATTTGGTTAAATGTTATCCCAGTTGAGAACAGACTTGCACAATAAGGCCCTGGAATGATTAATTTTAGAAGATACCTAGATGACAAATTTTGATCTATAGTTGCACGATGGAATGGCCTTAAGACTAGGGTAGATGGTAGTCCTTGTTCAAACTCGTGTTGTACTGGGTCATAAACTTATGTGTGCTTAGTCTGCTAGTGTCAGGCGGGATGTAGATACCTCCATGTTCCTCAGAACAGTTGCCAGCCCTGAGACCTTAAATGGTTAAAATCGATGGGAACCTGGGCTTGAGCGTTGCTTATGTGTCTTGAAGGTCCTAACCTTTGCAGGGTAGGATGGGCGGGTAGTCAGTCTTACTTATTGTCGCTTGATCATCGTTAAACGCATGTTGTTACTTGTTGTACGTCGTATGTCATCTTGTTGTGTTCGTCTAGCTTGTGCCTTGTTCGTCATCGGGTTACTAGTTTCTACCTGAGCAGTCGGCCAAGAGCCTATCTGACCTTCTCTCTCTCCGGAGCAGAGGACTCAGATTAAACGCCCTGCTTTCCTATGCAGAAATAGTAAATCTACTATTATGGATTCTTCCTTATGTCTATTGTCGTTTAATGCTTGCAGTTACTTGTTGTGTGCCTTATGTCTTCTTGTTGTGATCATCGTGGTTGCGTCTTGTTAGTCGTCGGGTGGCGACGTAGAGTCAAGTGTGTCTGTTTCCTTCCTACACGCGCGCACACACTTTTAAAAAACAAAAAAAAACAAAAAAAAAAAATTGCACCTGTTATCAGAGTTGTTGTCGTAACGAGGAGGATGTTGCAACTCTCTTAGTACTTAAAAAGTCTGAAGCTAGGATTGATCTTTGCGCTCAATACATTCTACAACCTAGTATGATGAGATGTGTATCATTAGTGTTTAACATTTTTAAATCAAAATGGAAAATATTGAAATCCATAATGTTAAATACACAATTTAAAAAAAACACCAAGCATTGATAAAGATATATATAGAATAAAAATGGAAACTATATATATATATATAATGTAAAAGACAACTTTAAAAATATCTTAATTTTTTCTTAGTATTTTTAAAATTGTCATTTTTACATTATGGATTTTAATTAATTAATGTTTGGTGTTTTTTTAAATTGTTTTTTTTTACATTTCATATTTAAAAATATATATATGCATTACATAGATGCTACACATCTCATCCATATTGGATTGTAGAATGCACCTCACTTCTCTCAATCCAATCATCATATGCTATCTCATTCACCAATAAAAAGTTCTTCATCTCCAACACATGCAACATCATCATTCTCCTTCACCTCGTTGAACTTAATCATAGATAACATGGCCCCACAACCTTTGACATTAATATAGCCATTTTTCTCCATGTACACTTGCACGTTTTCTCCCAATTTTTGATAGTAGAAGTGGTTTTGAGATCATATGTTGGGATGCCCCAAAGTTGATCCACAAGGAATCTTAGGAATCTCTTGTAAAAATACATCTCAAGGCTACAAAAATATTTCCCTACCAACCATATTCATCCATTATATTCACCTAATTCGTCTTCCTACCCTTGTTATTTTGTGCCTGGCATTGGCTCTTCAATGTTCCTTCTCCCAACACCTGTGATAAACAATTTCCTTGGTCTTACTACTTGTTAATTTTTCCAACCTAGTAGAATGGGACCTTTTCCAATATGGCATCCACCCTTCCATAAAGTATTTCTTGGACAACAACTCACTCTCTACTTATATCAATGTTGTCATCAATTCGTTGGCATCCATAAAATCAACCATGTTTTCCAAAGATATCACCACAATTTCCCACTTGAGCACACGACAAACTATAGCTTCTACTTGCTCCTCTTCTAAGATCATCACACTAGCCAAAACCAACTACTCCAATTTCTTCTTTTGATCCAAGTGCACAATAACCAACATGTTGTTTCCCATCTTTGCATGGTTATATTAGTACCTCAAGACTTATTAGTTCCCCATGGTCTTTTTCTTTTACATATTTTCCAAATCTTGTCAAACTTCTCTTGTTGAGTTGTACTCGTACACACTACACAATACAAGGTTGTTGAGGTTCAAAGTGGTGAACAACTAGGATGTCTAACTCTTTTTCCCCTCTAATCAATCACACTTTTGTTGGGGTTTCCTCCTCTTCAATCACATACCAAAATTCTTTCTCCATGAAGTATAACTCCATTTGAAACTTCCAAATGTCATATTTCTCCCAACTGGACCACTCAACCACTCTTATCCAATGGTGATTATTCTTATGGCTTTCTCTTTTCTCCATTCATACAACTCCCATTGGCATGAAACTTGTTGCAAATCAACGACTCCTAATGTCAATTCTCCAATTTGAACACCTAGATCATTTAGAGACCACCACACAATTATGTCTTTGATCCCAAGTGATGGCACAATGCAAGTAAACTACCATATATCTGATACACACATTTATAGGATCCCCTTTAAGTTGTGTCGATAAGCATGCACTTGAAATTAAATCACAGTGAAACCAAAAAAAAAAAATGGGTACAAGTGTATACCTTTCAAATGTTATTTATTACATTGAGGATTATAACCATGTGAACAAATAGCCACCTTCAAGAATTTAAGTTACAACCCTCTATGATATTACAACCCAATGCCAATTCAATCACAAGAACCCAAGAGAACCAAGCTCAACTACAATAGTGGCATAGAACAATAATGTCCATAACGTTGAATAACAAGTTCAACAACATATTCCCTTCTCATGGTCATCCTATATTTATCAATAGGGTAGTCAACTAGTTATTCTAATTGAATAATTCATTGATGGTGACCATCAATCACCTTACTAATCAAATGAAGACAACACGTCAACATCCCAACTAAATCTAACCAGTGACCATGTGGAAACCCTCCTTGCAAATGTTCCCAACACAAGTAGACTCGACCCTCTCATTGATCATTGCATTACCTATCAATGTCCATGTGAATTTGACCATCTTGTTGTCCTGTGGATTGGGATTTGCAAATATCAAAAGCCTTCAACTTCAAGATGGGTAACTTGAATGAGGAGTCCAAACCTAATGAACTTTGCAAAAACAATGAATCCCACTCCTCCTAAGTTGAGCAATTTTTATAACAAAAACAAATAAGAAGCAACCTCCCAAACACATTTTTTTAAAACAAATATCATAATTGGATATCATCAAAACTAGTTTTGAAATGTAGTTCCTTTTTGCACAAATTTTTAATGTTATTTGAATAAAATGGTGAGGTAAGCTACGTGAAGCATAAAAAGATGGTTTGAAGTAATCCCTAGGTGGAAATTTCGATCCAAGGAATCATCCAAAAGGAATATGCATGACCAAGCAACGCATGAACGTTTGTTGGAAGACTTTTTATAATAGCTAAATTTAACAATTTTGAAACAATCCCATCAATGTTTTTCATTTCAAAAGATTTATTTGGACTTTAAAAAAATCACTATGAAGTAGACATCGATAAATTACATATTTTCTTATGCTTAGCTAATTTCTAAAATTCAAATGAAGGAATATCCTAAGATCAATTCATATGAAGCCTCCTCAACAAATCTCGAGATATTGTGATAAGAGCCCATTTATGATTGATATATAACAAACACAAGAAAGAAATTTTTAATCAATACATGCAACATAAAGGACCAACAAAACTATTCGATCTACGACCAAAAAAGCTATAGAAATTCAAGGAATTCACTATAAATAATAGTGAATTCTTATCAATTAGGTGTATCTTGAGTGGTTGAGAGGAAAAGTTTGTTTCCTCCCCTGCCTGGGTTCAAATTCCACTTTTTGGCATGTTTTATCTTCATGAGTTGAGATGTTGACCTAGCTTTGAGCCTTGAATAATCCAGTTTACCCTAGGTACCATCCTTGGAATGAGAGGAAGTGCTCATTGGGTTTCTCCAAGAAATGCATTACATAGAAAAAAAAATTAAAAATGGCAATGAATTTTTATTGAAAGGTTTGATGTTGAGAACTTTTGACCCTGATTAGATATTAATCAAAACTCTTTAACGTGTCAACATGACATGTCCTCAAAGAGAAATAACAAATCAAATGTTGAACTAATATGTATATCAAGCTTGGATTTGGTGAGGAGAAAATTTCCTCTAGATTTACATGTCACCAAAGTTTTTTCTTCTTTCGAAAGAGGAAAAATATTCTAATACTCAGGGTTGCCAGCCTTGCCTCTATCGGTACTATCTCAAGACCCCAACATGTAGTTGCATCATTGTGTAGAAACAAAACATCACCACATGTAATAATATATATCGATATTTCTAATTCTAATTCACAAAGATTATGTAGTGATCTTGAATATTTGTCATCCAATGTAAATGGGAAAAATTTTAAGAACCGAATTTATAGAACCCCCTTGATAGGTCAGGGTCAAAGGGAATAACTCCACACTTGATTGATTTTCATTAATGTGATACATTCATAGATACAATGTGAAGTGACATTTGGTTTCATCTTCCAAGAAGTCTGAATAATTCTTCCTATTCACCTATGACTCTTCATATTTCTCCTAAAAAACATTTACAATAATATTTACAAAGTACCTTAATCCCTAAGAATTAGGTATCTAACATTCCCCCATTAATCTAAAGGGGAGTTTGTGAGTCCAAGAATCATTCTAAACTTTTCAATTTTTTCTCTTCCAAGCGCTTTGATGAAGATGTCCACAATTTGTTCATTTTAGGAACAATGTCTCTAGTGAATAGTCTTGCCCTCTACATGATACCGAATCAGATGGAATGTTGTGTTGATGTTCTTGGTTCGATCATGGAATCTGGGATTCTGGACTAACTTGATTGAAGAAGTATTATCAACCAAAATAAGAGTAGAATTCGCATGTTTCTCCTACAAATGTTCAAGTATTTTCCTGAGCCACACAATCCCCTTTGTTGCTTTTGTAGCGGCCACATATTCTTCCTTTGTTGTGGAATCTGTTGGAACTAATTGTTTGAGTGATATGTAGGAGACAATTGTTGATCCAAGACTCATGAGATAGCCTAATGTTAACATTCCATTTTATTTATCCCCATCAAATTTTGAATCAAAATATACAATCAGGTTGAAGTCATCCATCTTAGAATACTTGAGTCCAAAATATTGAGTTCCCTTCAAGTATTTTAGAACTCTTTTTGCAGCGAACAAATGTCCTTCACAAGGTTTTTGCATGAACCTGGAAAGAATCCTAACAACGAATGATATATATGGTCTGGTGGTGGTAAGGTAGATAAGACTTCCCATAAGTTGTTTGTACTTGGTTGCATCCTTAAATTCATTCCCTTCTTTTGATGTGAGCTTCAAATTCTATTCTATTGGAGTAGAGAGAGGGTTACACTCAGCCATGTCAAACTTGTTCAACAACTCTCCAATGTACTTATTTTGGGAGATGAATATGTACTTTGGATTTTTAGTCACTTCAATGCCCAAGTAGTAGTGAATATGTCTCAAATCTATCATCTGAAATCCTTTTTTCAATTCTTTCTATATGGATGCAATATAGCTTTCCTTGTTCCTTGTGATTAACATATCATCTACATACACTACAAGATATACAACACATTTGCCAACTTTCTTTACAAACAGAATTGCATCATCAAGAATAAAGTGTTTGAAATTCAATTTCAGAAGATGCTCAGTTAGTTTTTCATACCAGGCTCACGGTACTTGTTTTAAGCCATATAAGGATTTGAAGAGTTTACATACTTTTTGTTCTTGTCCCTTCAAAACAAAACCTTCTGGTTGAAACATGAAGATATTCTCTTTCGAGTCTCCACTGAAGAAAGAAGTGTTCACATCCATTTGATGAAATTTCCATTCATTATGTGATGTCAAGGAAAATAGAGTACGAATGGTAGTCCATTTTTCTATGGGGGGGGAGTCTCCTCATAATCAATTCCTTCTTTATGTGAAAATACTTTTTCCACGAGTCTCACTTTGTGCTTGTCAAATGAGCCATCTAATTTGCACACCAACTTCCATGTCCCATTCTTGATGAGAGAATCATACTCCTTCTACACGGCTTCTTTCTACTTCATGAGAAACACCTTCTTCAAAGGAAGTTGGTTCAAAGTTAGTAGATAAAATCAATTCACAATCATATGAAACATCGATGTCATCTACATCACATGAATCTGACTTATCTACATCACCTCCATCTTGTCTTGTAGAAATTATGGTTCATGTCTTTCCAACCTCATCAGGATGAACACTTTCAAGTATCTTTATGAACCACTTTGGTGGCCCTTTATGAGATGGTCCAAGTTGCTCCACTAATTGAGATGGTGCTTCATTTCCATCAAGGTTTAGCCTTTCAATCCTGTCAATCACATCATCCAAATGAACCTCCTATTATGATGAAGTGGTTGGAACTTCTTCATGAGGGGGAGATAGTGTTGCAAAAAGAGATTCTAGAGATTGATCCAAGATAGGGATCTCCATTTCATGATGTGGAATCTCATCATCAAACTTGCGATGTCTTTACATGGGTGAATCTATCCAAATGATCAAGTTGTTACTCAAAAAATTTGTCATTCTTGGAGAATTCAAGAAAAAANGAGATTGATCCAAGATAGGGATCTCCATTTCATGATGTGGAATCTCATCATCAAACTTGCGATGTCTTTACATGGGTGAATCTATCCAAATGATCAAGTTGTTACTCAAAAAATTTGTCATTCTTGGAGAATTCAAGAAAAAACGCATTCCAAAAAAAATGAACTTCTTGTTTACCTCATCGTAGAGATGATATGCCTTGTTGTTATTTGAGTACCCCAAGAAGATTCACTTATAACTCCTTGCATCAAGCTTGTTCTTTGCTCCTTGGGAATTAAGGCATACCAAGTGGAATCAAAGACCCTAAGATGCCTTACCGAAGGAATGCAACCATACCACATTTCATAAGGAGTCTTGTTCCCAAGAGCATGAGATGGACTCTTGTTTTTCACATATATTGCACATAGAACTGCATCAATCCAAAACATCAAGTTCACATTTAACATAGTTACCAACTTAACGAGAACTCTCCAGAGTTCTCATTTTTTCAAGGGTCGCATTTTTTACCCCGTTTTGAAAAGTGGTGCTACCGATAGCACCCTTTTTTTACGGTGGTTAAAATTCAGACTCATTATGTTGACAATTGATGTCATTGTGATGTCATTGTTGACAAAGACTTTAAAATTTACATTCGAATCAAAAAGTGTTGCTATTAGTAGCACTGGTTTTTTTTTGAATTGAAATTATAACTTAATTGAAATCATGCCATAAACAACGCATACCATCGTTGATAAACAACTAAAAATTGACTCCTAAATCATTCCTTACATTTTTATTTTTCATTTTTTAAAATTTACATTATTAAAATATATAAATTGGACAAAAACAAACTTCACAAGTTAGTTTAAAAAAACACAGAAATATTTTGAAAACAAAAACTCTAACCTCAATTTATTTTTTTAAGAAAAATTAAAAACTTAAAAACACTTAAAAAAGAAAAATATTAAAAAAAAACTTTAAAAAATAAAGAGGAAAAAAAAAATTAAAATATATGTAAAAAAAATAAAAATTAAAAAATTAAAAATATATGTAAAAACAAATAAGAAAAAGTTCAAACAAACAATTTTTTGTGTTAAAAACTTTTAGAAGTTAAAAAAACAAAAAAAATTAATATATATATAATTAAAAAAACTTAAAATACAAAATTTAATACAATTTTTTTTTAAATTAAAAAAAAAACATTTAAAAACTGAAAAAGAAAAACTAAAACATTTTTCTAAAAAATATTTTAAAAAATAAATAAATTTAATATAAAAAATAAAATAAAAAGTTAATATTAAAAAAAAATTATAAATAAATAAAAAGTTGAATTTCGACTTTCTGTCGACCGGAGGGCACTAGGGGTGATGCCCAACATTAGCATCGCCCCCAAACCGATGACCCATATAAATACATAATTTAACCTCTTTTTTTAATTTATTTTAGAGTTTATATTTAAAAATAAATAAAAATTATATATATATATATATATATATATATATATATATATATATATATATATTAATGATATTTTATATTTTAATCTTTTTAAATTTTTATATAATTTTTTAATTATTTAATTGATAATTAATTTTATTTTTTTTTTTTAATTAATTATTTTTTAATTGTTTCTATATTTTAATTAATTATTTTTTAATTGTTTCTATATTTTATTGAATTTGTGTTTTGAATTTTAATTAAATTTGATTTGTTTTCATTATAAATAGTTTTTATAATTATAAATTGTATTTAAAATATATACATATCTTTTTATTTTTATTTTTAGTTTCTAAATTTTTACACTATATATTTTAATATTTTTTGAATGCATTTATAATTATAAATTGTATTTAAAATATATACATATTTTTGTAGTTTTTAAATTTTTACACTATATATTTTAATATTTTTTAATGTGTTTTATATTTTAATATTTTTTAATGTGTTTTTTTTTAAATAGTTTTTTTTTAATATTTTTTTAATATTTTTTTTAAATTGTTTTTTTTTTTAACTATTTATTTTATTTAATAATTTTTAATAGTTTTTTTAAATAGTTTTTTTTTCATTTTTAGTGTTTTTTTTAATTTTTTGTTTTATTAATTTATCTTTTTATTATTCTTTTTAAAAAACACATTTTTTTAATTGTTGTTTGTAAATAATTTTTTAATATTTTTTTTGGAAATTTTAAATAATTTTCCTATCATTTTACTGGGTTTTTTTCAACCCAATTTTTTTTATAATTTGGGTTTTGAATCTATTTTTTTTAAATGTATTTGTTTTCTTCATTTAAAATAAAATGAAAAGATTTTTTCTTTTTTATTTATTTGTTTTTCAATGTGTATTTAAGATTAAAAAAAAATGTTGGTAAATAAATTTTGAAGTGACCATTTTGTATCCAATTTTGGGTTTTTTTCATAGGGATCTATTGTCAAAACCACGGTTTCAATTAGGTTGTAATGAGCCATAATTTTAACGTTTAAAAAAACCATTTTGCTTTAGTTAGCGACACGTTTTTATTTAGGTGTTAATTTTAAGGTTTTTTCTAAGCCACTGTAAGAGTTTTGAAGACCATGCTTAAAAAATGTTGTAATTTTGACCCCATTTGAAAAAATGGTGCTACCGGTAGCACCACTTTTTGATTTGTGAGTTGATTTTCATGTTTTTTATGCAAAAACATGGGTTTTTTTGAGCCAGAGTTCTTGTTTTGAAGTCACAGTTCTCGTTAAGTCAGTGACTTTATTATTTGTGAAAAACATCATGGAATGAACCATATTTAAGAGTCTTGTTCATTCTTTCAACTACACCGGGTTGGCGAAGATAGTTTTCAAATTCATTGGATGTATATTATCTTACATTATCATTACAAAGTGTGCCAATATGTGATTATTCTTCACTTTGAATCCATACATGAAAAATTTTAAAAGTTTCAAAATCCTGTGATTTATTTTTCAAAAAATACACCCAACACATCTTGGTGTAATCTTCAATAAAAGACATGATATATGTATTGTCATTAACAGATAGAATATGCATGGGGCTGCACAAATCGGAATGTATCAATCCAAGTTTTCTACATGGTCTAGAAGTGGAATCATGGAAAGTTTGTTTTCTATGTTTTCCAATGATACAAGCATCACATTGCTTCAATTTCTTGGGATTAGTAGGTAAACCAGAAACACCATTCTTTTTCAACAAACAAAAGTTTTCATAGTTATTGTGTCCAAATCTAGCATGCCATAAGAGATTAAATGGCAATGTACCTTCATCGTGGTGAGAGAGGTATGCAGAATTATGTGCATGAGCAGATGTCTCTTTCAACTTTAGCAATCTTTCATCCTCCACTCATGTCCTAACGAACATGTCATCGAAATCCTTTCTTATTTCAACTTTTCCATCGAAGATATGAATAGTGTGGCCTTGTTATCGAATGTGCACAATAGACAACAAGTTCCTTATGGCATGGAAGATGTCTCAAAAACCTTGCACATAGTTTTATCAAATAGAATTTGCTAACAACAAGTTCCTTAGTAACTCAGGAAGATAGATCACATCATGCAAAAGAAAATCCAAGAATCCAAGAAATTTAAGCTCAACGGTGCCAATTCCCGTAGGTTTGAGACTTGATTTATCTACAAAATAGACTATACCATCTACATTCTCATTGAAACATTCAAAGAAGTATTTTCAAAGGGTCGTGTGGCATGTTGCACATGTGTCAAGCAACCATGCATCTCTCCAAGAAGCAAATGAAGTGTTAAACAAATATTCAGTTACTCCAATATTGCAATGGGAAACAATATAATGATCAAATTCAAGTGATTTACCTTTCGCTAAATCTAATGTTTTACCTATCTTCTTTTTTATCCTACTTGTCTTTGATCTTCTCCCATGGGATTTTTCATGTTTTTTCTTCACGTGACCCATTCTCTTTGCAACGAACACAGTGAAGATCAGATCTCTCACCTTGAATGTGTCTGCCCCCCTGCCTCTTAAATTCTTTCTTCCACATCATCTTTTACTCCCTTATTATCTAGAAGAATCATGTGATCGATTCTTCCATTTCTGATCAAGGAACACGATCTCTCTAGTGGGTTGAGTTTTATTCTTTCCAAAAGCTTTCTCATGTTCTGCAACTTTCTCCTCCAAAGAGTCAAATGTGATGAACTTAATTTGGCCACTAACTTGCGAGGATTCAAG
The DNA here is from genome assembly GCA_009831015.1 of Picea engelmannii. Classification (NCBI taxonomy): domain Eukaryota; kingdom Viridiplantae; phylum Streptophyta; class Pinopsida; order Pinales; family Pinaceae; genus Picea; species Picea engelmannii. The sequence goes on from ML801163.1 coordinate 385,827, forward strand.
CTTGTGACAATATGTAGGTTAGAGGGCCTTAATGAAGGTTGTGAGAGGAATGTCTATCGTCAATCCAATGGCATCAATGCCGTGCATGATGGATTTGATCTCATAAGATAAATCCATGGGATCATCATCCTTCAACTCTAGGTTGAAGAGCTTCACCAACCACTGTATGAGCTCCAATTTTGAATGTGAGTCATACAAATCCTTCAATTTATTTAAAGCACCATAACAGTGTTTAATATGGTAGCTCACCTCTTCACTTACCGTCCTAGCAATCAAGGTATATGATTTCTTATCTTTTTTCTTGCATATGGAAAGCTCCTTATCTGTATAGGTTTGGTAGGTCCACTGCCATCGTCTCTTTCACAAATTCCATCTCATAAATCGTTAAAAATCAAAGTGTGTTTGATCTTTCTAGAACATTTTGGGTAATTTTCTTTGTCGGTCAACACCATACCAACAATGGAGATGAGAGAATGAATTTTCCAACACTAATTGCTCCTCACAATCCAACTTTTCTTTGAAGAACAAAAAGAACAACAAGTTTACTTACAACATATATAATTTGGTCTCAGGATGCCTAGAATATTGTGCCTCATAGTTTGCAATGGAAACAAACTAATTGAACATACAAATCTAAAATAACTAAAGTTTGTTGGAAAGTGTGTCCAAATCAACTCCAAAAGTTTCTTGACTCACCAATGTCCATGTGAATGAGAAGAATGTGGCTTGGTAGAGATACAATTCATAGTGTTTCTCATGGTTGTGCAGAACTTTAATGGTAACGGAGGTGACTTTGCACTTTGGGAATGGCAGGTCTCCTCGACCTTCCAAGCTATTACAAAGGGAATTTTATTTCATATAGTCTACCTTTTGGGATTCTTGGCAAACCAAGAACACTCATTGCCTACAAAAGAAAAACCCTGAGAATGAATTCGAACATGTGACCTCTGGTTCCGAAAAATAGAGTTGCATAATCAAATATGCCAGGATTTTCGGAGCCTGCTCTAGATGGAGGGAGATCCAGCTAGCAAGAATATGAATTGCGGTCTTATATACGTAGTAGTTAACCACCATACCCCGATTATGAGTTCACTCCTTATATTCCTTTCCCACTCATGACCCAACCTCACTCTCTCTATTCGAAGGCATACAGCCTAATAATATAGCTCTATCCCAATAATCTCATTCTATTCGATCAAGGCATACTTTTGAGCGCAGAGGAGATCGGATGAGAAGGGGAGTAGATAGAGCTAATGAAATGAGAAGGACAAAGGGTGGTCGCCTACGATCAACGAGAACCCAATAAAGGACTTCAAATATGTCGTAGTTGTTGAACTTATGCTTATACTGAGAGGAGGGGTGAATCAGTATAAGATCATTTTTACTTTATTTAATCATTTATCAATCATTCATTAACTGAGAAACAATAATCACATATAAACTCAATTCACAATGCACCGAGTTTAACATGGAAACCCAATTGGGGGAAAAGCATAAAACTTATATTTATAAATTCTTGTAGGCACCAACCTACTTGAGACACTAATCTCTTCAATTGAGCACCAACCCAATAAGATGTAAGCACCAATCTCCTCAACTGAGCACCAAACCAGCAGTACATGTAGGCACCAACCTATTGTTACAATATTTGCAGACACCAACCTACTGGAGACACTAATCCAAGATCTTCATACACAGATTACTTCTGACTTCATCTGCATGTTTCATTACACATACAATCCTTCAAACCCTAGTCACATGTAGCCTTCATTCCCTAACCAACCTCATAGCATCATTCCAAAATATAATCCTTGATGACAACATCACAATCTCATAATAGCGCACACAACAACATCATAGTGATGGAAACATCACAACATTAGAATAGCAAATACAGTAGCATCACAGTGATGGAAACATCACAACCTCATAATAGCACACCTTGAGAACAAGAAAGACTCCAAGAAAATCCCTTAGACTTCTCTTGCACACCTTTAGATCCCAAGAAGACACCCCAGCACATTTAGCGTACCGCGTATCACTTATGCGCACCTCAGACTTGATCTATTTTTTTGTTACACTACAAATGTGCACATGTATCATGTATTTATAGTAATTTTGTCCCCACTTTAATCTAGGTCGACTTGTAAACACTGCCTAATCCAACCTCAACTTTTTGGTTGGGTTGTCGGATGGAAAAATATATATCTCCTCATTCCTAGGGAGTTATAAAGAATGTCATGTACTATTGGAAAGGTCTCGGAATAAGTTTTCCAACCATATAACTTGTGCTCCTATTTGAGCTAGGTATGTAGGGTAAAAATGTCTTCAAAGAGTATCCAAACTAATCATCAAAAATCCAAAAATAATACTTTCAGCAATCTCCATCTTGAAATCTTTATCTTGGACATCTATAGGATTGTAATATTTATCTTAGACATGTGTGGTCTCCCCCTGTCTTTGAAATCAATGACAACAATATTTCCAAAAATCTCTCCCTTTGTCATTGATGTCAACCCTTAGTCAATTCTATAATACTCCCCATGTCTGCAACTCTCCTTATGTCTACAATTCTTCCTCTGTCTGTAATTTCTCTCCCTTTGACGTCAATGGAAAAGGGTTACTCCCCCCTAAGTTTGTGTTTCCCTTTATTGATGAGATGAGATGGATATCACTACCAACTTCTATTCCATACAACATTTTTCTTCTTTGACTTCATAGAGTATGTATACATTGCTTGAGGTTCTATTTGCATTTGCCACTAATATTCTTGAAGATGCTTTCCTTATCTCACACCCTTTAGAATGAAATGTGAGGTTGTATCCTTGATCACACATTTAACCGACACTTGGAAGATTGTGCTTTAACCCTTCAACATACAGGACATTATGTGTCTTAGTCTTTCCATTATCAAGACTAACGGTACATTTTCCAACTATCCTTGCAGAGCCATTATCTCCAAAAGTAACCCTACCTCATTTTTCTTCCTTCAAGGTGAGAAACTTGGTTTGGTCCCATATCATGTGTTTTAAAAATCCATTGTTAATGTACCATTGGTTCCCTTCATTTTGAGCATAAAGTGCAAGTTCGCATTCTTCCTTGTTTTGTTCGTCTTGCTTTATTTTCCACACCTTCATGTATTCTTCTTTATGTTTAACCAGAACATCTTCTTCCTTCTTTATTATGATGCTTCTACAGTCACGTGCTATGTGCCCATAGTTCTTTCACTTATAACATTCAGCATTATAGTCAAGTAGGAGAGCCAGTGAATTGTAATTTATATCAACAAACCCATGAGAACTTATAGTTTTTTTGCTCACATAATAATTCTTTATGGTTTTATAAGAACCTTTGTTTATATCTCACGTGATCGTTTTCTGCATAAGCTTTGAAATCTATTTCTTTATGACCAAAATTTATTGCAAGAAAAAAAATAGCCAAGAAAGATATTTTGGTATCGGTTTGTGAAAGGTCTTCTTGGTGGAACAACTCTTCTAAACTCATTCTTGTGGGTAGAATCAGATTTCCCTTGGTCATGATTTCATTTCTTGTTGTTGATTTAATTGTTGATGGAGCCTTTGAGAATATTGGCATAGCTTTTAGGTTTTTCTTCATTTTCATTTTTTGATGGCTTTGTGACTTTAGTGCTTGCATCTCCCTTGAGAGTCTTTTGCTTTTCGTTGTAGCGAAGACATGTCTTGATGAATGGTGACATTTGGAAACTGAGAATATTATCTAATATTTCAGTACTCTTTCCAAAATTCAAGCTTATGTTTAATTGATCAGTGGTTTTCTTAAGTTCATTTCTTAAGGAAACTATTCTAGCTTCTAGCTTCTTGCAATTTTCTTCATTTTCTTGTAGTTGGCTTCTCACCACTTCTTTTATCCTTTGTGCCTCTTCTAGTTGAGTCTTCGGGATGAAAATTGTCTTCTTTGTTTCTTCAAGATCATGATCCTCCTCATATTTATGCAATTTTATTTCTTCTTTCTATTATTTTCTCTAAGTCTTTCTATTTCTTATAAGGCACTAATGAGTTTTGCTTCAATATTCACTTCCCCATCCATGTCTTTTTCTTCTTCTTCTTATTTTTCTTTCTTATTGTCTTCACTTTCTTTATCAGTAGACTTTGTATCCATGGCCATGAAGAGCAATTATTCTTAGTCAATATTAGAAACATATACATTACTTTCTTTAGACGAGTTATTATCCTCTCTAGAGTAAAATCTTTTTTTCTTAGTATATTTTTCTCTTTTGTGTCTACAAGATTTGTTTCTATTGTTATGTTCTTCTTTGAAATTATTTTCATCATCATCATTGTCTTCCATTTTTGCATATGGACATTTAGCAGCAAAATTCCCTACTCTATCACATTTAAAACATATGAAGGGTAGCTCACATTTGTGTTTTGTCAAATCCTCTTTTTAGCTTTCTCACAAATTGTGCTACTTTTATATATGATTCATCGCTGGAAAAATCACAAAATTTGTGTCAAATTGTCTTCTTTGATGCTTTGAATGTTGCTTCCTTTTGTGTTGGATTTTTTTTCTTTTGTCCTCATCTCATTTGCAATGAGAATCCCATGTAGCTCATCCATTGTTAGTTTCTTCAGATCCCATGTAATGTACCTGTGTATCTCATCCATTGTTAGTTTCATCCATTATAACGTACCTAGCCATCCACAAGCCGAGCATGCTAACTTCCAATCCCTTCTCTGGACTAATTCGACCCCTATCTTAACTCTAAATAACAAGGATGCATGAAATATTCACATGCATTGATCAAGATTGATGCTACACATAAAAGAAATGAAGCATACAACATGCATAGGAATAACCAACAAGCATGCATACTCTAAATATTGAATTCAACGATAAATAAATACACAGTGGAATAAATCATACAAAGATAAATAATACTATAACAGAGAGCACTTATATTTAATAAAAAAAAACATCGATTGGTTGTGGATCAAGGACGTTCCACCCAACCGTAGACATTGTTGTTCCAAGTCTCAACAGCAATGTCACCCCCGAGCCAGGGCTATGAATCCACAAGGACGGTTCTAGAGTGTTACTCGGTTTCCCAAACCAATCAGCACTCAAGCTCTCATAGGCTTCCCAGCACTCACAACAATCTAAGTACCCACCTCTCTTCTACCTAGCCTACACAACCCAAGAGAACGGACCCTCTCCCTTCTCCCCAGCCTGCACAACCCAAGAGAACGGACCCTCTCCCTTCTCTGACACGCAGTCCCTTAGGTTGTCCTCCTCCTTTCAGGGCTCCAGTGCAGCTGGTCCAGAATCTCCATGCTGGAACTCTCAGGACTCACAACTATGAGCAAAGTTGGACACGGGACAAAGCATCTCAGACATGCAGCCCTCGATTCATGGCTAGATTACACCAACAATCTCTACAGCCAATAATACCATGGTTTCACTTCAGCAGTTCATCTTCCTTTCCCAAGCCAAAACACACATGATGAAAGATGAATGAGTGAGGGAATGAATGCAATGCAATCTCCATGAGAGGGGTGAACAGGGAGCAAGTGAGGGAACGAGTGAATGAGTGAGTGAGTGAGTGAGTGAGTGAATGAATGAATGTGTGAGTGCATGAGTGAGGCGACCAACAGAAAAACAAGAATGAGAACGGGAGTGAGAGAGAATGAGCCCCCCAACAGACCATGGACGGGTCTATGTAATTCTTGGAAATCAAGAACCTCATGGCCTTCCCCCAAGAAGCTCACGTAATTGATTTCTCCCATTAAACAAAATGGGTAATTAAAAAAATGAAAATAAACACTTAGCCCATCAATCCCCCTCTCTTGTGGAATCATAGCCCCCTACAACTCTATTCCTTGTTCGTCTAGTAGCCAGCGATGTATTTATTATTAATAATGATCAAAACATTACATTTCTCATGCACATTGGCCTCTTTTAATTGTTTGGGCACTCTAGCCTCTCTGCAATTAACAAATACATTATTTAATATGGGGCTCAAAACTCGAGGTGTTACACTTCATTTCTTCAATGGCACAGACTTTGGCATGAAATCTTAAGAGGAGATACATGAGCACCTTTTGCACAATCACTGATTCTTCAACCTCCTCATCAAGTCCTCTAATGGTGTTTACAATTTCATCCACTCAAAGAAAATAGATCGCAACATTTTCTTCATCTTTCATTTTCAAATTCTCGAACTAACTTCTATGATTTTGGAGCTTTGTCTTCTTCACTTTTCCATCGCCTGCATAGATATTTTGAAGTTTGTCCCAAATATATTTTGTTGATTTACAATGCACCACCTTGAAAAATTATGATTCTGATAGACCACTCAATGTAGCATTCATGGATTTTTCATTATGTTCATTAGGATTTTTTCTCGGTCGCATATGTTGGTGGAGTTGTTGGAGCTATATAACCATTAACGATTGATTGTCAAATATCAACCCAAAAACCATTAAATAACTATGCATCCCTATACTCTCGAATGCATAGTTTGTTCCATCAAACAATGGACCTGTTATCCTCATTTTATGGATAACTAAGGGGATGATGTCTCGAGGCCCTCAGGTTAAAGATATGGAGTGTCGAGAGACTACATGACCAACAATACCCTTTGCACAGATGGAAAACCCACTCACCACCACAGATGGTCACAGGTTTACAGATGGAATCCAACACACCAGTTTGCTTCTGGAAGGCAGTGGGCCTTGTTCCATGAGGTACAAGTCAGTATTATGGTGAGCATCATTTCAATACCTAAGCCATTCGATTATGTTGTATCTTAGATTTCTCTAGATTTCATGATATGTGCTTGGACATTATGCCGTTTGCCCTGCTTCACCTTGGTGGTTGACATTGTGCCCTAGTAAGTGGTCTTCTTTGGGAATGGGTTTGCTACTGGGAAATCCCTTAATAAGCCATTGTATCATTCCCAACCATACTTACAATTTTCAATCATTATTCCCCTCCATTTCCTTATGTCTTGGAATTTTAGAGTGTATTGACCCAAGAAGGGGTTGTCCCTCATTCTATGGGAAGAAGGGGCTAAAGGCCTAGAGGGGTTGGTGTTGGGTAAAAGATAAAAGCCATATATGAACCTTCCAGATGCTTCGCCTAGGGATCACCCAAGAAAGCAATAAAATGCTTATCTTTGAATAAAATGGGACCCATAATATAACAAAGAAATTCCTGAAAGGTAGATTGAAGGATAGGAGGTCTCATCATGACCCGACCTATCACGTCCATGGATATCTAGTGGTATGACATTGTCATTATCTGGTCACCAAACCAAGGCAGTGACTCTCAGTTGCATGGCTTTGAGAAAGAGGGTCTCATCACGAGTCATCCTTCTCGCTTCCATTAGGCATTTGTGGGTGGCATTGCCACCATCTGGTCACCACGCCAGGGCAATGACCTTCAACCTCTCCTTGTGCTAAATAAAATATAAAGAAAGAAAGATAAATGGAAAATGATGGGACTGGAAAAAGTGCATTGTGGACGAAGTTACCACACACCCTCTACAAAGGCACCCATGAATGAGACACTACGACCCCTAGTATGTCATGAGCCCTATGCCCATTGAGTCTTGACCCCATCAACCTCATACATGTTGCATGGCTTAGAGAGGGACCTCTTGGAGGCTCTCCTTGACCTAGGGCAA
>ML801164.1:0-11859 GCA_009831015.1 Picea engelmannii
ATTTTCATATGAAGAGCATCAACAAATACATGCAACTCTTTCAAATATTTTCAAGCGAGCACTTCAAATTTTCTTCTCTTCCATGAACATATTGTACATAATGACAAGGTATAAAGAACATGACAAGGGATAAACAACCTTACCAAATTGAAAAAACAAAGATTAGGGAAACTTCCATTCTAACTCTCTAGAAGAGCTTGAACATATTCTTTTGCAAGTTGTTTGCAACTCTCTAGTGAACCATCAATGAAAGGTTTCCATGATTTATTTTGTGTATCAACAAAATCACCATATTAATATGGAATCTCTACAAATCACAATTCATTTCTATGAAAAACTACCTCTTGATGAAGAATTCATAGATAACCAAATTTAGACGCATCTAAAAATTTAGATAAGTAACATGTGCCATCTCAGATCATGTAGGATTTTCTTTGCCAAGATAGGAAGTTGAGATTTATTAAAATTTTACATGTAACTACAAGCTACATTGGTCTCTTGGATAATTGAATAGTGGATTGTATTCTAACTTTAAGTTGTGTCCAATATCCAATCTCCTTAGGGGATGGGACATGAAATATTTAATATACATCTTGCAGCCTGTATGTCCACAAATGATTCTAGAAAAAAATGATAACTTAATCATGCATTGATTAATGGAGGGTAAATTCATGGAGGTGGGTAACACTTTCGTGACAATCTGATCTCCAAAATTTCGAAAAACATTGTTTCGACCAAACTAATGTTATTTTTTGGCCGAAAGATACATTCTTTGGCCAAACTAATTTTCGGTCGAACCATGCAATGTCAAATCAAATGGTACAGTGATGATGCCCTTGATTTCCGTGTAGAAATTTAGTCAGATGAATTTTTCCATCCGGCAATATCCTTTCGTCCGAAACATTCTTTTGGCTGAAAAACTGTTTATATATTAACCAAACATCATAAATGTAACATTTTTCTCATCTCTTCCCGACTGTGATTGTGAGTGACTGTGAGTGGTGTTGGTGCAGACGTCATGTTGGCAGGTGACCCTTCAAGCGTTTGTGCTCTTGTGTTGGTGGGAGGTTGGGCGAACAGAACTTCAAGTAAGCCCAAAATTCCATTTGTAATTTTTAATTTTTAATTTAAATTTTTAATTTAAATTTTAAGTTAAATGGAAGCCCTTGTAGCCAAGTCATGGGCACACCAATGACTTGGCCACAGGGTTGGGCCCCCACGGCCAAGTCAAATTCCACTGAACTGTGACTTAGCCGCAGGGGGGCCAGTCCTATGGCCAAGCTGCTCGGGAGAACGATACAACAACATTTAGAGTAGAAGACTAGAATTCTCATTTAGAATTTACAAAATGGATTTTCATCTAATTGAAAGATTATATTTTCAACTTCAATTATTAGTATAATTCCTACAACAATTCAACTAATTATGTTTCCTTTGCCCAACATGGCTTACATTTTAGGAATTTTCACTGTCGTCAAACACTTTTTGTTGAAGTTCTACTTATCTCTCCCTTTGTAATCTTTGTTTTGAGTCTTTGAATTCTGTTTGAGTTTAAATGCTTTTCTTTTTAGAATAAAATATGTATGAATGTTTAGATATAACATATGCATTGTGCATATGTTATATTATATAACATATGCACTGTTCACATGTTATATAAGATAACATTATCCAATCTATGATCAGATAAGAGTGAAACACTTAGGAAAGAAAAATTTCTTATGTGCCAAGATTAAAGGCATAACAAGTTGTTGTACGATAAACAATGAATTTCAGGATTAGGAAGGTGTTTCATTATCCAAGTCACTTTTGTTTTTAGAAGAAAATATATATTCATTTTTAGATAATTTGATATACTGTCATTTTGAAAACAGTTATAATCTTTGTTTAGTCATCTTCTATTTTTTTATAACATAGGATAAGTTCTGATAGTTGAAATGTCAATAAGTTTCTAGAGTTTTCTAAATCCATAATTCTTCACTTCTACCACTATTTTCAACTTCTTTGTATGCCCCTTTCAAAATATCACCAGTTTTGCAAAGTCCTAGAATTATAAATAATGACTTGCTTTAGATAAAAAACAATATTATTATTAATTATTTAACCTTTAACTCACTATAATATTTATCATATTAATCGAGAAGATCCATTGCAGTATCCCAACCAACCATCATATATTATACACTATAACAAGTAAACTATGCATGTTGGAAAATATGGAAAATGTAACGAACCTCCCGTTTGTCACGACGATGATCCTCATATAAAAACTGATTTTTTTTTTGTGTGTGTTTTTAACAAGTGTGTGTGCGTGTGTACAAGGGAAACACACATTCGACTCTGCACAACAAGACACAACCATGACGAACACAACAAGACGACATAAGACACACAGCCAGTGACTGCATGTGGTAACAACGATCCAACAACTATAAGTAAGACTGACTACCCATCCAACCTACTCTGCAATGGTTAGGACCTCCAAGACACATAAGCAACGCTCAGGCCCAGGTTCCCATCGATTTTAACCATTTAAGGTCTTAGGGCTGGCCACTATTCTGAGGAACATGGAGGTGTCTACATTCCACCCGACACAATCCAGACTCAACTATAGATACTAAACCACAACATCAAGGACGATCGTTGCACGATAAAGTTCTATAATCAACACACATTATAAGAATTTCACGGTGGAAGAGAATTTGATTATGAAACCCATCATGAAATGGAATGAGTGTGGGTGAAAAGGAAACAACCTGATCTAAATCAAGAAGTAAGGGTAGTCATCTACTTTACTTGAAGGTGTGGAATTAATCATTCAATGATTCACTCTAGCTAACATTTCTAGATGGAGTGACTACACACATGCCCGTCATGCCTATCATGGTGCCTCATAAAATAATCCGCCATGTTTAAACAACCCAATACGCAATAAAAACAGAAGCCAACTGAGCAATAGGAAACTGATGAAGAAAAGCCAGAACCACATGGGCACAACTACAATTTGAAAGGTCATAGAAATCTTCTAAATATGTTTAGTAACTTGTTAATATCAATGTCATTTAAGTCAGGCATCATTCAATGACGATTCCACTCATGTAATCAGTTCAACTCCTAGGTAGCTTGCTATGCATTTTGAGGAAATGAGCCATTTTACTTAAGTGAAAAATTAAGAATTAAATACCAAAAATCCATTAAAAGAAATAAGGGAGTAAGGGGTGCATTATATATCCATTAAAACTAATTACAAGGATAACACCTACTAACCATAAGTCAGATTTAAACATCAAAACACATTTTATAACATGATAACCCTGCAAAATTCCAATTTCAATGCATCTATGTGTTATCAAGAACAATAAAACCACAATGCCCCTTTTCCATACATGATAACCATATTACCCCTTTTTTTTTATTTGTGAAATCTTGCGACTAAAGTATCTAAACTATAATAACTAAACTATAAAAGATACCATCCTTAACATTACCATAATGATAAAATATATATTATAAAAGATTACACTACTCTAACATTATCATGAAAATGACAGTATTGGAAATTAGCATTCCATAAATATTAGTATTAACATTAACCATTAACATTCCATTAACATTAACATTACATTACTTGAACATTCATTACATTCCATTAACATATCGTAACATTACATTACATTCCATAGAATATATAAAGTAACAAGATTCTATGGAAAGGGAAACTAAAACTATTCCTTTTATAACATTAAAACCAAGACAACATTATATAACCCCCATCTCCTTTTTATTAACTTGTTCTTAAAGCAACGAGAACCCAATTATACTCAAATTTAGACTTACTACCAAAAGCATTAAAGAGTTTTACTTCCTTAATTAATAAATGAGATTTACTATGAGGCAGAGTAAAAATTTCAGAGGTAAAAGAGAAACGCCACATAATTCTATTCGTGCTGTCAAAAAGGGTGAGAAGTTGTGGGTAAGAACTGGTGAATTATCATTCTGTAAGGCTGGGGGGGAATACACGAACACTGCCTCATATATCAGAATTACACCAGGTGTCAACAGTCGAGACTGTTGCCGAATTTACATGTGTCTGTACCTAAGACTTAAATTAAGAAATAGAGTTATAATACGACCAGGTTGTAGTTTTAAGAAGGAAATTCGATGTCTGTAACAATCAGGACAGCCACCAATTCGTTAGTCGAGTTAGCCTACTCTGGAAGGATGGTTCTCGAAGTCTCAGGGTCATAAATGTCTGCAGCCAGGTCAGGAAAACTTGTATAAACCGTGGCAGTGCACGTTGGCATAGTAAGTAGACAAATGCAGACTGTATTGAAGGACGAATTATGGTAGAGAGTTGCACCAAGCTAGATATTATATGAATGAATGTATTGTTCTGAGGTTTTGGCCTGAACAATACACAGTCCGAAACATCCCTAAATATAAACCATTGCTGCAACATTCAAGGCGATTCAGCGATGTAATTACAATGAACAACAACAATCAAAATTCTAATTAATAAACGATTCGTGAGATCACTGCAGTAGACTATCCCACTCTAGTCGTTGGAACTAAAGGTCGGCCACACAACAACTCTCAATCGCCTAGGGCACGACTCTCACGCAGTTCGAACTCTTCTCACGATCAACCATGATCGCGGCCTTAACACAGTCATAGTGTAGCTATCTGGTCACTGCCAACCTATGATTAAGGGAAAATTCAGAGATCTGTGGCCCCAAGGAAACACAAGGAGGGGGTCCAGTAGTTAAATCACATAGGTGAAGGATTGGAGTCTATGCACGAATTGTCGGGACGAAGTTCTTAAAGGAAAATTCTCCAGGAAGAAGACAATACTTTGTCCAGCCTTGAATCACAATAAAAGATTAAAATTTAGGTTAAGGTGTGTTCGGGCTCATTTGGGCCACAGGGAGATGAAGAAAACCTCCACGACTGAAAAAGAAAAACCAACGCTTCAGGATTAAAAGTTCTAGGGCATAATAAGGGAACAAGACATCATCTAAAAGGTGAGTTCATGGTCAACCAGGAAGTCGCAGATGTTCCTTACTAATGAATTCTCGATAACCCAAGGGAAGCTCAACACATTCAGGGGTAAAATAAAACTTGTCGTAAGGGAAAAATTTCGTGGACAGCCAGCGATAAACTCAGTGATAAGATTTTGGTTTCGGTGACGACTAAGGACTTAGGAGACGAATTAGGAGAAGTTTTAGACTTAGGACTTAGATTCTGAACAGGGTGACAATTATTTAGGGAAGTCATTTTAATAATTTCTTAACGTGTTAAATGTCTTAGGGCCATCCAGGTTTGTTCCTTCATCAACATCAATGCAACGTGCCCTTCAGGATGCACCACGTTCTCCAAGGGTTCCACTCGCCTCGTTCATTTTCTTTGTGCGACGTGCCCTTCAGGATGCACCACGTGCTCCAAGGGTGCCACTCGCTAACTTGAATGATTGGTAGACATATATGACCCCTGGAGTCAACACTCCGCCAGGTGAACTTGTGGGAGACTAAGGGCTCTAAGGAATAAGGCCCCCACCTTATTGCGCACCCCTTAGAATAATCGTGAGCGACCATCGCAGTCTGCCCTCACGGCATCGTGGATCCTCTCGAACTAGGTAATCATTAACCTACAGTTTGAGCCACAGCGGGAATGCTAGCAGGTTGTGGCAGGGCTCTTGTCCACACCTCTCCCTCAACCTCTATGGAAATCATTTGTGGCCCCTTTACTCCATATGTGAGTCTCGTCGGCAAGCTATCGTCAGCCTGCATCATCAACAATCATGTCATAACATGTCCACATCAATCATAAAATCAATGAAATATCACAGTAAATAAATCAACCCAAATAGCACACTCCTTGACTCAATCGAGACTCCAAGGGGTTCCATCAATGCCTCTGCATCCTCAAGGTCCAAAACCTTGCACACTCAATAAAAATGAGTCAATAGCACCTGTCTATGTCAAAGAAGTAAAACATCATGACATCTATCATAACGCATCATAATCAAGGATAAATGTTTCAATATCATAAAAGTCCAGATCACTTGCGAGCAAGTGTCCTCAAAGAATAAGTTTTCTCAGTGCGCCAGAGCTAGATGTTACATACACCCCCTCTTGCTCTAAACTTCGTCCCGAAGTTTCATAGTATAAATGACGAAATAAATGTATCATAGTATCATAAGTCTATCTATCAAACACAAATGGAAACTGCTGGTGCATATCATATGCGTCCTCCCAGGTCGCCGAGTGCAGACTATAACTATCCCACTAGACCTTGACCTGATCTACCGTTCGGCGTCATAACTATCGAACACGATGATCTAAGATGTAGACTGGCTTAGTTGTGAGCACTCCCTCATCCGATGCCTGCAAGGAACTCATGTCAATCACATGTGTAGGATCACTAATATAATGTCTCAGAACAGATACATGAAAAACATCATGCATACGCCTCAAAGAATCAAGAAAGTCTAATCGATAGGCCACGGGCCACTTTCTCTCTACAATCTCGAAAGGTCCCACAAACCTAGAAGATAGTTTAGCTCCCTTTCCAAACTTGATCGAACTCTTATGCGGTTTAACCCACAAGAAGACTCGATCGCCGACCTCGTAACTATGGTCGACTCGGTGCGCATCGACATAACTCTTCTGTCGATCCTGCGCTTCTTTAATCCTTTGTATTATGGTTTACATTTTCTCTTCCATTTCTTGTATCGCTTCTGGTCCAACCAGGACCCTATCCTCAAGCCAATCCCAACTCAAGGGTGTCTGACATGGTCGCCCATAAAGAAACTGAAAAGGCGCCATCTTAATGGTGCTCTGGTAACTGTTGTTGTAAGCGAACTCTACTAGAGGCAAGAATTCCTCCCAACTCTTTTGTTGGTCCATCACGTACATGCACAACATGTCTTCCAAGGTTTTGTTTGTTCATTTTGTCTGTCCGTCAGTCTCTGGGTGATACGCAGTACTAAAGTTAAGTTGAGTTCCCAAGGCCTCTTGGAAACTTATCCAAAATCGTCCAGTAAACACCGATCCTCGATCGGATATAATCCTCTTAGGCACGCCATGCAGCCTCGCAATCTCACTGATGAAAACTCTCGCTATGTCAGGTGCCTGATATGTCATACGCATAGGATTCAAGCGATCACTCTTTTTCAGAGTGTCTACTACCACAAAAATCGAGTCATGTCTCCTTGCCTTCAGTGGCAATCCAACAATAAAATCCATCGAAATAAATTCCCATTTCGATTCCAGAATGGCTTGTGGTTGTAGTAATCATGTTGGTTGTCTATGTTCGACCTTTACTTGTTGACACTCTAGACACCTAGCCACATAGTTAACTATGTTGGCCTTCATTCCCCTCCAGAAGAATAAGGGCTTAAGATCTTCCCTCATCTTCATAACTCTCGGGTGAGCCATGTAAACTGCTCTATGAGAATCACTCAGGATCAACATCCTCAACTCGCCATTTGGAGGTACGTAAATCCGACTTCTATACCTCAATAACCCATCACTATCAAAAGAAAATCCCTCGTATCGTTGCACCGTCATGGTGTTTTGTCCGATAAAACCCTCAACCTCTTTGTACCAGTCATCATCATGCTGTAAAGTGAGAATATTCTCACGTAGATTCGTCAGAAGAGGCACCACCGAAAAGATGCACGACCTCCGACACAAAGCATCTGCCACTCAGTTCACTGTTCCCTTTATGTAAGTAATCTCGAAGTCATACTCGCTAAGCAATTCCGACCAACGCCATTGTCATGCGTTCAGGTCGCTTTGCATGAAAATGTGTTGTAGTCCACAATGATCAGTCTTTAATTCAAATTTTCATCCAACAAGGTAGTGTCTCCAAACCTTCAAGTCATATACAATGGCTAATAACTCTAAATTGTGCGTCGCGTAGTTCTCCTCATGCCTTCTCAGTTTCCTCGAAATGTAAGCGATTACTCATTCATATTGCATCAAGACTCCACCTAAGCCTTCCTTGGATGCGTCTATGCATACCAATAAGTCCGCATCCATGTCCGGGACCCTTAGTATCGGTGTTGTTGTCAACAACTCTTTAAGCCTCGGAAATGCTTCCGCGCATTTCTCGGTCCAAACAAACTTCTTGTTTTTCTTCTGCAATTCCATGATCGGATTTGCTATCTTCTGTGACATTCATCGGTGCAGACCATTCCATAATAGCCTCAACCTTGGCTGGATCCACGATGATACCTTCGTTAGAGATGACATGCCCTAAGTAGTGAATCCTCGATTGATAAAAAGAGCATTTGGACAACTTCCCATACAATTTGTGCTCTCGTAGACACTGTAGTACCAAGTGCAAGTGCTTGTCATGCTCCTCCATTGTCTGAGATTAGATCAAAATATCGTCAATGAATACTTGGACGAACTTGTCCGAGTACTCGCGGAACACCCCATTCATCAAACTCATAAATACCCCTGGGGCGTTTGTCAGTCCAAATGGTAAAACAGTAAACTCGTAATGTCCAAATATCATCTTAAAGGTTGTCTTAGTTACGTCATCCTCCTTGATCCACAACTGGTGATACCCTGATCGTAAATCGATCTTGGAGAATACCGTCGCACCCTTCATTTGATCGATCAGATCATCGATTCTCGGCAAGGGATACTGATTCTTGATCGTAGCCTTGTTCAGTTGACGGTAGTCAATGCAAAGCCTCCACGATCCATCCTTCTTCCGAATGAAGATAATTGGTGCACCCCATGGTGACACACTAGGGCGTATCAGTCCCAGGTCCAACAACTCCTTCAGTTGCATTTTCATCTCTTGCAACTCCGGGGTTGACATCTGATAAGGCGTTCTTGCTATCGGTTCGGTCCCCGGTTTCAGGTCTATGGTAAACTCCAGTTCCCTTTTCGGTGGCATCCCCGGTAGCTCCTCTGGAAATACGTCCGCAAACTGCTTCACCACCAGGAGGTGTTCTAGGCCTTACGCTACTCCCTTTTCGTTTAGCGCAAGGATCGCATAAAGCTTGCACCCCTTGCGCATACTCTTTCGTAAATTTAAGGAAGAGACGAATGTTAGGGAAAATCCCTGGTTTCGGCCTATAATCACACGTCTCTGTCCTTCATCATCAACCAAGCTCAATTGTTTTATCTTACAGTTGAGTATCGCCTCATGCAATTCCAACCAATCCATACCAATCACGACGTCATAAGATCCTAAGATCGTGACGTACAAGTTGACCCTCGTGGAAAACTATCCCAGGTTAAGGGCACAACCCATAACCTTTCCTCCAACCTTCTGTTTGGCTCCTGAAGCCATCTCGACGAAGCTAAAATCGTCATTTTCGACTTAATTTACCTTAATCCTTTTTAGAGCTACACCAGAAATGAAACTCTCAGTAGCACCTAGGTCTATCAAAACACTAAGGGTCTAGTCAGTGACAGTACCTGTCGTCTCGAGCACAGTCGACTGGTGCTCTACCTGGCAGTTATTCACCGCTGCATGAATTTGATGGGCCTTGCCCATATCTCCCACTGTCATGGGTCTGGCTGATCTGGATGCTCTGTTCCTCTCCACAGGACAATCACACTGGTAGTGTGGCTCCCCACACATCCAAGACCCCTTCTTCAACCCAGTAGTCCTGGTACCAGAAGTAGAAGATGGCGGCCCACCAGCCTGAAAACCTGGTTTGTTCTGCTGAACATGCCTAAAGTGTTGTTGTTGTGGGCGATGCTGTTGTTGATGTTTTTTTCCTTGATAAGGTGTCCACTGCTGAGGCAGCGGTCGTCGGGGTGTAGTGAAAATGGATCCCCTATGGAAGCCATAATATCCCGATGTATGTCTCGTTGGGGTCTGGTGTTGCTATGTCCCAGATGAAACCTGCCCTGTGGGTCTCGCTGGAGTCTTGGTCTGACCCCCACTGATAAGCTCCTCCTCTGCTATGAGGGCCTTATGGATGACATTGTGCAAGATTTGAGGCATCAAGATCCTAACCTTTGCATGCAGGCTGTCGTGAAGGCCAAACACGAACCTGTTGACCTTAATTTTTTCTGTGTTAAGGTGTGGAGCATACCGTAGCAGCTCCATAAAACATGCCTTGTACTCAGGCACCGTATGACCCCTTTGTTGTAAAGCCTTGAAATCATTGAGCTGACGCTCAATAAATTCCTCTGAAAGATACCTCTCTAAGAACCGTTCCTCGAACAGTTCCCATGAAATGTCTTCAACGACCATGTTCAGTTGTGGTAGGAGAGTCTTCCACCATAGAAGAGTGCTCCCCTTCAGTTGAAATACCTTCATGTTGGAGGTATAATAGCGAAGGGTGAATCACATCACCATGTTCTCCAACCATGCCTCGGTGGCTGGGCCATCCGGGGCACCAAATAACTCGAGAAATTTGACCTTCTCGAGTTCACGGTGAATGCCACCAGTAATGGTCGGTGCGCGAGGTGGAACCTTAGCGGGTTCCGATGCCCTAGCCTCATTTCTGTCCAAGCGGCTGATCAGTGCCTCGGACATGTGCTGAAAAGACCTCATCATCCCAACAACATCACCAACTGCTATCTGCTCCTGTCCGAGAACCTACTTGCCTCCCTGGGGGTTTGACCCCTTAGGCATGGATGCCACTGGAGGCGTCAAGCCTCCTCCCCTAGCACCCCGTCATCTGCCACCGCGGCGTCCTCTAACCATGATTACCTGCATGCACACAATCAACTCGATCATCAACAGTATAATCAAATCAAAGCATGTCACGAAAGTCGTAGTGAATCCCAAGTCACCGGTCGAACCCGCTCTGATACCATATGTAACGAACCTCCCGTTCGTCACGACGACGATCTTCATATAACAAGTGCAATTTTTTTTTTGGTGTGTTTTTAACAAGTGTGTGCATGCATGTACAAGGGAAACAAAAATTCGACTATGCGTCGTCATCCGATGATGATCAAGACACAACCACGACGAACACAACAAGATGACATAAGATGCACAACCAGTGACTGCATGTGGTAACGACAATCCAACAACTATAACTAAGACTGACTACCCATCCAACTTACCCTGCAATGGTTAGGACCTCGAAGACACATAAGCAACGCTCAGTCCCAGGTTCCCATCGATTTTAACCATTTAAGGTCTCAGGGATGGCGACTGTTCTGAGGAACATGGAGGTGTCTACATCCCGCTCGACACAATCCAGACTCAACTATAGATACTAAAACACAACATCAAGGATGATCGCTGCGCGATAAAGTTCTATAATCAACACACATTATAAGAATTTCATGGTGGAAGAGAATTTGATTATGAAACCCATCATGAAACGACATGAGTGTGAGTTAAAAGGAAACAACCTAATTTAAATCAAGAAGCAAGGGTAGTCATCTACTTTACTTCAAGGCACGGAATTAATCATTCAATGATTCACTCTAGCTAACATTTCTAGATGGAGTGACTACACACATGCCTATCATGCCTATCATGGTGCCTCATAAAATAATCCGCCATGTTTAAACAACCTAATATGCAATAAAAACAGAACCCAATTGAGCAATAGGAAACTGATGAAGAAAATCCAGAACCACATGGGCACAACTACAATTTGAAAGGTCATAGAACTCTTCTAAATACATTTAGTAGCTTGTTAATATCAATGTCATTTAAGTCAGGCATCATTCAATGACGATTCCACTCATGTAATCAGTTCAACTCCTAGGTAGCTTGTTATGCATTTTGAGGAAATGAGCCATTTTACTTAAGTGAAAAATTAAGAATTAAATACCAAAAATCCATTAAAAGAAATAAGGGAGTAAGGGCTTCATTATATATCCATTAAAACTAATTACAAGGATAATGCCTACTAACCAT
>ML801164.1:11959-29377 GCA_009831015.1 Picea engelmannii
ATTTTCATATGAAGAGCATCAACAAATACATGCAACTCTTTCAAATATTTTCAAGCGAGCACTTCAAATTTTCTTCTCTTCCATGAACATATTGTACATAATGACAAGGTATAAAGAACATGACAAGGGATAAACAACCTTACCAAATTGAAAAAACAAAGATTAGGGAAACTTCCATTCTAACTCTCTAGAAGAGCTTGAACATATTCTTTTGCAAGTTGTTTGCAACTCTCTAGTGAACCATCAATGAAAGGTTTCCATGATTTATTTTGTGTATCAACAAAATCACCATATTAATATGGAATCTCTACAAATCACAATTCATTTCTATGAAAAACTACCTCTTGATGAAGAATTCATAGATAACCAAATTTAGACGCATCTAAAAATTTAGATAAGTAACATGTGCCATCTCAGATCATGTAGGATTTTCTTTGCCAAGATAGGAAGTTGAGATTTATTAAAATTTTACATGTAACTACAAGCTACATTGGTCTCTTGGATAATTGAATAGTGGATTGTATTCTAACTTTAAGTTGTGTCCAATATCCAATCTCCTTAGGGGATGGGACATGAAATATTTAATATACATCTTGCAGCCTGTATGTCCACAAATGATTCTAGAAAAAAATGATAACTTAATCATGCATTGATTAATGGAGGGTAAATTCATGGAGGTGGGTAACACTTTCGTGACAATCTGATCTCCAAAATTTCGAAAAACATTGTTTCGGCCAAACTAATGTTATTTTTCGACCGAAAGATACATTTTTTGGCCAAACTAATTTTCGGTCGAACTATGCAATGTCAAATCAAATGGTACAGTGACGATGCCCTTGATTTTCATGTAGAAATTTAGTCAGATGAATTTTTCCATCCGGCAATATCCTTTCGTCCGAATCATTCTTTTGGCTGAAAAATTGTTTATATATTAACGAGACATCATAAATGTAACATTTTTCTCATCTCTTCCCGACTGTGATAGTGAGTGATTGTGAGTGGTGTTGGCGTAGACGTCATGTTGGCAGGTGATCCTTCGAGCGTTTGTGCTCTTGTGTTGGTGGGAGGTTGGGCGAACAAAAGTTCAAGTAAGCCCAAAATTCCATTTGTAATTTTTAATTTTTAATTTTAATTTTTAATTTTAATTTTAAGTTAAATGGAAGCCCTTGTAGCCAAGTCGTGGGCACACCAATGACTTGGCCACAGGGTTGGGCCCCCACGGCCAAGTCAAATTCCACTGAACTGTGACTTAGC
The DNA here is from genome assembly GCA_009831015.1 of Picea engelmannii. Lineage (NCBI taxonomy): Eukaryota > Viridiplantae > Streptophyta > Pinopsida > Pinales > Pinaceae > Picea > Picea engelmannii. The sequence continues at coordinate 13,214 of ML801164.1, forward strand.
CACAGGGGGGCCAGCCCTGTGGCCAAGCTGCTGGGGAGAACAATACAACAACATTTAGAGTAGAAGACCAGAATTCTCATTTAGAATTTACAAAATGGATTTTCATCTGATTGAAAGATTATATTTTCAACTTCAATTATTAGTATAATTCCTACAACAATTCAACTAATTATTTTTCCTTTTGCCCAACATGGCTTACATTTTAGGAATTTTCACTGTCGTCAAACACTTTTTGTTGAAGTTCTACTTATCTCTCCCTTTGTAATCTTTGTTTTGAGTCTTTGAATTCTGTTTGAGTTTAAATTCTTTTCTTTTTAGAATAATATATATATGAATGTTTAGATATAACATATGCACTGTGCATATGTTATATTATATAACATATGCACTGTTCACATGTTATATAAGATAATATTATCCAATCTATGATCATATAAGAGTGAAACACTTAGGAAAGAAAATTTTCTTATGTGCCAAGATTAAAGGCATAACAAGTTGTTGTACAATAAACAATGAATTTCAGGATTAGGAAGGTGTTTCATTATCCAAGTCACTTTTTTTTTTAGAAGAAAATATATATTCATTTTTAGATAATTTGATATACTGTCATTTTGAAAACAGTTATAATCTTTGTTTAGTCATCTTCTATTTTTTTATAACATAGGATAAGTTCTGATAGTTAAAATGTCAATAAGCTTCTAGAGTTTTCTAAATCCATAATTCTTCACTTCTACCACTATTTTCAACTTCTTTGTATGCCCCTTTCAAAATATCACCAGTTTTGCAAAGTCCTAGAATTATAAATAATGACTTGCTTTAGATAAAAACAATATTATTATTAATTATTTAACCTTTAACTCACTATAATATTTATCATATTAATCGAGAAGATCCCATGCAGTATCCCAGCCAACCATCATATATTATACACTATAACAAGTAAACTATGCATGTTGGAAAATATGGAAAATATATTGGAAAATATGGAAAATGTAATGAACCTCCCGTTCGTCACGACGACGGTCCTCATATAAAAAGTGATTTTTTTTTGTGTGTGTGTTTTTAACAAGTGTGTGTGCGTGTGTACAAGGGAAACAAACATTCGACTCTGCACAACAAGACACAACCACGGCGAACACAACAAGACGACATAAGACACACAGCTAGTGACTACATGTGGTAGCAACGATCCAACAACTATAAGTAAGACTGACTACCCATCCAACCTACCCTGCAATGGTTAGGACCTCCAAGACACATAAGCAACGCTCAGGCCCAGGTTCCCATCGATTTTAACCATTTAAGGTCTTAGGGCTGGCGACTGTTCTGAGGAACATGGAGGTGTCTACATTCCGCCCGACACAATCCAAACTCAACTATAGATACTAAACCACAACATCAAGGATGATCGTTGCACGATAAAGTTCTATAATCAACACACATTATAAGAATTTCATGGTGGAAGAGAATTTGATTATGAAACCCATCATGAAACGACATGAGTGTGAGTGAAAAGGAAACAACCTGATTTAAATCAAGAAGCAAGGGTAGTCATCTACTTTACTTCAAGGCGTGGAATTAATCATTCAATGATTCACTCTAGCTAACATTTCTAGATGGAGTGACTACACACATTCCCGTCATGCCTATCATGGCGCCTCATAAAATAATCCGCCATGTTTAAACAACCCAATACGCAATAAAAACAGAAGCCAATTGAGCAATAGGAAACTGATGAAGAAAAGCCAGAACCACATGGGCACAACTACAATTTGAAAGGTCATAGAACTCTTCTAAATACGTTTAGTAACTTGTTAATATCAATGTCATTTAATTCAGGCATCATTCAATGACAATTCCACTCATGTAATCAGTTCAACTCCTAGGTAGCTTGCTATGCATTTTGAGGAAATGAGCCATTTTACTTAAGTGAAAAATTAAGAATTAAATACCAAAAATCCATTAAAAGAAATAAGGGAGTAAGGGCTGCATTATATATCCATTAAAACTAATTACAAGGATAACACCTACTAACCATAAGTAAGATTTAAACGTCAAAACACATTTTATAACATGCTAACCCTGCAAAATTCCAATTTCAATGCATCTATGTGTTATCAAGAACAATAAAACCACAATGCCCCTTTTCCATACATGATAACCATATTACCCCCTTTTTTTTATTTGTGAAATCTTGCGACTAAAGTATCTAAAATATAATAACTAAACTATAAAAGATACCATCCTTAACATTACCATAATGAAAAAATATATATTATAAAAGATTACACTACTCTAACATTATCATGAAAATGACAGTATTGGAAATTAGCATTCCATAAATATTAGTATTAACATTAACCATTAACATTAACATTACATTACCTGAACATTCATTACATTCCATTAACATATCGTAACATTACATTACATTCCATAGAATATATAAAGTAACAAGATTCTATGGAAAGGGAAACTAAAACTATTCCTTTTATAACATTAAAACCAAGACAACATTATATAACCCCCATCTCCTTTTTATTAACTTGTTCTTAAAGCAACGAGAACCCAATTATACTCAAATTTAGACTTACTACCAAAAGCATTAAAGAGTTTTACTTCCTTAATTAATAAATGAGATTTACTATGAGGCAGAGTAAAAATTTCAGAGGTAAAAGAGAAACGCCACATAATTCTATTCGTGCTGTCAAAAAGGGTGAGAAGTTGTGGGTAAGAACTGGTGAATTATCATTCTGTAAGGCTGGGGGGGAATACACGAACACTGCCTCATATATCAGAATTACACCAGGTGTCAACAGTCGAGACTGTTGCCGAATTTACATGTGTCTGTACCTAAGACTTAAATTAAGAAATAGAGTTATAATACGACCAGGTTGTAGTTTTAAGAAGGAAATTCGATGTCTGTAACAATCAGGACAGCCACCAATTCGTTAGTCGAGTTAGCCTACTCTGGAAGGATGGTTCTCGAAGTCTCAGGGTCATAAATGTCTGCAGCCAGGTCAGGAAAACTTGTATAAACCGTGGCAGTGCACGTTGGCATAGTAAGTAGACAAATGCAGACTGTATTGAAGGACGAATTATGGTAGAGAGTTGCACCAAGCTAGATATTATATGAATGAATGTATTGTTCTGAGGTTTTGGCCTGAACAATACACAGTCCGAAACATCCCTAAATATAAACCATTGCTGCAACATTCAAGGCGATTCAGCGATGTAATTACAATGAACAACAACAATCAAAATTCTAATTAATAAACGATTCGTGAGATCACTGCAGTAGACTATCCCACTCTAGTCGTTGGAACTAAAGGTCGGCCACACAACAACTCTCAATCGCCTAGGGCACGACTCTCACGCAGTTCGAACTCTTCTCACGATCAACCATGATCGCGGCCTTAACACAGTCATAGTGTAGCTATCTGGTCACTGCCAACCTATGATTAAGGGAAAATTCAGAGATCTGTGGCCCCAAGGAAACACAAGGAGGGGGTCCAGTAGTTAAATCACATAGGTGAAGGATTGGAGTCTATGCACGAATTGTCGGGACGAAGTTCTTAAAGGAAAATTCTCCAGGAAGAAGACAATACTTTGTCCAGCCTTGAATCACAATAAAAGATTAAAATTTAGGTTAAGGTGTGTTCGGGCTCATTTGGGCCACAGGGAGATGAAGAAAACCTCCACGACTGAAAAAGAAAAACCAACGCTTCAGGATTAAAAGTTCTAGGGCATAATAAGGGAACAAGACATCATCTAAAAGGTGAGTTCATGGTCAACCAGGAAGTCGCAGATGTTCCTTACTAATGAATTCTCGATAACCCAAGGGAAGCTCAACACATTCAGGGGTAAAATAAAACTTGTCGTAAGGGAAAAATTTCGTGGACAGCCAGCGATAAACTCAGTGATAAGATTTTGGTTTCGGTGACGACTAAGGACTTAGGAGACGAATTAGGAGAAGTTTTAGACTTAGGACTTAGATTCTGAACAGGGTGACAATTATTTAGGGAAGTCATTTTAATAATTTCTTAACGTGTTAAATGTCTTAGGGCCATCCAGGTTTGTTCCTTCATCAACATCAATGCAACGTGCCCTTCAGGATGCACCACGTTCTCCAAGGGTTCCACTCGCCTCGTTCATTTTCTTTGTGCGACGTGCCCTTCAGGATGCACCACGTGCTCCAAGGGTGCCACTCGCTAACTTGAATGATTGGTAGACATATATGACCCCTGGAGTCAACACTCCGCCAGGTGAACTTGTGGGAGACTAAGGGCTCTAAGGAATAAGGCCCCCACCTTATTGCGCACCCCTTAGAATAATCGTGAGCGACCATCGCAGTCTGCCCTCACGGCATCGTGGATCCTCTCGAACTAGGTAATCATTAACCTACAGTTTGAGCCACAGCGGGAATGCTAGCAGGTTGTGGCAGGGCTCTTGTCCACACCTCTCCCTCAACCTCTATGGAAATCATTTGTGGCCCCTTTACTCCATATGTGAGTCTCGTCGGCAAGCTATCGTCAGCCTGCATCATCAACAATCATGTCATAACATGTCCACATCAATCATAAAATCAATGAAATATCACAGTAAATAAATCAACCCAAATAGCACACTCCTTGACTCAATCGAGACTCCAAGGGGTTCCATCAATGCCTCTGCATCCTCAAGGTCCAAAACCTTGCACACTCAATAAAAATGAGTCAATAGCACCTGTCTATGTCAAAGAAGTAAAACATCATGACATCTATCATAACGCATCATAATCAAGGATAAATGTTTCAATATCATAAAAGTCCAGATCACTTGCGAGCAAGTGTCCTCAAAGAATAAGTTTTCTCAGTGCGCCAGAGCGAGATGTTACATACACCCCCTCTTGGTCTAAACTTCGTCCCGAAGTTTCATAGTATAAATGACGAAATAAATGTATCACAGTATCATAATTTTATCTATCAAACAAAAATGGAAACTGCTGGCGCATATCATATGCGTCCTCCCAGGTCACCGAGTGCAGACTATAACTGTCCCACTGGACCTTGACCTGATCTATCGTTCGACTATGGTGCTCTGGTAACTGTTGTTGTAAGCGAACTCTACTAGAGGCAAGAATTCCTCCCAACTCTTTTGTTGGTCCATCACGTACATGCGCAACATGTCTTCCAAGGTTTTGTTTGTTTGTTTTGTCTGTCCGTCAGTCTCTGGGTGATACGCAGTACTAAATTTAAGTTGAGTTCCCAAGGCCTCTTGGAAACTTGTCCAAAATCGTCCAGTAAACATCGATCCTCGATCGGATATAATCCTCTTAGGCACGACATGCAGCCTCGCAATCTCACTGATGAAAACTCTCACTATGTCAGGTGCCTGATATGTCGTACGCACAAGAATAAAGTGATCACTCTTTGTCAGAGTGTCTACTACCACAAAAATCGAGTCGTGTCTCCTTGCCTTCAGTGGCAATCCAACAATAAAATCCATCGAAATAACTTCCCATTTCGATTCCGGAATGGCATGTGGTTGTAGTAATCCTGTTGGGTGTCTATGTTCGGCCTTTACCTGCTGACACTCTAGACACCTAGACACATAGTTAACTATGTTGGCCTTAATTCCCCTCCAGAAGAATAAGGGCTTAAGATCTTCCCTCATCTTCGTAACTCTCGGGTGAGCAATGTAAACTTCTCTATGAGACTCGCTCAGGATCAACATCCTCAACTCGTCGTTTGGCGGTACGTAAATCCGACTTCTATACCTCAATAACCCATCACTATCAAAATAAAATCCCTCATATCGTGGCACCATCATGGTGTTTTGTCCGATAAAACCCTCGACCTCTTTGTACCAGTCATCATCATGCTGTAAAGTGAGAATCTTCTCACGTAGATTCGTCAGAAGAGGCAACACCGAAAATATGCACGACCTCTGACTCAAAGCATCTGCCACTCGGTTCACTGTTCCCTTTATGTAAGTAATCTCGAAGTCATACTCGCTAAGCAATTCCGACCAACGCCATTGTTGTGCGTTCAGGTCGCTTTGCATGAAAATGTGTTGTAGTCCACAATGATCAGTCTTTAATTCAAATTTTCATCCAACAAGGTAGTGTCTCCAAACCTTCAAGGCATATAAGATGGCTAATAACTCCAAATTGTGCGTCGCGTAGTTCTCCTCATGCCTTCTCAGTTTCCTTGAAATGTAAGTGATTACTCGTTCATCTTGCATCAAGACTCCACCTAAGCCTTCCTTGGATGCATCTGTGCATACCAAGAAGTCCGCATCCATGTCCGGGACCCTTAGTATCATTGTTGTTGTCAACAACTCTTTAAGCCTCTGAAATGCTTCCGCGCATTTCTCGGTCCAAACAAACTTCTTGTTTTTCTTATGCAATTCCATGATCGGATTTGCTATCTTCTATGACATTCGTCGGTGCAAGCCATTCCATAATAGCCTCAACCTTGGCTGGATCCACGACGATACCTTCGTCGGAGATGACATGCCCTAAGTAGTGAATCCTCGATTGATAAAAAGAGCATTTGGACAACTTCCCATACAATTTGTGCTCTCGTAGACACTGTAGTACCAAGCGCAAGTGCTTGTCATGCTCCTCCATCGTCTGATATCGTCAATGAATACTTGGACGAACTTGTTCGAGTACTCGCGGAACACCCCATTCATCAAACTCATAAATACCCCTGGGGCGTTTGTCAGTCCAAACGGTAAAACAGTAAACTCGTAATGTCCAAATATCATCTTAAAGGTTGTCTTAGTTACGTCATCCTCCTTGATCCGCAGCTGGTGATACCCTGATCGTAAATTGATCTTGAAGAATACCGTCGCACCCTTCATTTGATCGAACAGATCATCGATTCTCGGCAAGGGATATTGATTCTTGATCGTAGCCTTGTTCAGTTGACGGTAGTCAATGCAAAGCCTCCACGATCCATCCTTCTTCCGAATGAAGATAACCGGTGCACCCCACGGTGACACACTAGGGCATATTAGTCCCAGGTCCAACAACTCCTTCAGTTTCATTTTCATCTCTTGCAACTCCGAGGTTGACATCTGATAAGGCGTTCTTGCTATCGGTTCGGTCCCCGGTTTCAGGTCTATGGTAAACTCCAGTTTCCTTTTAGGTGGCATCCCCGGTAGCTCCTATGGAAATACGTCCGCAAACTCCTTCACCACCAGGAGGTGTTCTAGGCCTTACGCTACTCCCTTTTTGTTTAGCGCAAGGAATGCATAAATCTTGCATCCCTTGCACATACTCTTCCATAAATTTAAGGAAGAGACGAATGTCAGGGAAACTCCCTGGTTTTGGCCTATAATCGCACGTCTTTGTCCTTCATCATCAAACAAGCTCAATAATTTTGTCTTACAGTTGAGTATTGCCTCATGCAATTCCAACCAATCCATACCAATCATGACATCATAAGATCCTAAGATTGTGACGTACAAGTTGACCCTCGTGGAAAACTCTCCCAGGTTAAGGGCACAACCCGTAACCTTTCCTCCAACCTTCTGTTTGGCTCCCGAAGCCATCTCGACGAAGCTAAACTCGTCCTGTTCGACTTCCTTTACCTTAATCCTTTTTAGAGCTACACCAGAAATGAAACTCTCAGTAGCACCTGGGTCTATCAAAACACTAAGGGTCTAGTCAGTGACAGTACCTGTCATCTCGAGCACAGTCGAATGGTTCTCTGCCTGGCAGTTATTCACCACTGCATGAATTTGATGGGCCTTGCCCATATCTCCCACTGTCATGGGTCTGGCTGATCTGGATGCTCTGTTCCTCTCCACAGGACAATCACAATGGTAGTGTGGCTCCCCACACGTCCAACACCCCTTCTTCGACCCAGTAGTCCTGGTACCAGAAGTAGAAGATGGCGGCCCACCAGCCTGAAAACCTGGTTTGTTATGCTGAACATGCCTAAAGTGTTGCTGCTTCGGGCGACGTTGTTGTTGATGTTGTTGTCCTTGATAAGGTGTCCGCTTCTGAGGCGGCAGTCGTCGGGGTGTAGTGAAAGTGGATCCCCTATGGAAGCTATAATATCCCGACGTATGTCTCGTTGGGGTCTGCTGTTGTTGTGTCCCAGATGAAACTTGCCCTACGGATCTCGCTGGAGTCCTGGTCTGACCCCCACTGATAAGCTCCTCCTCTGCTATGAGGGCCTTATGGATGACATCGTGCAAGATTTGAGGCATCAAAATCCTAACCTTTGCACGCAGGCTATCGTGAAGGCCAAACATGAACCTGTTGACCTTAATTTTTTCTGTGTTAAGGTGTGGAGCATACCGGAGCAACTCCATAAAACATGCCTTGTACTCAGGCACCGTACGACCCCTCTGTTGTAAAGCGTTGAAATCATTGAGCTGACGCTCAATAAATTCCTCTAAAAGATACCTCTCTCATAATCGTTCCTTGAACAGTTCCCATGAAATGTCTTCAATGACCATATTCAGCTGTGGTAGGAGCGTCTTCCACCATAGAAGAGCGCTCCCCTTCAGTTGAAAGACCTCCATGCGGACCTTCATGTTGGAGGTATAATAGCGAAGTGTGAAGCACATCGCCATGTTCTCCAACCATGCCTCAGTGGCTGGGCTGTCCGGGGCACCAAATAACTTGGGAAATTTGACCTTCTTGAGTTCACAGTGAATGCCACCAGTAATGATCGGTGCGCGCGGTGGAACCTCAGCGGGTGTCGATGCCCTAGCCTCATTTCTGTCCAAGCGGCTGATCAGTGCCTCGGACATGCGCTTAAAAGACCTCATCATCCCAACAACATCGCCAACTGCTATCTGCTCCTGTCTGAGAACCTGCTTGCCTCCCTGGGGGTTGGACCCCTTAGGCATGGATGCCACTGGAGGCATCAAGCCTCCTCCCCTAGCACCCCGTCATCTGCCACTGCGGCGTCCTCTAACCATGATTACCTGCACGCACACAATCAACTCAATCAACAACAGTATAATCAAATCAAATCATGTTACGAAAGTCATAGTGAATCCCAAGTCACCGGTCGAACCCGCTCTGATACCATATGTAACGAACCTCCCGTTCATCATGACGACGATCCTCATATAACAAGTGCAATTTTTTTTTTGGTGTGTTTTTAACAAGTGTGTGCACGGATGTACAAGGGAAACAAAAATTCGACTATGCGTCGCCATCCGACGACGATCAAGACACAACCACGACGAACACAACAAGACGACATAAGATGCACAACCAGTGACTGCATGTGGTAACGACGATCCAACAACTATAAGTAAGACTAACTACCCATCCAACCTACCCTGCAATGGTTAGGACCTCCAAGACACATAAGCAACGCTCAGTCCCAAGTTCCCATCGATTTTAACCATTTAAGGTCTCATGGCTGGAAACTGTTCTGAGGAACATGGAGGTGTCTACATCCCACCCGACACAATCCAGACTCAACTATAGATACTAAAACACAACATCAAGGATGATCGTTGCGCGATAAAGTTCTATAATCAACACACATTATAAGAATTTCATAGTGGAAGAGAATTTGATTATGAAACCCATCATGAAACGGCATGAGTGTGAGTTAAAAGGAAACAACCTAATTTAAATCAAGAAGCAAGGGTAGTCATCTACTTTACTTCAAGGCACAGAATTAAGCATTCAATGATTCACTCTAGCTAACATTTCTAGATGGAGTGACTACACACATGCCTATCATGCCTATCATGGTGCCTCATAAAATAATCCGCCATGTTTAAACAACCTAATATGCAATAAAAACAGAACCCAATTGAGCAATAGGAAACTGATGAAGAAAATCCAGAGCCACATGGGCACAACTACAATTTGAAAGGTCATAGAACTCTTCTAAATACGTTTAGTAACTTTTTAAGATCAATTTCATTTAAGTCAGTCATCATTCAATGACGATTCCACTCATGTAATCAGTTCAACTCCTAGGTAGCTTGCTATGCATTTTGAGGAAATGAGCCATTTTACTTAAGTGAAAAATTAAGAATTAAATACCAAAAATCCATTAAAAGAAATAAGGGAGTAAGGGCTTCATTATATATCCATTAAAACTAATTACAAGGATAATGCCTACTAACCATAAGTAAGAATTAAACTTCAAAACATATCTTATAACATGCTAACCCTGGAAAATTCCAATTTCAATTCATCTATGTGTTATCAAGAACAATAAAACCACAATGCCCCTTGTCCATACATGATAACCATATTACCCCCTTTTTTTTTATTTGTGAAAGCTTGCAACTAAAGTATCTAAACTATAATAACTAGACTATAAAATATACCATACTTAACATTACCATAATGATAAAATATATATTATAAAAGATTAAACTACTCTAACATTATCCTGAAAATGACAGTATTGGAAATTAGCATTCCATAAATATTAGTATTAACATTAACCACTAACATTCCATTAACATTAACATTACATTACCTGAACATTCATTACATTCCATTAACATATTATAACATTACATTACATTACATAGAATATATAAAGTAACAAGATTCTACGGAAAGGGAAACGAAAACTATTCCTTTTATAACACTAAAACCAAGACAACATTATATAACCCCCATCCCCTTTTTATTAACTTGTTCTTAAATCAACAAGAACCCAATTATAATCAACTCTAGACTTGCTGCCAAAAGCATTAAAGAGTTTTATTGCCTTAATTAATAAATGAGATTTACTGTGAGGCAGAGTAAAAATTTCAGAGGTAAAAGTGAAACGCCACATAATTCTATTCGTGCTGTCAAAAAGGGTGAGAAGTTGCGGGTAAGAACTGGTGAATTATCAGTTTGTAAGGCTGAGGGGAATACACGAAAGCTGCCTTAAATATTAGAATTACACCAGGTGTCAACAGTCGAGACTATTGCCGAATTTACATGTGTCTGTACCTAAGACTTAAATTAAGAAATAGAGTTATAATATGACCAGGCTATAGTTTTAAGAAGGAAATTCGAGGTCTGTAACAATCAAGGAAGCCACCAATTTGTTAGTCTAGTTAGCCTACTCTGGAAGGATGGTTCTCGAAGTCTCAAGGTCATAAATGTCTGCAGCCAGGTCAGGAAAACTTGTATTAACTGTGGCAGTGCGCGTTGGCATAGTAAGTAGACAAATGCAGGTTGTATTGAAGGACGGATTATGGTAGAGAGGTGCACCAAGCTAGCTATTATATGAATGAATGTCCTATTCTAAGGTTTTGGCCTAAACAATACACAGTCTAAAACATCCCTACATATAAACCATTGCTGCAACATTCAAGGCAATTCAACGATGTAATTACAATGAACAACAACAATCAAAATTCTAATTAATAAATGATTCGTGAGATCGCTCTAGTAGACCATCCAACTCTAGCCATTGGAACTAAAGGTCAGCCACACAACAACTCTCAATCGCCTAGGGCGCGACTCTCACACAGTCCGAACTCTTCTCATGATCAGCCATGATCACGGCCTTAACACAGTCAGAGTGCAGCTATCCAATCGCTACCAACCTATGATTAAGGGAAAATTCAGAGATCCGTGGCCCTAAGGAAACACAAGGAGGGGGTCCAGTAGTTAAATCATAGAGGTGAAGGATTGGAGCCTGTGCATGATATGTCGGGATGAAGTTCTTAAAGGAAAATACTACAGGAAGAAGACAATACTCTATCCAGCCTTGAATCACGATAAAAGATTAAAATTTAGGTTAAGGTGGGTTCGGGCGCGTTTGGGCCATAGGGAGATGAAGAAAACCTCCACGACTGAAAAAGAAAAACCAACGCTTCTGGATTAAAAGATCCAGGGAATAATAAGGGAACAAGACATCATCTAAAAGGCAATCTCATGGTCAACCAGGAAGTCGCAGACATTCCTTACTGATGAATTCTCTATAACCCAAGGGAAGCTCGACACATTCAGGGGTAAAATAAAACTTGCCGTAAGGGAAAAATTTCGTGGACAGCCAGCCGTAAACTCAGTGATAATACTTTGGTTTCGGTGACGAACAGTTTTCAATTTTGTCACATCAACACTCTAACATCAGGGGTAACAAGTTTTCACCAGCCCAAAAAGCGAGACGGTAAATTTTGCAGAGGTAATAAAACTGTGTATGGTAAGGTTTTACGGTAAAATAAAAATCACAACAGAGGTAAAACATCTACAGGGAAAGTCCAGTAAGGTAATAGACATAAGGTGGAAGGAACACCACGCCAACAACCAGGTTTCGGGGTTAATAACCCACGTGACAGCGGGAGACATCAACTACCAAGGACCACAACAGAAGTAGTTGTTAATGATATAATGCAATAGATGAAGCATAAAATAATTCTTGGTTCACACATTACTGAATTACAACAGCTAAGTTAACATTTTTTTTACCACAATACAATTATAATTGCCGAAGTAAATAGTATGCATTCTACTCTACCAAATAAAAGACCATACTGTTGCCTAACGCCCACCTCGAATGACGTCCTGCACTCCTTTCCGCTCTTGCTCGTCGACCGTCGTGACTTCACCTGTACCTCCCATCCAATCACTAGGGGTACTCTGCTTACCCCTTAGCCCCCCAAGCCGCAAAGGGGCCACACAAAATCCATATGGTAAGTCTAGCTTCCCAGCTCACCTCGCAAGGCTGAGCTACCACTCCTCTATAGGCTGAGAAAACCCAAATCCCCACAAGTAATCAGTCAAGTTGTAAATCTGGTAGCGTAACATTACACTATCAAACGATCATTTTCTTCCTCATCTTCCCTTTATTTTATAGAGTTGTCCGAACCTCACACTTTCCCTAAATCACTTTTAAATTAATTTTTAATAAAAATATTCTAAATATTCTCCTTCGCACAAGTGTCGTCCATCCCTCTCTTTCCTCCAATAATTATTTTCTTTGAATTATTAATTGACTCGTTTCCCTCACCCACCTAGAGTTGCTCCTAAATTTACTCCTCGGTGTTCCTAGATCCCCTTACATGTTTTAAATACTTTCCCTAAAAATGATGTTGCTAATTTAGCTCAAATTAGAAGGTTCTTTATTGACGATACCTTACTATGTTGACCTTGCTTTTTACCTTATGTCCCCTTCTTTCCTTTATTATGTTTCCTCCATTCCTTAGTTTCCTAATTTTTATTTTCCCCTTCTTTCCCCTTTTTATTAGAGCCAAAATGGCAGTTACGCTTTTTAATCTTTTACCCTTTTTATTAATTTAATATCTTTTTTTTTATACTTCCTCATGTTAAGAATTAAACTCTTCTTTACTATAATTTTTTTTAAATCCACTGGTTTTTATTAAATTCTTACTTTCTTCATTTTACCCCAATTATTTTATGAAGACTAAAATTATTACTTAAGTGGTTTTTTTTTTTTGTTTAAAAATTATTTTTATTTTTATAGGGTCTTTTCTTAAGGTTAAACAAAATTTTACCCTAGAGAAGTTTTAGACTTAGGACTTAGATTCTGAACAGGGTGACAATTATTTAGGGAAGTCGTTTTAAGAATTTCTTAATGTGTTAAATGTCTTAGGGCCATCCAAGTTCGTTCCTTCATCAACATCAATGTGACATGCCCTTCAGGACGCACCACGTGCTCCAAGGGTGCCACTCGCCTCGTTCGTTTCATTTGCGCGACGTGCTCTTTAGGATGCACCACGTGCTCCAAGGGTGCCACTTGCCAACTTGATTGATTGGTAGACATCTATAACCCCTAGAGTCAACACTCTGCTAGGTAAACTTGTGGGAGAATAAGGGCTCTAAGGAATAACCCCATCGCCTTATTGCTCGCCCTTTAGAATCATCGTGAGTGACTATCGCAGTCTGCCCTCACGGCACCGTGGATCCTCTCGAACTAGGTAATCATTAACCTACAGTTTGAGCCACGACGGGAGTGCTAGTAGGCTATGGCAGGGATGCTGTCCACACCTCTCCCTCAACCTCTTTGGAAATCGTGTGTGGCCCCTTTACTCCATATGTGAGTCTGGTCGGCAAGCTATCATCAGCCTGCATCATCAACAATCGTGTCAGAACATGTCCACATCAATCATCAAATCAATGAAATATCACAGTAAATAAATCAACCCAAATAGTACACTCGCTGACTCAATCCGGAGTCCAAGGGGTTCCATCGATGCCTCTGCATCCTCAAGGTCCAAAACCTTGCACACTCAATAAAACTAAGTCAATAGCACCTGTCTATGTCAAAGAAGTAAAACATCATGTCATCTATCATAACGCATCATAATCAAGGATAAATGTTTTAATATCATACAAGTCCATATCACTTGCGAGCAAGTGTCCTCAAAGAATAAGTTTTCTCAGTGCGCCAGAGCGGGATGTTACAGAAAATATATTGAATGATCGAACTTGAAAACAAAACATCATAGAAAAACATTTTCTAGATCACAAAGATAATGTAAGAATATCACCTAAAGTACTCCATTAGCGTCATTTTCAACATTACCGTTTGGAACCATTAATTTTGTGACAATTAAGACTCACTCAATTACATCTTCTTCAAAATATATATGCCATTAAAACTCACATTACTATTTGTAGATATAGGCTTTATTACAACCATAAATTTTGTGACAATTAAGAATCACTCAATTACAGATTCTTCAAAATATATATCCCATTAAAACTCACATTAATATGTTTACAATAGGTTATGATGTACTTACATTTGAAATTATTATCATGATTGCTCTCAATCAACGTGAATTTCCACCTTTTATGACTATATTTTATCTAGATTTCTAACTCCGACTAAGCCTCACAAATATTACATTTGCTCCACCTCATCTTAATTTATATTAGGAATATGAACAACCCTCATACCCATCCCATGTAACATGAGAATAAAGGAATTAGTATAAAAACTCAATGACATAAACAATGCTAATGGGAAGTTTATCAATGGCATATAGTCCATGTTCATGTAAGAACTTCACCTCATCTTGATTAAAACATGTTGATGTTATTAGTGGGTGTGTGAGGTTATGAAGATTAAACTCTTTGTTTTGGGGATTCTAAAGCATTGCATTATATGTGTTCTTAGTGGATCCAAACATAGGGAACTTTTAAGGAATCTTAAATAAATGTTCTAATACATTTTTTTAGTGGATCCAACCATAGGGAACTTTTAATGAATCTTAAATAAATGTTATAAGGAATATATATGTGGTCTTAGTGGATTCAACCATGCTTAAAGAGTATGAACATGATATTGAGTTAATTTTGGGTAGTTATCCACTCAATGTTATTGTAATAATTATAATGAATACTTCATTGTGGATAATGAAGTCTAATTTAGAAATAAAATAGTTTACAAACTACAAACAACCCTCATTGGTGACATGTTCTCATACCATAGACAACCACTCAATGTTTGAGAGAGAAACATGATGGTTGGTCATTCACCATCCTAGACATAAAATAACCCTGATGTGAATAGTTTTGATTGAGTGACATATGGATCAAGTGAGATTGGTACCTGAATGATCTGGTACCCCTAAAATCTAAAAAATGTTAGTGCATTGTATTTGCCAAGAACTTGCAGAGGTCAAACCTTATGAAGGTTTGATTCTCGAGGTGTGATAAGGCTAGTAGGAAATAATATGTTACAATGTAACATATAATTACATTGTAATATGTTATAACATATTACAATGTAATATGTTATGTAATAATATATATTATGACATATTACATTGTAATATGTTATGGAAAATATGCATTAATATAGCATAACAAATAGAAAACAAACAATGAAACATAGGTAGTATATTCATTGTAGTCATTCCCTCAACCTCCAGAATAGATACACGTGTGTAGATTTGGTTTTTCTTTAAAATTTATCTGATCAACATTTAATGTAATATGCTTGGCGTTTTAGTGAACAACTGACTGAATATCACTTTTTTCAGTCTCTAGAACAACCAAATTCAACACTCACTTTTGATATGACTTCTCTTCCAAACCATAGACTCTTATCATAGTAAACTACTCAAAAAGGAACCAGTCTCTCACTTTGGTGTTGTTTTTCAATTGTAGTGACCATTTGACTAAATGAATAATTATAACGAATACTTCATTGTGGATAATAAAGTCTAATTTAGACATAAAAGAGTTTACAAACTGTAAAAAACCTTCGC
>ML801164.1:38589-56438 GCA_009831015.1 Picea engelmannii
TTCCTTTTCCAGAATACAAATATAAAAAAAAAAAACATGAAACCATTGTGTTTTTCCATTGACAAAATACCCAATAAAAGTTGCAGATAAGAAATAATGCCTCTTTTCCATCGCCATAATGCCGATTATAAAAATTTGTAGACTTGAAATCATTTCTCTTTTCCTTTGCCAGAATACAAATATAAAAAAAAAACATGAAACCATTGTGTTTTTCCATTGCCAAAATACCCAATAAAAAGTTGCAAACAAGAATTAATTCGTGCTTCCATTGCTATAAACCCAATACAACGTAGACAACAGTAAGAGGATGCAAGGATCTAATGGGAGAGGTCATAGAATGATTGCAGGGGTTCTACCAGTCAGGGCATAGAGAAAACCAACCAGGACACAAGATAATCCACACGCAGAGGTCGTTGCCAGATGGAGGAATCAATAATCAGCCAAGGACAAACATCAAGGTAGACAGCTAATAGGTTCATCCTTCGCTCATCATCCTCGCATAGAAAAGAAGGGTGTTGAGATCCATAGGTCTTTTAACGCTAAGGTGACAACTGTAGATCAGACTCCTGGTTGACTGCTCAGGTGAGGAATGGTTAGCTAGGGACGAAGGCTAAACAACCACGAAGGTCACAATAAACATAGCAATGTGGTCAAGACATGGAGGAAAACAAAGGCCACGAGAGTCAACAATCATCGAGCTAGGCTAAGAAAAGTTTCAGTCATCAAATTCTAAAAATAAATCAGTTTACTTCTCCATTAAATACATAGATAAAAGCATAAGTCCTAATACAATCTATCATACACAAATGAAAAGAGCATACCGTTGCCTGATCGCCTACTCTGAATGACGTCCTGCATGCTCCGTGCAACTTTCGCTTGCTGATCGATGAGAGTTCACTGGTACCTCCCAGCCAATGTTAGGGGTACTCTTATTCCCCCTTATCCCCCTGAGCCATAAAGGGGCCACACACTCACTATCCAGAGATTTCAACTAGCTCCCAACTCGCATCGCAAGGCTGAGCTACCACTCCTTACCAAGCTGGGTATCCCAACTCCCACAAGTTAAATCAGTCAAGTAGATATTTCTATAGCATAACGTTACACAAACAGAAGATGATCCTCCATCCTTCTCCTTCCTTCATTATATAGAGTTTTGAACTTCCTTTCTTTCCTAAAATCTCATTTAATTAAAGTTTTAAAAATAAATTACTAAAAATTCCTCTCCGTACAAGTGTCCCCCATTCCCTACATTCCTCCATAAATTAATTTCTTTAATTAATTAATTATCTTTATTTCCCTCACCCACCTAGAGTTACTCCCAGAATCACTCCTAGGTGTCCCCAAATTCTCTTACAGGTTTTAATGGCTTTCCCTATTATTAAATTGCTAGTTTAGTTTAAAATAGAAATTTCTTAAATGGTAGATACTTTTCTAAGTTTGACTTTCCACTTTTTCCCTTATGTTCCCCTTTTTCCCTTTTTATGTTTACCTCTTTTCGTAGTTTCCTAAATTTTTAGATTTTTCCCTCTTTCCCCTTTTTGTTAGAACTCRAAAAGGTAGGTGTGGAAATTAACCCCCTTTTTCCCTTTTCTCATTAAATTAATATAATTTAAATTATCATAAAATAATAAAACGATTAATTCCCTTTTTAAATTTTAATCCAATAGATTTTTTTTTATGGAACAATTAATTTCTTACTCTCTTTCTGTTACAAGATTTAATGAATGTCATAATTATTATTTATGTGGTTATTATTATTATTATTATTATTATTATTATTTTATAGAGAGATAAAATTTTACCCCTAGCATAGTTTAGACTTAGACCTTAAATTTTCGTGATGGGCAACATTTTATTAGGGAAAATGTCTTCTTCTTTTTTTAAACTCTTATCACATTGATCATCCTAAGGCTTTATAGGTTCTTTCATCTATGATCAACACCATGACGTGCCCTTCAGGATGCACTAGGTGCTCCAAGGGTGCCACTTTCCCTAATCTATTTCCCTTGCGCGATGTGCCCTTCAGGACGTACTACGTGCTCCAAGGGTGCCACTCGCCTCTTGATTGACTTGGTAGACATCAAAACCCCTAGAGTCAATACTCCACCAAGTGAACTTGTGGGACACTAAGTGCCTCTAAGGAGTAAGGCCTCCACCTTATTGCGTGCTCCTTAGAATCATCGTGAGTGACTGTCACAGTATGCCCTCACGGCATCGTGGGTCCTCTTGAACTAGATAAATGTTAACCTACAGTTCGAGCCACGGCGGGAGTGCTAGTAGGTTGTGGCAGGGTTGTTTTCCACACCTCTCCCTCAACATATCTGGTAGTCGTGCCTGACCCCTTTACTCCACATGTGAGTCTGGTCAGCAAGCTATCGTCAGCCTGCATCATCAACAAATCATGTCAGAACATATCCATATCATATCCTCTAATCAGATGCACTAATATCATAGTAATACAATTAAACCCCAATGGTACACTCCATGACTTGATCCAAAGTCCAAGGGATTCCATCAATGCCTTTGCATCCTCGAGGTCCAAAATCCTGCACACTCAGTAAAACCGAGTCAATAACATTTGTTTATGTCAATGTAGTAAAACAACATGTCATCAACCCATAACACCTAATAATCAAAATCAAAAGTTTCAATAGCATAATAATCTGGATCACTTGCGAGCAAGTGTCCTCAATGAATAAGTTCGATCAGTGCACAAGAGAGGGATTTTACATACACGCCCTCTTGGTCTAAACTTCATCCCAAAGTTTCACAGTATATATGCCGAAATAAAGTGGATCATAGTATCGTATGTCTATCTATCAAACAAAAATGGAAACTATTGGCGCATATCCTATGCGTCCTCCTAGGTCACCGAGTGAAGACTATAATTGTCCCATTGGACCTTGACCTACTCTATCGTTCGACGTCGTAGCTGATGAACACGATGATCCAAGATGTGGATTGGCTCAGCCATGAGTGCCCCCTCATCCGACACCCGCAAGGTGCTCAAGGAAAATCATGTGAAGGATCACTAATCATAAAGTCTCAAACAGAGACATGAAATACATCATGCATATGCCTTGAGAATCAGGCAAGGCTAGTCATCAAGCCACATGTCTCTCTTTCCCAAAATATTGTACGATATAGTTTAGCCCTTTTTTTTTTCAAACTAGATCGAACTCTTATGCAGTTTCAGCCACAAAAAGATTCGATCGCGACAACGTAACTGCGGTCGACATGACACACATCATCGTAACTCTTTTCCTGATCCTGTGCTTCCTTGATCCTTGTCTTAAAGTTTTCATTTAATCTTCCAATTCTTGGATCTCTTCCTGTCCCACCTATACCCTATTGCAATCTGATCCCAAATCAAAGGCGCCCCACACGGTCACCCGTAAAGAAACTCAAAAGGTACCATCTTAATGGTTCTTTGGTAACTATTGTTATAAGTGAATTCTACCAGTGGCAAGAATTTTTCCCAATGCTTTTGTTGGTCCATCTCATACATGCACAACATGTCCTCCAATGTTTGGTTCATTCATTCGGTCTGCTCGTCAGTCTCCAGGTGGTATGCAGCTCTGAAGTTAAGTTGGGTTCCCAAGGCCTCTTGGAAACTCATAAAAAAATGTTTAGTAAACCCCAATCCTCGATCGGATATAATCCTCTTAGGCATGCCAAGCAGCCTCACCCTCTCACTGATGAAATCTCTAGCTATGTTAGTGGTTTGATAAGTCATATGCAGAGGAATAAAGTGAGCACTCTTTGTCAGAGTGTCTACTACTACAAAAATTGAGTCATGCCTCCTTTCCATCAGAGGAAATCCAACAATAAAATCCATCGAAATAATATCTCATTTCGATTCTAGAATAGCATGTGGCTATAGTAATCCTACTGGGTGTCTATGTTCAACCGTTACCTACTGACATTCTATACATCTGGCCACATAGTTTACTATGTCTGCCTTCATTCCCTTCCAAAAGAACAAGAGTTTAAGGTTTGTCCTCATCTTCGTGACTCCCGGGTGAGCCATGTAAAATACTCTATGAGCCTCACTCAGGATTAACATCCTCAACTCGTCATTCAGCGGTATGTAGATACAATTTTTAAACCTTAATAAACCATCGCTCTCAAATGAAAATCCTTCAAATCATGGTACCATCATTGTGTTTTGTCCGATAAAACCCTCGACCTCTTTGTACCAGTCATCGTCACGCTGTAAGGTTAGAATCTTTTCACATAGATTCGTCTGAAGAGGGATTACCGAAAAGATGCGCGGTCTTCGAATCAATGCGTCTACCACTCGGTTCATTGTCCCTTTGATGTAAGTAATCTCGAAGTTGTACTCGCTAAGTAATTCTGACCAACGTCGTTGATGTGTGTTTAGGTCGCTTTGCGTAAATATGTGTTGTAGTCCACAGTGGCCAGTCCTTAGTTCAAATTTTCGTCCAACAAGGTAGTGTCTCCAAAACTTCAAGGCATATACGATGGCTAACAACTCCAAATCGTGTGTCGCGTAGTTATCCTAATGCATTCTCAGTTTCCTTGAAATGTAAGCGATCACTCATCCATCTTGCATCAAGACCCCGCCTAAGCCTTCCTTGGATGCGTCAGTGCATACCAAGAAGTCCACGTCCATGTCAGGGACCTTTAGTATTGGCATTGTTGTCAACAACTCCTTGAGCCTCCAAAATGGTTTCACGCATTTCTCGATCCAAACAAACTTCTTGTTTTTCCTCTGCAATTCCATGATCGGATTTGCTATCTTTGGAAATCCCTCGACGAACCGTTGATAGTAACCTACTAAACCCATGAAGATACGCACCTCTGAGATATTCGTTGGTGCAGGCCATTCTATAATAGCCTCGACCTTGGCTAGATCCACAATGATGCCCTCGTTGGAAATAACATTCCCTAAGTAGTGAATCTGTGATTGATAAAATGAGCATTTGGACAACTTCTCATATAGTTTGTGCTCTCGCACACACTGTAGTACCAAGTGCAAGTGCTCTTCATGCTCCTCCATCATCCGAGAATAGATCAAAATATCATTAATGAATACTTGGATGAACTTGTCCAAGTACTCGCGGAACGCCCCGTTCATCAAACTCATAAATACCCCTGGGGTGTTTGTCAGTCCAAACTGTAAAACAATAAACTCGTAATGTCCAAACCATGTCTTAAAGGTGGTCTTAGGGACGTCATATTCCTTAATCTGTAACTGGTGGTATCCTGATCACATGTCGATCTTTGAGAACACCGTCGTGCCCTTCATTTGATCGAATAGATCATCAATCCTCAACAACGGATACTGATTTTTGATCGTTGCCTTGTTCAATTGACGGTAATCAATGTAGAGCCTCCCTGAACCATCCTTCTTTCATATGAAAAAAATAGGTGCACCCCATGGTGACATGCTTGGATGTATTAGTCCCAGGTCCAAAAAATCCTTCAATTGAATTTTCAACTCTTGTAACTCAGGGGTCGACATCCAATAAGGCATTCTTGCTATCGGTTCAGTGCATGGTTTTAGGTCTATGGTAAACTCCAATTCCTTCTCTGGCGTCATCCTAGGTAACTCCTATGGAAATATGTTCGTAAACTCTCTCACCACTGGAAGGTGTTCTAAACCCTCCACTAATCCCTTCTCATTTAATGCAAGGATCGTATAAATCTTACATCCCTTGCGCATGCTCTTCTAAAGCTGCAAGGAAGAAATGAACCTCAGGGAAAATCCTTGGTTTTGGCCTACAATCACACGACTTTGTCCCTCGTCATCGACCAAGCTCAACCATTTAATATTTTCTGCGCCTCTTTCGTCACCTTGGTGAGAAAATAAGAGGTTCTTGCAAGCTCAGTTGGGTCTGCTGAGTAGGACAATTGTAGAGAAAAGAGTTAGAGAAAGAAAACAAAAACTATAACTAAGAATTAGACTAATAGATGGAATAAAAATTAAAATCATGAGCATAGGGACATAGCAATAAAAAGAACAAAAAGACCCATGTCACCAATGTTTGAGGCTGATATATTGATGAAAACAAAGCACCAAGAAGAAAGGGGACTATGAGTCTCTTTTTCCTCCGAGGGAAGGCTCTTGAACCCTCACTAGCTAGCTCTTCTTACAACAAAAAAAATGGAAAATGGTGATGAAAGAACTCCTTACAAATCCACTCAATGGTGAGATGGATTGTCCAATGTAATGGTGCCAATGTGCTTGTGTCAAGGATGGAGTCCTCAAAACAATATAGGCAGCAGAACATTACTTTGAATTCCTTGAGAAAATGAGGTGCATTCATGGATTTTTATAGCATTGCATTGGGTTATTGTGTAACTTCTTTGTAGTGTGAAAAGAGTCCATTTAGGGCATAATTAGGTCTTTGACCATCCCACCAGTCAGATCCAGCCTAGATTTGAGGGTCAAATTGGCTTGGGAGATGAACCATAAGTGGTTGGGAGGCTGACCACTTTCATAAATGCGTCGTTTAGCAGGTGCACAACTTTTTGCGCTAACAATCGTGCATCATGCGCTTATGCGCGATTTCTACGTTCATGTTCCGCACATGTGCGTGCGCACCCAATGTCTGCAAAGAGTTCTTCAATTTTTCACTACTTTGTATAGTTTTTTGACCTTTTTGAATACTGTGGTGCTATTTCAGGTCCATGAATGACTTCATCACTGTTTGATGATGTTGAGTTCTTGTAATCATGTGCAGACGAAATTTCAGTGATAACAGATGCCCCCTAATGGATGAGTTTAGGAGCATACGTATAGCCGAAATCCATCAATGTTTCTTTTACTGAGAATGTTGTTGTAAGAGAGAGTAATAGTGTGATTGTCCAGAGCGATCCGTTGGAGGGAAAAAGGAACCGATAGGACTCGACCTTCCATGAGGTGTGTAAAATATAAAACTGTGTACAAATGAGGTGGACATGCCCCATGCTCGTGTCATGTAACTTTGATAAAGATGACTAAAGAATTGGTGTAGACAACTGCAATGCCCTCGGGGGTGGTTCTGATAAAGGCAAAAGATAATTCTTCAAATGAACATACTCTGAATAGTAGGCAGTGATTGCGGTAATATGTAGCAGTGATCATGTGGGCATTGATAGCCCTGCCCAGTTCATAGGTCTTCGGTAAATGAGAGAAATAACTATAATAGTAGCAAAGTAAGACCCACCGTAACATGAGAAAGTGTTGGCGTCGAATGTCATGGGGGTCAACGACAACAGGGAGAAAATGTGTTTCACCCTGTGCCATCCGAGATCTCTCATTGAATGGATAATGAGAATCAAGATATTGTCACCCTTTTAGAAAATTGTGCTGATGTCGACAAAAGGGGAACGTGACTCCTAGAAGCCAAGGGCTTCGGGAAATCTACTGAGGTGAGGAAGTGGCAGAGGTACATGGACGAAGTCAAGAAGTGGGAGGACTCAAGACTACCCTTGGTTGGAGGATGTATGAGATAAAAAGTGGCCACAACCGTGTAACGAGGTTGAGTGTTAGGGGGAAGACAAGACCGGTGATAAGTTGTGCCAGAGGAAGGACAAGGTGAACAAATTCAGAGGGTAGAGGTAAGTGACCTGTGGGGTACTTTGAAGATATGGACAATGCCGGCAAGGGTAGATGATAGTAATGCTCCAACCAAGGGTGACATGGGTTGCGTTTGGCCAAAAGGAAGGAAGCAAGTCGCCAAAGGTGACGAAAAAAAAGATAATGTAATGACTAGAAATAAAAGGGTTTGTACAATAAATAATGAATAATTTGGGGAGAAATATACAACTACAGAAACGGGTGCCCCGGTGTGATATGGGTGGCCCACGTAAGGCATAATTTGCTTGGAAAACTGATGAAGGGTGGGGGCCCCATTGGTGATTTTCTGTATGAGGTAGGTGAAATGATGTTAGGTTTGCAGATGGGAAAACTAATTGTGGAGGAAATGGAGGGTTCATGATACTGCGGAGGTGCAGGTAAAAACTAGAACCGAGAACGGACAATCTGGGAGTCTATGTGGGAAAGCTAGCAAAATGAGGAGAAGGAGTATGTGGTTGATTTGCGACATGATGAAAGACTATCAAGACTCCCATCCCTAAAGGGTAATGAAGAACAACATGAGTGTCAAAAGTGTCAAAAGGTGCTATGAATGGGACAACTCATGTGGGTAAGAATGCTACCGGGTAATAGTACCGAAAATGCAAAATGGAGGTGTGGGTACTGCAGATCCAAGGATGGGGATCCTAGAGGTAAACATCAGAGGGTGTGACTAGAAATGAAAGTGTGATATAGAGGGAAAGGCTACATGCCAGTGCTGAGTATATACTTGAAGGGGTTGTGCCAATGTATGATGAGCAAGTACTTGCACACAGGAAAACCAAATACCCGAAGTGAACAATATCTGAAGAGAATAGAAGATATGAGCATGTATTTGATAAGTTTGAACATGAGCATGCGTACCTGAGTGTGTTATGAAAAGATGCACCACCAGGGAATAGTGAAAATGATCGCCCGATGAAAATGACTGTGTAAATGGCCGAAAATGGTTCGGAAAACGAAGCTTATGGGCTCCGGTACAAAAATAAAATGAAAGTGGGGAAAAGGGATTAGATATGGACAGTGGGGCCATAATGCCATCTCCGTGTTACTGACACTATGCATGATTGGGCGGTAATTTGGGGGGAGGACATGTACTTCCTCGTTGCTCGAGGATTGATGAAGAAGTATAATGAATCACATTCACAAGAGCATTGGTATGGAGTGTCGGAGGAAACTCAAGAATATGTGTGTGGCGTGCTGTGGCTAATGTGTGGCGGACGTATGGGATAGATGGGAAATGGTGTGTATAATGGCCATAATATGAACATATGGCGCAAGTGAATTTGGTTCGTATCCCTTTGCTACTTGAGTTAGGGGAGGTAGTGGCTGTACTTTCTATAGTGGCGAGCGGTGAAGGTGTAGATGGTATGGTGGGAGTAAGTATGGGAATCGTTATTCGGATTCCTTCAATTTGGGGGGGAAGGGATGGTTGAGGAGCCATCTTTGGTGGATGTAAATACCAAACTGGAATTGCCAACACCATATTAGGGAGAGTAAGCGTTGTGGCTACTTGGAAAGCTTGTATGCTTGGTGGAGGGTAAAAGAAGAGGGTTTGAGTAATGGCTTGGGGAACTGTCTCCCAAATTGGGATATGGCCCTAGGGAGAGGTGAACTCATGAAGTGGTGGAGTCGATGAGTTCGCAGGAGGCTCATGAGGGGGGATCTCTGCGACTAGTGGGATGTCAGATATGATAGAAGCCTCCCTAGGAGGAAGGGTATCCTCCATGTCAGTTCCTTTAGATGATATGACACACACTTGATTGGAAAGGTGTAGGAGTGGTGGTGCTCCATGACAAGTGCCCAACATGGATGGGTCTCGGAATAATCCAGGGCCTTTGTTGGCAACTGGAAAATCAGTTGGGCTAACATGAACGAGGGGGAGGATGTTATCGATGTTGGTGGAATGGTTAGGCTCATAATGTGTAAGTTGGTCGATGGTGACGATCTTCCCATTATGGGGGAACATCATCGTGGACACTAGAGCTCAACTCTCTCTAGTACTTGGTGGTACTCTCTCTAGTCCTTGGTGGGAATAATGTTTGTGCCTCTTTCATCACCTTGGTGAGTAAATAAGAGGTGCTTGCAAGCTCAGTTGGGTCTATTGAGAAGGACAAATGTAGAAAAAAGAGTTAGAGAAAGAAAACAAAAACAAAAACTAAGAATTAGACTAATAGATGCAATAAAAATTAAAATCATGAGCATAGGGACATAGCAATAAAAAGAACAAAAAGACCCATGTCACCAATGTTTGAGGTTGATCTATTGATAAAAGAAAAGCACCAAAAAGAAAGGGGACTAAGAATCCCTTCTTCCTCCGAGGGAAGTCTCTTGAACCCTCACTAGCTAGCTCTTCTTACAACAAAGAAAATGGAAAATGGTGATGAAAGAACTCCTTACAAATCCACTCAATGGTGAGATGGATTGTCCAATGTAATGGTGCCAATGTGCTTGTGTCAAGGATGGAGTCCTCAAAACAATATAGGCAGCATAACATTACTTTGAATTACTTGAGAAAATGAGGTGCATTCATGGCTTTTTATAGCATTGCATTGGGTTATTGTGTAACTACTTTGTAGTGTGAAAAGAGGCCATTTAGGGCATTATTAGGTCTTTGACCAGCCCACCAGTCAGATCCAGCCCAGATTTGAGGGTCAAATCGGCTTGAGAGCTAAACCATAAGTGGTGGGGAGGCCGACCACTTTCATAAATGCGTCGTTTAGCAGGTGTGCGACTTTTGGTGCTAACAGTCTCACATCGTGCGCTTATGCGTGATTTCTACGTTCCTGTTCCATGCATGTGCATGTGCGCCCAATGTCTGCAAAGTGCTCTTCAATTTTTCACTACTTTGTATAGTTTTTTGACCTTTTTGAATACTTTGGTATTAATTCAGGTCCATGAATGACTTCATAATTGTTTGACGATGCTGAGTTCTTGTAACCATGTGTAGATGAAATTTCAGTGATAAAAGTCTTACAGTTCATTATCACCTCATGTGATTCCAACCAGTCCATACCAATGATGACATCATAAGATCCTAAGATCATGACGTACAGGTTAGCCTTGGTGACAAACTCTCCTAGGTTGAGGATACACCCATAACCTTTCCTCTAACCCTTTACTTGGCTCTTGAGGCCATCTCTACGAAGCTAAACTCATCCTATTCGACTACCTTTACCTTAATCCTTTTTAGCGCTGCACCCCTAAATGAAACTCTCAGTAGCACCAGGATCTATCAAGATACTAAGTGTCTGGTCAGCCATAATACCTATCATCTTGAGCCCAGTCGACTGATGCTTTGCCTGGCGGTTATTCACCCCTACATGAATCCGATGGGCCTTGCCCAAAAACTCCGACGATAGTAGGTCTGACTGATCTAGAAATGTCGGCCCTTTCCTGTGGGAAAGAATGCTGGTAATGTGGAACCTCACAATCCAATGCACTTTCCTTGGTCCAGTATTCCTGGTACCCATAGTAGAAGTTGAATTCTGACAACAAGGCCAAAATCGAACTCATTGACCTTAAGTTTCTAGGGAAAGATGCGGAGCATACATAAACACTCTAAAATGGGCCTCGCACTTGGGCACCGTGTGAGTGACTTGTCACAAGGCGTTGAACTGGTTGATATGAAACTTAATGAATTCCTTAGAAATATATCGCTCTTGGAACCGTTCCCATGACACGTCATCTACGATCATGTTCAGAAGTGGTAGGATCTCCCCTTCAATTGAAAGACCACCATGTGGACCTTCATGTTGGAGGTCATAAACGCAAAGCATGAAGCACCACGCCTTCCTCTACAACCGTGCCTTGATGACACCATCGTCCGTGACACTCGTGGACACTAGAGTTCAACTCTCTCTAGTCCTTGGTGGAAGCAAACGATAATTTCTAGGGCGGGCTGTGGATCCTCTAGGGTACAGGTGCCCTTGCCTCAACTTAGTAACGATGGTGAATCAAAGCCCTTTGATAAAAGCTAGAAGGGCCTTGTCAGACCATCATCATCCCTTACAACAAGTGAATCCAACCAAAGGATTGGTTCTTCCCCTTTGGGGGGTTCGAATCCGAGGGTGCGAGAACTTATGGAGGCATCACACCTCCTTTCGTGACACCACGTCGTGAACCTCTGAGGTGTCCTCTAAATGTGATCTCGCAAGGACACACAAGGTTTTCCATTAATGCAAGGGTTAAAACTCATGGGTTTATTGCAGTGAAAATCCTGGTGATCCACAGTCGTAGGGTTGAACCCACTCTGATACCACATGTAACAACCCGTTCTTATGACACATACTACGCCCCAAAAGTAATTTATTTTTTTTTTTTTTTTTAAACAATAGGTCACTAACATCAACAAGGATTCGTAGCATCACAAATTGACAATATCAACAGGAATAAAGTTTGCACAACACATCAACATAGAAATCATAGAATAATAGTGCACCAAGAAACTTGAAGTAAATTACGACCATTTATTCCGACAAGTATATAAACGACTAAGATAAAGAGCATCATCCACGAACATCTCGGCACAAACATTCTATTAAACTGACTCAGCTAACACATAAATTCCCTAGCGCACGATTAAAATTTCCCCAATTAAACAGACGACAACATTAATAAGTAACACATGATCCAATGTCGGGTTAACAAATCACTTGTCAATCAATGCACACAATCATCTAGTCACCAGGGGTCATATCGCCAGATCATGACAACGCAAGGGTAAGTTAAGTTGTAAATAAATAATCTCTAATCCATGAAGCATGACATAAAATTCATTGCGCAAGAGGTCCCAAACTTTATTATAAGAAATCTACTAACGAAAGGACCCTATTATCAATCAAGCTAATCATCGATGCAGGGTAACCACAAGCATTTCTTTTAATTATGAATAAGTATAAAATATAACCATCCAAATTTATAAGAGTAAGAGGTCAACTCTACATCGACATGTAACACATATAAGCTGGTGCGTGCAAGGACTAACTCAACAAGATCAGTGGTGAATTAGAATATACTTAAGTTAATTATCTTGTGTTGACATAAATTGGTAGCATGAGGATTTCATTTGCTCGCTCAAGGTTCATTACCATTCCAAGGCACAAGAAGAAAGCTGGTCAATCCACCAAGCATTAAATAAATGTAATAATGCATGAGATGTTGCCAATTAATAATCAAACTTTAATGTTCAAAACAATAATCTAATATTCTTACAACTATTAGAATAATTTCGCATAGTCTTGTCACAATTTAATAAAAATTTAGTTCCTAAAAACATTTTTAAAATTAGAAGCCCAACCACAAAGTTCTTCATGATGTGAGACTTGGGATTCGACTTGCAAACAACATCCTCATCAATGCTAAAGTGCTGGAATAATAATATTCTTCCATACTATAATATAATTAATATAATAATGCTACTAATATTAAACTCGGGCATAATACGGTGTATTCCTTTCTGCTGTATAAATCATAATTTAAACACACTAAAATGATTCATGCCATTGATATTACACTAACATAATGCAGTGTAGTACTTTCACTGAATAAAGTATAAATTAAGCACTTAAAAGGATTCCCTGACTATAATGATGCACAAGTCAACAGATACCCGTCCAGTTAATGAAATGACACACAGGTGTAAGGGTTCCCATGGATATTTTAAAATTAAACTGTCCATGTCTTTAAAGGAAATGCCAGAATTAGAAACGCACATGGATAAGAGTTGGCAGGGCATTGGTAATGGTATGCAACAAGAAAGGGGAGGTCGGGAGGAACGTAAGAAAAATCAAAACGGGCAGAGTGAAAGAGGCAGCTTCGCTAAGTGAGGGAAGGAATGTTAGTGCAAAGCATTGAGGGATATTTGTTGCATGAGCAGTGGAAGAAGTCATCAGTCCAAGGAAGTAATGCTCAAGGATTCCCGATAAAGATGCCAGGAGACCCCTTTTCCACACAGAGGGTTGTCTCCATTCTTAATTTACCCCATTGGTGTAAAATTAACCTAACATACTGCGTGCAATCCCATTCTCAACGGGTAATCTCCTCTATTATTTTAATCTCGCCTTGGAAAAAAACAAAATGAAATTGCATGCAATCCCCAAAAGAAAAACGAAATTACAAACAATCCCATTCTCAACCGGCAAGGCAATCTCAAATTTGTTGTGAATGAAACAAGAACGACAGGTTTCATCTAAAGAAAAGCTACAAGAAACGCAATCCATCATCTAAGGGAAAAACGACGCCACAGTTTGGAGGAAACATTTGGTCTTTTACTTCAATTTCAGTCACAATATCAAGGGTAATTCGTGGTCAATTAAGGGAGAAAACAATCATCAATTTTGAAGGCAACTTTGTGGGCATTTAAACAACACTCTGGTAGCAGGATATTGGTAATCATATCTCAGTCCTCAAGAAGGGTAAAAATCGCCTCAAGCAAAAACAAAATGCAGACACATAAATCATTTCGTTTTCCATTGCCATAATACCCAATAAAAGTTGTAGATAAGAAATAATGCCTCTTTTCCATCGCCAGAATGCCAATTACAAAAATTTGCAGATATGAAATCATTTCTCTTTTCCTTTGCTAGAATACAAATATAAAAAAAAAACAAACATGAAACCATTGTGTTTTTCCATTGCGAGAATACCCAATAAAAGTAGCAGATAAGAAATAATGCCTCTTTTCCATCGCCAGAATGCCAATTATAAAAATTTGGAGACATGATATCATTACTCTTTTCCTTTGCTACAATACAAATATAAAAAAAAAAAATATGAAACCAGTGTGTTTTTCCACTGCCATAATACCCAATAAAAAGTTGCTAACAAGAATTAATTTGTGCTTCCATTGCTATAACCCCAATACAACGCAGACAACAGTAAGAGGACGCAAGGATCCAATGGGAGAGGTCATGGAATGATTGCAGGGGTTCTATCAGTCAGGGAATAGAGAAAACCAACAAGGACACAAGATAATCCACACGCAGAGGTCGTTTCCAGATGGTGGAATAAAAAATTAGTGA
Organism: Picea engelmannii; assembly: GCA_009831015.1. NCBI lineage: Eukaryota > Viridiplantae > Streptophyta > Pinopsida > Pinales > Pinaceae > Picea > Picea engelmannii. The sequence continues at coordinate 53,197 of ML801164.1, forward strand.
GGGACAAACATCAAGGGTAACCGGCTAATAGGTTCATCATTTTCTCATCATCCTCGCACAGAAAAGAAGGGCGTTGAGATCCATAGGTATTTTAACGCCAAGGCGACGACCATAGATCAAGCTCCTAGCCGACTGCTCAGGCGAGGACTAGTGAGCTAGGGACGAAGGCTAAACAACCCCGAAGGTCACAATCAACACAGCAAGGTGGTCAAGACATGCGGGAAAACGAAGGCCACAGTAGTCAACAATCATCAAGCTAGGCTAAGAAAAGTTTCAGTCATCAAATTTTAAAAATAAATCAGTTTACTTCTCCATTAAATACACAGATAAAAGCATAAGTCCTAATACAATCTATCATACACAAATGAAGAGAGTGTGTCATTGCCTAATCGCCCACTCTGAATGATTTCTCGCTCGCTTCGTGCAACTTTCGCTTGTTGACCGATGAGAGTTCACCGGTACCTCCCATCCAATGCTAGGGTTACTCTTCTTCCCCCTTAGCCCCCCAAGCCGCAAAGGGGCCACACACTCACCATCCAGAGATTTCGACTAGCTCCCAACTCACCTCGCAAGGCTGAGCTACCACTCCTCACCGTGCTGGGTATCCCAACTCCCACAAGTTAAATCAGTGAAGTAGATATTTCTGCAATGTAACATTATGAAAACAGAAGATGATCCTCCATCCTTCTCCTTCCTTCATTATATAGAGTTTTGAACTTCCTTTCTTTCCTAAAATCTCATTTAATTAAAGTTTAAAAAATAAATTCCTAAAAAAAATTCTCCGTACAAGTGTCCCCCATCCCCTACATTCCTCCATAAATCAATTTCTTTAATTAATTAATTATCTTTATTTCCCTCACCCACCTAGAGTTATTCCTAGAATCACTCCTAGGTGTCCCCAAATTCTCTTACAGGTTTTAATGGCTTTGCCTATTATTAAATTGCTAGTTCAGTTTAAATTAGAAAGCTCTTAAATGGTAGATACTTTTCTAAGTTTGACTTTCCACTTTTTCCCTTTTTATGTTTACCTCTTTTTCTAGTTTCCTAAATTTTTAGATTTTTCCCTCTTTCCCCTTTTTATTAGAACTCAAAAAGGCAGATGTGGAAATCATCCCCCTTTTTCCCTTTTCTCATTAAATTAATATATTTTAAATTATCATAAAATAATAAAACGATTATTTCCCTTTTTAAATTTTAATACAACAGATTTTTTTTTATGGAACAATTAATTTCTTACTCCCTTTGTGTTACAAGATTTAACGAAGGTCATAATTATTATTTATGTGGTTTTTATTTTTATTATTATTATTATTATTTTATAGAGAGATAAAATTTTACCCCTAGCATAGTTTAGACTTAGACCTTAAATTTTCGTGATGGGCGACATTTTATTAGGGAAAATGTTTTTTTTTTATTTTAATTCTTACCACATTGATCATCCTCAGGCTATCTAGGTTCATTCATATATCATCAAAACCGTGACATTCCCTTTAGGATGCACTAGGTGTTCCAAGGGTGCCACTCGCCCTAATCTGTTTCCCTTGCGCAACGTGCCCTTTAGGATGCACTAAGTGCTCCAAGGGTGTCACTCGCCTCTTGAATGAATTGGTAGAAATCAAAACCCCTGGAGTCAATACTCTTCCAGGTGAACTTGTGGGAGACTAAGGGCCTCTAATGAATAAGGCCCCTACCTTATTGCACGCCCCTTAGAATCATCGTGAGCGACTGTCGCAGTCTACGCTCACGACATCGTGGGTCCTCTCAAACTAGGTAAATGTTAACCTACAGTTTGAGCCATGGTGGGAGTGCTAGTAGGCTGTGGCAGGGCTGCTATCCACACCTCTCCCTCAACATATATGGTAGTTGTACATGACCCCTTTACTCCACATGTGAGTCTGGTCGGCAAGTTATCGTCAGTCTGCATCATCAACAAATCATGTCAAAACATATCCATATAATATCCTCTAATCAGATGCACTAATATCACAGTAATACAATCAAACCCCAATGGTACACTCCCTGACTCGATCCAGAGTCCAAGCAGTTCCATCAATGCCTCTGCATCCTCGAGGTCCAAAATCCTGCACACTCAGTAAAACTGAGTCAATAGCACCTGTTTATGTCAATGTAGTAAAACAACATGTCATCAACCCATAACGCCTCATAATCAAAATCAAAAGCTTTAATAGCATAATAATCTGGATCACTTGCGAGCAAGTGTCCTGAAAGAATAATTTCACTCAATGTGCCAGAGCGGGATGCTACACACGCGTCAGTAGATTGACAGCTTCAGAGAGTTTACACGTTGGAAGTCATGAAAACCCAAAGGGAAAAGTGTTGAATTTACAACAACCATCCATCTCAACGCACGACTAAGTCATAGCCATCGAATTTAGCAGTGAAAGGATGAGTGTAAGGTCTAAAGCATATCGTTGATCTGTCTCCGTGAAATAAACGTGAACTGTCCGATTGTTTCGGTGATATCATAGTCGGGAGTTATGAAATATTGGAAGTCATGAAGACTCGAAGGTCAAAGTGCCGAAATATCGTCATTCATCCATCTCTTACGAAGATCAAAATTAAATCTTCACCATTGATTTGAAGGAAGCGCCTCTGTAGAGTTTGGTCTCTGTAAAATTAACAAAGATCTGTGAACAAGTATAAATATTTAAAATTGTTCCATGATTGTGATCAATTTACCTTCACGGTAAAAATAAATAAATAAACAGTATTAATGCTAATTAATTGAAGATGTGTGATGTTCGAAATTAAGGGACATAGTGTTTCACACTCATGTTGTTTTGAAGATTATATAAACAAGGAAGTGTGGTGAGAAGAAAGTGTCTCTGCAGTCCATATTAGAAAATCAAAAGCTAAAGAATATTGTAGGAAGAAAAGATGAAGATACTTATGTATTAAGGGTGGTTGGGTGGTGTAAAGGCAGGTTGGTGTCTGCAGAGGGAGTTGATGCTTCCTTGTCAATTGTAGCTGACTAAATAGGGGGTTGTAGCCTCCTACCAGTTGGTACTGGTAAAACAGGGTGTGGGTGTATCCTGATCAGTCAGTGTTGATCAAAGAGGAAGTACATCTTCCATCTATGTAACATGTAAAACAATTTTTGTAGTTAATATAAAATATTTTGTGGTTTTCCCATTTGGGTTCCATGATAAAATGTTGTGTTAAGATTATGTTTGCATTAATAAATAAAATTTGATATAATTTTTGTGTCACTGATTCACCCC
>ML801164.1:56461-67125 GCA_009831015.1 Picea engelmannii
CAGAGCGAGGTTCCTTCAGCATAGTCAAACAAACTTGAAAGTAGATCTTGAAGATGGATCAACAAGAAGGAATGCCTAACAAAAAATAACCATTGTTCAATGGAGAAGGTTATGCTCTGTGGAAAATAAGAATGAAAAACTTCTTGTTGGCGGTTGGTTTTTGGCAATCTATTGTAGATGGTTACATTGCATCGACTACTCCACCCAAAGACTCTGGAGGAAATAAAATATGTAATGATAACTCAAGAGTAGTTAATGGAATTCTAGATGGGTTGAATAACTGTATATGTGTGAAAGTTATGCATTGAAAATCGGCCAAATAAATCTGGGACAAATTGGAGGCTACATATGAAGGATATGATAGAGTCAAAGAAGCCAAACTACAGACCTATAGAATTAAATTTGAAAACCTGAAAATAAAAAAAGAAGAAAATAGTGTTGAATACTTTTATAGGATAGATGAAGTGGTCAACTCAATTAGAGCGGCAGGAGAAGAAGTTATAGATAAACCCATTGTGTAAAAAATACTAAGGTCATTACCGATGAGATATGATGCAAATATTTCCTCAATTAATGATATATCCTATCTAAGCTCACTCACAATTGACCAGCTCCATGGGATTTTTACAGCATATGAAATGAGAACAGGAAATAATAAATTAGCAAAAGATGAAACAACTTTCAAAGCATCCAAGACAAAGATAAATCAGAAGAAAAAACCTCAATCATGTGATCATGAAGAATCTGATGTGGAGGAAGCCAACTTCATTAGAAAACTTTAAAAAGGATCAAGGAAGCACAAAGGCAAGCTTCCTTTCAAATGTTTTAATTGTGACAAAGTTGGTCATTTTACATCCAAGTGTCCCTATCCCAAGGAGGACCCTAAAGAAAAAGAAAACAAAAACAATCAATACTAGAAGAACTAAAAACCAAACCACAAGAAAAAGTTCTACATGGGGAAAAATAATTTCTACTCAAAAGAGGAAGACAACAACTCATCAGAGTCTAGTGACAACGATGAATTTGATGATGATGAAGTTCTTTTCTTAGGTATTGAAGAATCTAATGATATAGAAAAAATTGAACATGAGAAGAAGTTAGAAGATGAAGAAGAAGTTAATATGGAGGTAGAACTTCTTAGTGCCTTAGATGAATTAAGAAAATACAAAACTAGATATAGACAGTTGAAAAGTTTTGTAGTTGAACAGAAATAAAAATATGAACAAGAAGAGAAGGAGATGGAAAAACTTATGAACAATATGAAAAAACAAATCTTAGAAGCAAATGAGATCGAAGAAAGTATGCAAAAGTCTCCTAAAGAAAAACAAATAACTATTGAAAGGATGGAGGATGAAATAGTTCATTTGAAAATGGAACTGGATGCAAAAATCATTCAAACAAAATTTGAAAATAGCTCTAAAATATTAGATAAGATTATTACAACGCAAAGGGATTCTAGAAATAAAAATGGAATAGGTTATTCTCAAAATGAAATCCATGTTAACTCAAAATCTTATGCAGATGCTCTTCGCAATATATTCAAGAACAAAAATGAAGAGAAGATAAGTAATGATCAGAACTCCAGAAGATTACCTCCACCCATCAGGAAAGAAAGCAATACAATACCAAATAAATTTTACCAAAAGATGTATCCTTACATTTTTCCTGGTTATTGCTTTGAATGATCTAATTTTGGACACAAATCTATAAATTGTGGAGCATATAGAAAGAAAAATCTAAAGGTTAAGAATTATATCCTTAAGGATAAACAAGTAGTGGAACCGGTTAAGAGCAGAAACTATAACTCCTTTGAACCTCTACAAGAAGGGTACTTACAATGCTTCAAATGTCATAACCATGGAAATAAATCCATTAATTACAAACTAATGGAAGTCTAAAAACAACCCAAGTTCATTAGAGAGAAGAAGAAACTTTGGAGAGTAAAAACATAAAAAAGGGAATGTCTTATTTCCCTAAAAGATCAAGATGAAAAGGATCTTTGGTATGTTGACAATGGATTCTCAAAACATATGACAGGTAACAAGGACAATTTTTTAGACTTAAATAAACAAAAAGGTAAAGTTACATTTGATTATAATGCTTCAAGTAACATACTTGAGAAAGGCACTGTGAGCTTGGGAAAAGACAAAGCTAGAAATGTACTACTTGCAAATAAATTGAATCCTAGTTTATTAAGTGTCAGTCAAACCTGTGATCAGGGATACTTCTACATATTTGATTCCCAAAAATGTGATATTAGGAGATAAGACACAGGAAAATTGGTTGGTACTGCTCTTAGAACTTCTGAAAATGTATATATACTAAATGCAAAATTGAATGAGGAGTTTCATATAAATTCTGTAGATGAAAGTTGGCTATGGCATAGGAGGTTGGGCATATTAACTTTGACAATATTGTGAAATTCAGCAACCTTGGTGCAGTAAGAAACTTACCAAAGATCATAAAACCCTCAAAAGTTATATGTAGACATTGTCAACTAGGGAAGAAAAACTAGAGTAAGGTTCAAGGAAAAAGAATACACAACCACTAAACCTTTAGAACTTGTTCACACTCACCTATGTGGACCTATGAGGACCAAGATTTTACAAGGATTGTCTTACATTATGTTGTTCATTGATGACTTTACTAGGATGAGTTGGATATGTTTTTTCAAAGAAAAATCAGAAGCACTCAACAAATTCAAAGCCTTTAAAACCCTTGTTGAAAATGAAAGGGACACAAAAATCAAAAGTCTTAGATCAGACAATGGTGGTGAATTCACCTCAAAAGAGTTCGATGTCTTCTATGAAACTCATTGAATAAAAAGACAATTATCTACTGCCAGAACACCTCAACAAAACGAGATTGCTGAAAGAAAGAACAAAATAGTTCAGGAGGCTGCAAGGACTATGCTCAATGAAGTAAAATTGTCAGATGGGTATTGGAGGGAACCTATAAGAACAGTTGTATACATATTGAATAGAGGTCAGCTCAGGGTTAATAATGATAAAACTCTTTATGAACTATGTTTTGGAAGAGCTCCATAAGTAAAATAATTGAAAGTCTTTGGAAGTAAATGCTACATCAAAAGACTAGATGAGATTCTTGGAAAATTTGATGCCAAATCTGATGAAGATAATTTTCTTGGATATGATTCAAACAAGAAGGCGTATAGATGCTACAATCTTAGATCACATAATATTTTTGAAATTGAATATGTCAAGGTGGATGGTCTAAAAATGATAAGGATCAAAAATCAAGAAACCATATCTAAAAATAAAGATGATGATGATGATGAGACATTCAACACACAACTAGAAGAAGTAGAAGAGAATGAAAAAGAAAGGGAAGAAGATGATATGGATACTAGTGAAAGTGAAGAAGATAGTGAAGATGGAGAGATAAGAGAAGAATTCCCAAGAAGAGATACAAAGACTCCCTCAAGAATTATTCAAAAAAATCATCCCGAAGAACTGATTATTGGAGATATGAATGATGGAGTGAAAACAAGAAGACAACTACTATATCAAACATAATTAGTGTGGTTGTCACATATTGAGCCAAGTTTAATCAAAGAGGCATGTAAAGACGAGAACTGGGTTAAATCTATGAATGAAGAAATGGATCAAATTGAAAGAAATCAAACTTGGAAACTAGTTCCTAGACCAAAAGATAAAAATGTCATTGGAACTAAATGGGTATATAAAAATAAAATGAATGAAGATGGACAAGTAATTAGGAGAAAAGCTAGATTAGTATGCAAAGTTTATGCTCAGGTTGAAGGAGTAGACTATCAAGAAACTTTGCACTTGTAGCCAAATTAGAGGCAATTAGGATGTTCTTATATTTCTCCAGCTACAAAAAATTTAAAGTGTACCAAATGGATGCCAAATCAACATTTCTCAATGGAAATTTAGAAGATGAATTCCATATTGAACAACCAGATGGGTTCCAAATAACCAATAAAATATACTATGTTAGTAAATTAAAGAATTCACTCTATGGATTAAAGCAAGCACATAGAGGATGGTATGCAAGGCTAGACTCTTATTTACAAAAACAAGGCCTCAAAATGGGATCAGCAGACAACAATATTTATTGCAAAATTGTTGGTAATAACTTGATCATTGTGGAAGTGTATGTTGATGATATCATATTCGGTAGTAATAATATAAAAATGAGTGAATAATTTTCTAAGATTATGCAGTAAGAATTTGAAATGTCTATGCTTGGCGAACTAAATTTATTCCTTGGATTAAAAATAATACAGTCCAAAAGGGGAGTCTTTATCCATCAGTCTAAATATGTTAAGGATATGCTTAAGAGATTCATGTTAGAGGATTGCAAACTTGTTAGTACATCTATGATAGTTGGATGGAAACTAAGAAAGGATGATGAGTCCAAAGATGTAGATCCTAAACACTACAGATTGATGATTGCCAGTTTTCTCTATGTAATAGCTTCCAGACCTGATGTCAAGCAAGTTGTTGGGATGGTGGCTAAATTCCAAGCAGAACCAAAGGATAGTCATGTTCAAGATGTAAAAAGAAAATTTAGATATTTGAAAGGAACCATAGATCTTGGTTTGTGGTATCCTAGCAAGGACTCATTCACATCAAAAGCCTATTCAGATGTTGATTGGGCAGGAAGTGTAGATGAAAGAAAAAGAACGAGTGGAGGAGAATTCTTTTTGGGAGAATCACTCATTGCTTGGATAAGAAAGAAACAATCCTCAATTTCTCTGTCTAGCATTGAAGCTGAGTATATTGCAGTAGAATAATGTTGCAAACAAGTGGAATGGATGAAAAAAACTCTATAAGACATCAAAATAGTATTTGAAAAACCCACAATTATCCACTGTGAAAATACAAATGTGATAAGTCTCTCTAAGAACCCAGTCCAGTACTCAAAATCGAAACACATTCCCGTACAATATTACTATCTAAGAGATCAGGATGAACACAATAACATTAAATTTGAATATGTTCCAACACAAGAACAGGTGGCAGATATTTTTACAAAACCCTTAAACAGAGATATATTTGAATATCTTAGGCAAAAGTTGGGAGTAATAATTCTTCCTACTTAAAATCTCTCAAGAAAACGATGCATCAATTGGCATCTATTGAGGGGGGGATAAATCAACGACATAAGGTGTCATTCAGTTATGACAGAAAAATATTGATTGCAGGAGGAGTTACCAGTGGTTAGAGAAGTGTTTATATAGACATATGATTGGAGAAGAAACCCTTTGCCCTTGATGTCAAAGGGGGAGAGAAACTTCATAAAAGGAAAACTTCATAAGAGGAAAGCATCATCGTAGGGGGAGTTTTGAATATGAAGTTAGTGTGTTTCCCTCAATGAAAAATGGGTAGATTGTTGGAAATATTGTCATTGATGTCAACAATCGAAGTGATGATGATGACAAAACAATGTATGATGATGATGAAAAAACAGTGTGCAGATATCAAAAGAGAGAATATGAGAAGTGGATTCTCGAATGATCAAATCTCAGAAGGAATAACACATTGCACAAAGAGGAAATATGTGTTTATTTTTTATCACGATAGGATCAACAATGTCCCTATGGTCTAAAGATGGAAGAAGTGCATTGCAGATTGTAGTCGACCATTGCACAAGAAAAGGCTAAGAAGTTGAACAATGCACAAAAAAGGAGAGAAGCTTCAACGACCGTTTGATCAAGAAATTAACAACGTTGATTGTCTCAAGTAATGGGATTTATCCCACACTAGAAGATAAATAAAACATGTAGGTTTATATACACATCTCTCTTCATAGCTTATCAATGCGTAGTGCAAAGTAGGGATGATTTTAAGGATGGAATTTGTTTTTTTTAATGTAGAAACCTTGGTGAATCTTACTAATCCTTCATATGCCAACTATAAGTGATTGGCAATATTTTTTTAAAAATATTCAAATTTCTAAGGATTTTATATAGTTTTTATAAACTTTTAGCGATTTTTGAGGTAAAATAATTTTATCCTATAGAATTTGGGCGAATCATTTTTAAAATAGCGAATCTCGTTTTTGGAAAAAACATGGAAAATTAGCCCATGAAAGAAATTTAGCCCCTAAAATCATCTATGGTGCAAAGGTATGGTGGGGGCTCTAGGTGTTTGGACTCCATGAGAAGCTCACCAACTTGGAGCTCAGGACGACCTGTCAGGCCCCCTACCTTTTGGTCAAAGTGACAATGACTGTCAATCTCATGACAAAGGATCTCGATCGTTATATCTGGGAGAAGCAACACATCAGTTAGTTGTGAGTTGCTTCAGAACTCAGGAATAAGAGGATTTGGAGTGCCAAGGAGTCAAGGATCCTGAACTCATGAAGTCCAAAATTCCAAAGAGATTATAGTCATCGGTTGAAAGGAGAACACGTGGCACTAGATCAATGAATTTGGGGATTCATGATTCGGAGAAACAACGATGAGAGTTGTTTGAAATCTCGAAATGCAAAAATGAAGAAACACTCAGCCCTGGGTCATAACCCAAGATCACATGTAAAATGGGTTGTGGAAGAGGAGCTAGCACCTTCAGTCAAGATTTCACCATTTCAGAGATCGAGAGGTTGGACATAACATACAACAAATAAACCCAAAGGCCGAAGCCCCGAAGTCAAGAAATCAAGACACGTTGACAGACCACGTCAGTAGAGCACGTCATCTAGGACATGTGGCACAATCATATGGTGACAACTGTCAAAGTAAAATTGACATTTTAGGCACATGTAAATCATGAATTTGAATGACACATGGTATCTACTTGGCACATGCCAAGTCATCATGTGACTTCAGTAGGTTTACGTCACGTCAGGAGTTTCTACTTCAGGAGTTTTACATAGAAAGAAAATACTCTAATATCCCAAAGTCTCGAACGCCGAAATTTCAAAAGGAACACACGTCAGTAGATTGATAGATTCGAAGATTTGACACATTGGAAGTCACGAAAAATGGAAGGGAAAAGTGTTGGAATTACGACAACCATCCATATCAATGCACAATTAAGTCATAGCCATCGGATTTAGCAGTGAAATGATGAGTGTAAGGTCTAAAGTAGACCGTTGCTCTGTTTCCATGAAATAAACGTGAATCGTCTGATTGTTTCAGCAATATAATAATCGAGAGTTCTGAAATATTGGAAGTCATAAATACTCGAAGGTCAATGTGTCGAAATCTCGTCATCCGTCCATCTCATGAGAAGATCATAATTAAATCTCGACCATTGATTTGAAGGAAGTGCCTCCGTATACTTTGGTCTCTATGAAATTAACAGAGATCCGTGAACAACTATAAAGGTTTGAAATTGATCCATGATTGTGATCAATTTACCTTCACCGTAAAAACAAATAAATAAACAATATTAACGCTAATTAATCGAAGAGGTGTGATGTTCAAAATGAAGGGACACAGTGTTTCACACTCATGTTGTTTTGAATATTATATAAACAAGGAAGTGTGGTGAGAAGAAAGTGTCTCTACAGTCCAAATCAGAAAGTCAAAAGATGAAGCAGATTCCAGGAAGAAAAGCTGAAGATACTTGTGTATTAAGGGTGGTTGGGTGGTGCAAGGGCAGGTTGGTGCCAGCAGAGGGAGTTTATGCTTCCTTGTCAGTTGTAGCTGACTAAATAGGGGGTCATAGCCTCCTACTAGTTGGTGTTGGTAAACCAAGGTGTGGGTGCATCCTGATCAGTCGGTGTTGATCAAAGAGGAAGTACATCCTCCATCTACATAACATATAAAACAAATTTTGTGGTTAATAGAAAAGAGTTTGTGGTTTTCCCATTTGGGTTCCACAATAAAATATTGTGTTATGATTCTATTTGCATTAATAAATAAAAATTGATATAATTGTTGTGTCACTGATTCACCCCCCCCTAGTGACAGAATATGATCCTTCAATAGTTATCTGTAAAAGATATGTTAAACAAAGACTTCACCTTGAAAAAATGCTCAACATTTATCTTTCAACATATAAATTGTTATTCCAATAAAAACTTGAACAAATATCAATTACCTTATTCAACAAAAACCTAAAAGAGGATTCAAAAGTTTGTTTAGGTGCTCTAGAAAAACATCAAATAAGTGATGAATTGTGTTAAATGTGTTCGGCCGAAAGCATATTTATATGATTTGGCGCGAAATGAAACAATACAATGTGTATTTTCATTTTTTTCGACGGACGAAATTCGCTCAACAATATTTCGGCCGAAACAAGGTTTTTTCGGCTAAAAACCTTTGAAACCATTCAGTGTTTACGATTTCCGTTAGAATTTTTTTTTTGGACGAAAGATTACATTTTCGGCGGAAAACTAAAAATTGGGACTGTATTCAGAAACAAGAGAATTCCCCCAAGATGACATGAACTTTGGAGGTTGCGGACTCTTGCAAATACTCATAATTTGGTTTTGAAAATGATACCAGGATTTTCAAAATTGAATCTACTTTCAATTCCTATAATTTGTTTTCATTTTCATTACTTTTATCTAATTTTATTTAATTTAAAAAAAAAATCACTACATAATATTTTCAGCAGACATTATGATTCGGTGAAATGAAATATCCGTATCTCTAAAAATAGACAGTGAAAAATTTAGAAAAAAATATATTCATAATCCTTAAGCTATTCTTTTCAAAAGGGTATATTTAAATTTTACTTTTAAGTAAAAACTAATATAGATACAAGGTGTGGGAAAACATGTGTTTAAAATATGCAATGTTTTCAGCTTGGTCAACTTAAAAAAATTCCAGAAATTATAATATTCATCCATTAGATTCAAAATCATAGTCATAATAAAGTAGAGTTTATGTATATTGTTGTAGTATATTTCGTTTCTTAAAAAAATAAGTTTAATAATAGATACATTGTTGTGGGAAAAAATAACTCATTATCATTCATTTCATGTTTAAGGAACATACTATTAAACAATTGTCAAATTGACATAACAAATCTAAATAAAAAACATTTGAAAAATAGTCATTGGAAAGCTAACACAATTCTTCACAAGTTTTTTTTAACTATAAAGTGAAATTCTAAATAAAAAAAATATTTTTGTAAGCCGGAAGTTGAAGAACTTGTGAAAATACAGTTTGTTTTCTCATAAAACAAGCAAAATTGTTACCCATTTCATGATTTTACCCTGGAGGGTGTCCTCAATGGTCCTGATTTCCAGGCCACTTGAACTAGAGTAGTCACTTTTTGAAGGTATCCAAGGAGGCACCATTATGGTGATTCATTCACATTAGATTGAAAATAATGTGAAACATGTTATCCTATGCTCAAGCCTCCAACCAACTTGTTGATGGGTCCAAAATACATGTCAAGCAGATTAGGGATAACACTAGATGGTAGGTGCAAATTAGACCCACTCTCTTTTGGAATAATGTTTCTGACCAGTATAAGGACTTGGCTGCCACTAAAATTTAAGATAACAAAAGGGAAAAAGATAGTTGACTGTCCCCCCTAAGAATTCTGCCTAACTCAATTTGGTTTATTCTAATGAAAAATGAAATTCCTAATTCAATTAATTATAACCTATCCTACATAGGAGCAATACTAAGAGATAGATATAGTATAAATTTGTATCATTAATTATAGAAATAGTTCATATCAACTAGTCATATATTAAAACAATACAATCCTATATTTCATCACAAAAAATTACAATCAATTCCATAACTTTACCACTCTATCTATTATTAATCATAAACATAAAATAACTTGAACAATATACACAAATTTGATTCACGTGAACCATAATCCAAGAAATTGCAAAACTCCATTACACACGTAGAACAACCCCATATATAATTGAACACCATTTACAATTTCCAAATTCCTTTTGCACTTTATTCCATAAGATATTAGTACCATGAATGTTATAAGGGAAAATTTACTCTCTTACTACACAATTTTCTTTTATAATTTACAAGAGAGTATTTTCTGTAACTGTAACTGCCAAGTAACTGCCAAGGCTACACTTATGGTCTGGGCCATTTCGATTTTCCTTCCTGTCCATTTAGATTTCCAAGTTGACCAGTGAGAGGTGAGAATCCTTTTGTATTATGTCTTCTCTACACATCATACATTGTTTTTCCATGCTTTTATTGTATTGTAAGTTTTTTTTACGATTATGTTTATATCTTCACTTTTGACAACTTTCTCGTTGTGTGTCACTTTGCTTTATTTTAGATTTTTTTGGTTACAACAGTAAATTACACTCTTATTGTTTTATTTTCCATTCACAAGACATACTTTTCTTATGAACATTTTTCTCATCCCTAGAACAGGAACTCAAAAAATAAATAACAGGTCTCTACTGAGGGAGTCTTCGAGTATGTCCTCTGGTTGAAAAACATTATAGTTTGAGGCAATTCATCCTTCCCCAATTTCATTAATTTAATCTGAATCCTTCTTTGATTCGTCTTGGAACATTAATGGTATCCAAAACTAATCGAATTATGCTAGTTGGAAGAATGAACCACTCATGTTTCACCACCCCAAAATCCGAAAAACACTGGCCACAACCTTTTCTAGTGATTTCTCCGTTGTAGTCGAATATCGAATAGTTGGTACAAAAATGCCATATGATGAATTGTGGAATGCCTCACCTCGAAGGATTTGGTGCAGGGAGGCCTTAGGATG
>ML801164.1:70275-126057 GCA_009831015.1 Picea engelmannii
CATCAGTATATCCACTCAATGTGAAATCATGATCTCCATCATAGCTGAGACCACAATCTATTGTAACCTTAAGGTACCTCATCACATGTTTTGTAGCCACTAGGTGAACATGTCTGGGTTCTACCAAAAACTGACTCAAGGTGTTCACAGAAAAACAAATGCCTGGTCTAGTGTTCATCAGGTACATGAATGATCCAATAATCTGTGTGTATAGTGTGGCATCAATCAATTATGACGAAGTGTCGACCAACAACTTCAGCTTTGCTTCCATGGGTGTATTCATGGATTTGCATTCCAACATGTTGAATCTCTTCAAGATTTCGACTACATACTTCCCTTGGCTAAGGAAGATCCTCTCTGGACTTTGTCATACCTCAAGACCTAAGAAATAGTGTATTAGGCCAAGGTATTTCATCTCAAATTCTGAAGTGATTCTCTTCTTTCATTCAGTGATGAGATTTTCTTCTCCAGTTAAGAATAAGTCATCCACATATAGTAATAGTATTACTGGCTCATTTTCCATGACCTTGAAGTAGAGGTTATAATCTGCTTTACTCTTGGTAAATCCCAAGCTCGTCAGAAAACTATCTATATGGCCATACCAAGCTCTAAGGGCTTTCTTTAATTTGTATAAGGCTTACTTCAATTTGTAGACATGAGACTTCCTGTCTTCAACTTCAAATCCTTGAGGTTGCTCTATATACACTTCCTCTTCAATGACACCATTTAGGAAGGTTGTCTTAACGTCCATCTGGTGCAACTTCCACTTCATCTTAGATGCAAGGGATATGATGGTTCTGATCGAAGTGTATCTGGCTACAAGAGCGAATGTCTCTTCATAGTCTATGCCTTCCTTTTGAGAAAATACATGAGCGACAAATCTTGCTTTATACTTCTCAATACTTCCATCAATAGCATGTTTTATTTTGAAGATCCATTTGGAGGATGCCAGATCTTTACTCTTCGGTCTGGAAACTATTTCCCATACTTTGTTCTTTATTGTGGATTGGTATTCCTCTGTCATGGCGTCTACCCATTTTTTTCCTCTGAATGGCTTCTTCAATGTAGGTAGAATCCTCCTCTAGAAGATCACACATCAAAACCGTATAATTGGATAATGGCTTTGGTCTTTTCACCTATCTCGTAGATCCTTCGGGAACACCATACTTTTCTCCATATTGAATAAGCTCTCTAGCCCACGATGGATTTCTTTTATGGAGAATCGTCATCTGAAGAGGTTCTTGAACTTCTAATATATCATGATCTTCTTGAATTTCCTCATCAGGGGAAGTTACGACTTCCCTCACTGGTTCTGCAGCTCTGGGAACCTCCCTCACTGCAATTCTGGGGATTATGGGTTCCTCTTCATATACTTCTTCAAGCTGACATCTTTTGTATTTCTTGAGCACTGCATATTCATCAAAGGTCACATTCCTACTGATCTCAATGTGATGGTGACCTAGTATATAGATTTTGAAGGCCTTGGATAGCTCACAGTATCCCACAAATATTCCCTTCTTTCCTGAAGGTTCCATCTTGTTTCTCTTCTCTTTTGGTATATGAATAAATAATGGGCAACCAAATATTTTGAGATGGCTTACCTCTGGCTTATTTTTGGTGAAAATCTCTTCTGGGGTCTTGAGCCCAAGTGCACTATGAGACAATAGGTTTTGCACATATACAACTGCCATTTTTGCTTCTTCCCATAAGCACATAGGAAGATCTTGATCATGGATTATAGTATTCACAACTTCCATTATCGTTATGTTCTTTTGTTCAGCTACACCATTTTGTTGAGGATTATAGGGATTAGTGAGTTCCCTCTTGATCCCAACATCTTTGCAGAAGTTCACAAACTCTTTTGAGGTATATTCTCCTCCATTATCTGACCTGGGTGTCTTAATCTTCTTTCAGAAAGATTCTCTATCAAGGCTTTGAATTCCTTGAACTTTCTAAATACTTCATCTTTAGATTTCAAAAAATATATCCAGGTCTTACATGAATAATCATAAAAAAATGATACATAATATACATACCCACTAATGGAGAACAATGGCATTGGGCCACATACATCTGAATGAATGAGCTCTAGGACTCCTTCTGCTTTGTTGTCTCTCTTCATAAAAGGGTTCTTGATGTTCTTCCCTTGTGCACATCCATTGCATACGCCTTCATGGTCAACTTTGAGTTCTGGTAAACCTGTGACCGCTTTGCATATGTATGGTAGAACCTTTTGATGCAGGAGTATCTCTCCCAAGCTAGCCATGCATCAACCATCCATCCCACTCAGCACACACATTCAATGAGGAAGAGTGGTGCAACCCTCTCATATTAAAATTTTGAATTTGAATCAAGCGCATTTAATGTTTGTAAGGTTGTTAGAGCCAAAAGGTCATGCCTAGATGTAGGCTTTAGATATAGATAGCCTTTAATGGTTGTAAGGCTGAATCTAGCTCCGATTTGGACTAGATATTCATTCATTGTAAATTCAATGTAATTGAATAGAGTAGGTATCTTGAAGGGAAGAGCTCAAAGAGCCCCCTCATGTAAAAAGATTCTTTTGTAGGAAGGAACGAAGGAGGAAGTAGCATAGAGAGATAGGAGAGCTCTGCGTGATTTGAGATAAGAGAGGAATGAGCCAAGAATCTGTAAAAAAGTCTGAGCTCAAGAACACTTTGTAAATGAGTCATTTTACATTAATACAAACAATAGTTTTTCCTGTATGTCATACTGTGTTGGGTGAATGCCTTGATGTATTATTTATATGTTGTGAATGTGTGTTGGTGTGCATTTGCAGGGACAAATAGGTTCTACTATATGTGGGTTCTTTGATTTTAGATTTGGGTTTCTTTGAGGCTTCATGCCAAGAGGGCATGACAAAACACTACGGGTTCTGAAAGCTAGTGCATAGAATGCACTTCCAATTCTTTGGAATTTGGACAAAGACGTGCTAGGAGGATGCACCAGATGAAGTCTTACACTCAGGGAAAGATCTCAAGGTTGTTGAACACCTTGGATATAGGAATGTGCAGAGGAAAGGCATAGAAGAAGACATAATCTCTGAGGAGTTATGAAGAGCTCTGCCAGGTGTGCATCGAGCAGATGCACAGGTTGCATTGAGGAGGAAGAACTCCATTGTGAGCTCAAGGACAAATCAGAATCACTAAGGATTCTAGAGGAATTCTGCTAGGAGGTCATTGAGTGGATGTGCAGATAGAGCACAAGAAAGAACTCTTTTGATTTCTGGAACAAAGGAGAGTCCAGGAGAGGATCTTCACAGGGTTATTGAACACCCTGCAGGCTCAGCAAGGAGTTGCTTGAGCAAGAGATTTCCAAGAGGACATTAGATTCTCCATTTGAGGGAGAAGGAAAAAGGGTGAAGTCCCTTAGAGGTCTGAGCAGCAGACAAGCTCAGGACAGATAGCACCTTCATGCATGCAGAAACTCTACAAAGAGTGTAGGAGTCGGGAATCCTTTCATAGGTTCAGAGCAAGAAAAATCCAGGAGGGACAGAGAACTACAAGGATCACAGAGGTCAAAGAATCCTTCGAGGATTCAAATAGAATAAAGCTCAAAAGGGAGAGTGCTTTCATGCACTGAGCCCTGCAAGTAATCATAGAGGATAAAAGGAGACCCTTTGGAGGGTTTGAGTCTAAGGAAGCTCAGGATGGAAAGCATTTTCAAAGAACGCAGACAGAAGCTGTGAGTACAGGCTTCATAGCAGGAGCAAAGGTCAAGAACTTTGATACTTTGGAAGTCTTCCAAGGTGGAGGAAGAAAGCGAAAGCTCAACAAGGAGCACAGTTTCCATCAGATCAGGCCGAGGAAAAGATCTGGACCATTGAGATTTCACGTCCAGGTAGCAGTAGGAGGAGTGCATGGGAGAGGAGAATAGATCTGGGCCGTTAGATCTTGCATGGGTAGTTGATAGCCATTGGATCCAGGAGGAGTTGCATGAGGTTCAATCCTCATATCCAAAGGAGAGGAGCTACTAGATCATTTCGTCATTTCAAAGATTCAGGGTTCGGCATTTCGGGAATCCCGATGACAAGAGATCGGGGCACTTCATAGTGAAAGTCCCTAAACAACGAGAGGATCATGGCCATCCGTTTGTAGGAGGAAGCATGGTGGACATCCGGAATCCCACCAAGAATTCACATTTTGGCATATCGGTGATTCAGCTACCAGGAAGTCAAAGGAGCAACATTTTTTGTGGAGGATTCGCGAAACTGCAAATCTAGAAATTTCGAGAAAAGGAAGACGCAATTGAGGTTTCAGGGAAATCCTCGAAAGGAAGCTGATTTCGGTATTTCAGCTACCAGAAGATGAAGGGGTAAGAGTTCAGAACTCTTGACCCATAAAATATCGAAATAACGTGATTCGTTTGATGCGGGAGGATCACAACCGTCGATTTCCCTTTGATTTGGCATTTTGGTATTTCGGGTATCGGGAAGTCCAAGGAGCAAGGACCAGGCAACCTTGCATCGCGAAATCATGAAATGCAAATTCCCGAAAGTATAGGAGGAGTATTGTTAGGTCACGAGACAGGATTTCGGCATACCAGGGATCGATATTTCAGAAGTCCTGAGGGCAAGGATTCAGGAAACTTGACGGTGAAAGTCCCGAAGTCATGAAATACAACATAAAGGAGAGTGAGGCTGCAGTCGCACTAGGTATCAGGATTTTCGAAATCGGCAATTCGGGGATTCCTCTATAGAGAGTTGAGCACTAGAACAATTAAACTCCAAAATCGTGAAATACAAAGAGCTAGGGAAAAGCAATCCTTGGAGGAGGAAGATGGGGAGTGACATTTCGGGATACCAGAATTCATCATTTCGGGAATCCTGAAGAATAAGAGTCGGGGCTCATGAAGTCGAAAGTTTTAAAGAAGGATGCAGTCATTTGAAGAGTGGTCACATGGACTAAAGATATGGCTAGGGGGGCTAATTGTCGTTGATTTCCATTTGGGCATTTCGACATTTCAGAGATCAGGGGATCGAGAAGGCAGAGGTTCTCAACATCAGGACTCAGAAAGTCCCTAAACCCGAAAAGATATATCAGGAAATAAGCATAGTCATGTCAAGGGACATGTACAGGTAAAAGCTCGCACCTGATGCATGTTTGAGCAGGTGGGGTTTTCAAGGAAGAACCTATGGCTCAGGAATTTGAGGTTCCAATAAGGAGCCAAAAGAGTCTCTCTGTCTCGAGGAAGTTTTAGAATGATCCTTAGACCGGGAGGTCATACAGAACCTGCTGAGGCAGGGGGTGATGATGACAATTGTGGTGTCAGAGAAGAAACTATGTTTGTATATTTCAGGTAGAGGAAGCAAGAGGAGAAAGAGAATACTCTGGTACACATCAGTTTGGTATTAGAGGTTGCTTGAAGAAATAGGTAGAGGAAGATAGAGTGTTGAAGATGCTCTGTGGTGATTGTTGCAGGTGCACAGCAATTAAAAGGCAGTCAGGTCGACTGTAAAGGAAGGTTGGAAGCACTCAGGGTTTCTAAGTGACAACAGATCTGTCAGGAGGGCAGATAGACAGTAGGAAGAATGGCTACTGAAGGTCATGCACACGGTGGGAAGAAGATCCATCAACAATAGGAGAACGCTGCAAGGGATAAATAACTTGTCGAGATTAGAGCAAGGATGGATGAGCTAGCATTGTGGGTGCAACATGATGCAATCTCAAGATGGGCATATGAATGGCCCATGAAGGTGAAGGTAAAATGGCCAGTCAGGGAATTGGTGGTCAGAAGATGGCAGAGGCTGTTAAAGGATGGTTGAGGCATTCTGAAAACCTCAATGGACCAGAGGAGGAGATGGTTCATGTATGTGAACCAGAGTCTGGGAGAAATCTCAGTGATGTTGAGGATGAACTGAGGTCACAGGATGATCTCAAGGACTGCCAGGAAGGAAGAACAAAAATCCCAAATTTCCAAGAGGGCAATGAGATGAGATCACTATGGGATCTCATAGACTGTCAAGAGGACAGCTGGGAAATTTCATATTTCCATGAGGGCAATGAGATGAGATCCGAGGATCTCATAGACTACCAGGAGGGCACCAGAGAAATCCCATATTGCTAGGAGGGAAAGGGAGAGTAGATGAGCTCAGAGCTGAGTTCATATTAGTAAGGATAGTTGACAGAGAAGGAGGATCATAATTGTTCTCTGATCATTGGAGGGATTCGAATATTCCTACCACATCGCCCAAGGGAAGAAAAGGTTTTTGTTTCTGAAGAAGCAACAATAATAAGAGAAGGACAACCAGCTTTGAATTTCAAAGAGGAAGTGGAGAAGACATCAAAGGCTGCCCAAGCAGAAGCAAATGAGAATTCTGAAGAATGGCTCAACATGTTCAGCCAGGAAGTTGAGAAGATTGTGGCACTAGAGCTTGCAACATCAGAAGAAGAAGAAACAGATAGCGTGAGCCTTGTTGATCTGTGGGAGCATATCGAAACCCTGGAGATAAGGGTAGAGGTGCAGAGCATGCACATCCAACAGATGAGGTTGGAAACTGATGGAGGGGATTTCTAGGCTGAGGAGAAACTGGAAGAAGCTGGAGACATACCAGCAAGAGAGATGGCAGTAGCAGCAGTGTCAAATGAAGAGGCTGAACAACAGGTCAGTCAAGTGAAGACTGCAGAGAAGACTACAATTGAGTGGACACTTAGTGCCACATAGGATGAAGAGGATAGCATGGGAGATCATGGTGATCTGCCCATCTGTAGAAATAAATTACAATAGAGAAGGATGCATGAATAGAGCCAGCCAGGACAATAGTTGAATAAAGTGATCAAACCGATCAGGAAGCTGATGTTGAAGTCAGCACAAGAGACTGCCAGGGATGAGAAGTTGAGAAGAAGGGAGATAGCAGCAGCAACAAGGAAGAAACAACAGCAACAGAGAGATGGAGTAGGGAGTCAACTCCAAAGAGTTGTTTGGGATCCAGGAGGATTTCAATAACCAGGGTGGAGAGCTCATGAGCAGGAGCTCATGAATTTTCGTAGCAGAGGAGTATGATGCAGGAGCATTGCTCCCAAGCTAGCCATGCACCAACCAACCAACCCACTCAGTGCAAACATTCAATGAGGAAGATAGGCGCAACCCTCTCATATTCAAATTTTGAATTTGAATCAAGAAAATTTAATGTTTATAAGGCTGTTAGAGCCAAAAGTTCGTGCCTAGATGCAGGCTTTAGATGTAGATATCCTTTAATGGTTGTAAGGCTGAATCTAGCTCTGATCTGGACTAGACAACCATTCATTGTAAATTCAATGTAATTGAATAGAGTAGGTAGCTTGGAGGGAAGAGCTCAAAGAGCCCCCCCATGTAAAAAGATCATTTTGTACGAAGGAAGGAAGGAGGAAGTAGCATAGAGAGATAGGAGAGCTTTGCATGAGTTGAGATAAGAGAGGAATGAGTTGAGACTCTGTAAAAAAGTTTGAGCTCAAGAACACTTTGTAAATGAGGCATTTTACATTAATACAAACAATATTTTTTCCTGTATGTCATTCTATGTTGGGTGAATGCTTTGATGTGTTCTTTATATGCTGTGAATGTGTGTTGGTGTGCATTTGCAGGGACAAATAGGTTTTTCTATCTATGGGTTCTTTGATTTCATATTTGGCTTTCTTTGAGGCTTCATGCCAAGAGGGAGTGATAGAACACTACGGGTTTTGAAAGCTAGTGCATAGAGTGCACTTCCAATTTTGTGGAATTTGGACAAAGACGTGCCAGGAGGGTGCACCAGCTGAAGTCTTAAACTTAGGGAAAGATCTCAAGGTTGTTGAACACCTTGGAGATAGGACTGTGCAGAGGAAAGGCACAGAAGAAGACATAATCTCTGAGGAGTTATGAAGAGCTCTTCCAGGTGGACATCGAGCAAATGCACAGGTTGCATTGAGGAGGAAGAACTCCATTGTGATTTCAAGGAGAAATCAGAATCACTGAGGATTTTGGAGGAACTCTGCCAGGAGGGTCAGGGCATTGAGTGGATGTGAATATAGAGCACAAAAAATAACTATTTTGATTTCTGTAACAAAGGAGAGTCCAGGAGAGGATTTTCATAGGGTTGTTGAACACCCTACAAGCTCAGCAAGGAGTTGCTTGAGCAAGAGATTTCCAAGAGGACATTAGATTCTCCATCTGAGGGAGAAGGAAAAAGGGTGAAGTCCCTTAGAGGTCTGAGCAGCAGACAAGCTCAGGACAAATAACACCTTCATGCATGTAGAGAGTCTGCAAGGAGTGTAGGAGTCGGGAATCCTTTCACGGGTTCAGAGCAAGCAAAGTCTAGGAGGGACAAAGACCTGGAAGGAGCATAGAGGCCGAATAATCCTTCGAGGATTCAAAGAGAATAAATATCAGAAGGGAGAGTGATTTCATGCACAGATCCCTACAAGTAATAGCAGAGGTTGAAAGGAGACCCTTTGGAGGGTTTGAGTCTAAGGAAGCTCAGGAGGGAAAGCATTTTGGAAGAATGCAGATAGAAGCTGTGAGTACAGGCTTTGTAGCAGGAGAAAAGGTCGAGACCTTTGATACTTTGGAAATATTCCAAGGTGGAGGAAGAAAGCATAAGCTCAACAAGGAGCATAGTTTCCGTTGGATCAGGTAGAGGAAAAGATCTGGACTGTTGAGATTTCACGTCGAAGTAGCAACAGGAGGAGTGGACGGGAGAAGAGAACAGATCTGGGCCGTCAGATCTTATGTGGATAGCCGATAGCCATCAGATCTAGGAGGATATGCATGAGGTTTAATCCTCATATCCAAAGGAGAGGAGCTACTAGATCATTTCATCATTTCAAAGATTCGGGGTTCAACATTTCGGGAATCCTGATGACAAGAGATCGGGTCACTTCACAGTGAAAGTCTCGAAACTATGAGAGGATCGTGGTCGTCCATTTGTAGGAGGATGCGTGGCGAACATCCAGAAGCCCACCGAGAATTTTCATTTTGTCATATCAGGGATTCAGATACCAGGAGTTCTAAGGAGCAACATTTGTTGCGGAGGGTTCATGAAACCACAAATCCTGAAATTTCGAGAAAAGGAACACGCAGTTGAGGTTTCGGCGAAATCCCTAAAAGGAAGGTGATCTCGATATTTTGGCTACTAGAAGATGAAGGGGTAAGAGTTTGGAACCCTTGACCCATAAAATCCTAAAATAACATTAGCCATTGGATGCGGAAATATCACAACCGTTGATCTCCCTTTGATTTGGCATTTCGGTATTTCAAGTACCGGGAAGTCCAAGGAGCAAGGATCGGGCAACCTTGCATCGCGAAATCGCGAAACATGAATTCCTAAAAGTACAGGAGGAGTATTGTCGGGTCATGAAATAGGATTTCGGCATACCGGGGATCGGGATTTCAGAAGTTCCGAGGGAAAGGATTTGGGAAACTTTACGGTGAAAGTCCCGAAGTCGCGAAATACGACATAAAGGAAAGTGAGGCTGTGGTCGCATTGGGTATCGGGATTTTGAAAATTGGTAATTCGAGGATCCTACTACAGAAAATTGAGCACTCCGACAATTGAAACTCCGAAATCATGAAACACGAAGAGCTAGGGAAAATTAATCCTTAGAGGAGGAAGTCAGGAAGCGACATTTTGGGATACGAGGATTTGGCATTTTTGGAATCCCGAAGACTAAGAGTCAAGGCTCACAAAGTTGAAAGTTCCGAAGAAGGTTGTGGTCATATGAAGAGTGGTCACATGGACCAAAGATATGGCCAGGGGGGCTAATCTCTGTTGAGTGCCATTTCGGATATTGGGGGATCAAGAAGGCATAGGTTCTCGACATCAAGACTCAGGCAATCCCGAAACTAGAAAATATATATCGGGAAATAAGCATAGTCGTGCCAGGGGCCATGTACAGGTAAAAGCTCGCACTTGATGTATGTTTGTGTAGGTGGGGTTTTCAAGGAAGGACCTGTGGATTAGGAATTTGAGGTTCCAATAAGGAGCCGAAAGAGCCTCTTTGGCTTGAGGAAGTTTTAGAACGATCCTTAGACCGGGAGGTCGTGCAGAACCTACTAAGGCAGGGGGTGACAACGTCACCTTGTAGTTGATGTGAGATAATATTCTATGCCAAAGTTCACATGAGTTTTCAATGGTGTGGGTCATGGCAGCCTCTATGTGACCCTTTAGTTTATACAAGCCATTTTCTTCACTTCCAACGATGATGGCTTCATTTAAGGTTTCTCCTTTAGCCCACATAAGAACTTCTCCATCTATAAAGGAAACTCTCAAGCCTTTATTTTCTAAATTTGAAATGGAGAGTAGGTTCTTAGTCAAACCTGGTACATATAGTACACCCTTTATTTTTAGTGAATTCCCTGAATTCAGTTTGTGGTTTGATTCTCCAACTCCCTTGATGGGATATTGGTAATCATCTCCAAGTGTCACTTTCAGAGAAAACTTATTTTCTGAGATACAAGAGAGAATGTCTCTGTGTCTCTTCATGTTCCTAGATGCAGCACTATCACTGAGCCAAGTGTCCTCTCCAGATGTTACATATCTTGAGAGGGTTGAGATTAAGACATGGTCTTTGATCTGCTCTATTATCATCTTTACGGGTGGCTCTTCATCTTCGAATAAATGGGCATGGTGCCTCTTATGTTTTCTCTTGTATTCTTCTTGTCTGGTTGGACAAAATTTTTCAATGTGTCCCATGTTGTCACAATGATAGCATTGTACAGATGAGTAATCTCTTTCCCTTCATTGTCCTTTCTTCTGAAATATCCTTGGATGAGATTCTTTAATATTGAATTTGTTTGACGGTTGAGGATCTTTATGAGTCTCCTTTCGGAAGTAGGGTTTCTTCCTTCCTATTTTGGTGTGAGTAGATAGGGCTTGATCATCATCTCTTTCCAGTAGCACTTCACGATTAGCTACTCTTGTTTCTTCTTGGATGCATTCTTCCCATAGACTATTAAACTTCAGTTTCTCCATTCTGGCACATATCGTTTGGATGAATGCATCTGAAGGTCTTGTGAGACCATTTAGGGCTGTCATTATGAGTTTGTATTCATCTATGTTATCTCCAATCGCTTCTAGTTGTTCTTTGAATTTTGAGATTCTGGAGAAATATTCTTGAATTGTTTCTCCTTTCTGCATCCTTGTATTCTTCAATTGAGTTCTTAGATTCATATTTCGGTTTATGTTATTTCCTTCATACAGTTTGGTCAAGGAATTAAACATTTATTTCAGAGTCTTCTTAGATGACACGTAAGGAATCAGGTGGTCTTTGATTGAATCTGCAATGATTCTTTTGGCCCTGATTGTGTCCTTTTGATGCTTGTCTTTTTCTTCAGCATCGTCAGGTTCTAGAATTTCTCATTTGACGAATTTTTCTAGGTCATCCTCTTCAAGAACAAGTAGAATCCTATACTTCTAGGAAGAGAAGTTTTCCATGCCTTCCAGATTGTCAACAAGCTTAGTGCTTGCAGACATCTTTTACCTAGAGCTAGGAAAATGATCGAAAAATGAAAGTTCTCAAAATTAAATTTTGAACTTACCAGGGGGTGTGCTTGGCTGAGGTGAGTAGCCTAGTGTGTTTGGATCTAGGAAAATCCAATTTTTTCTCTTCCAAACCTGATCTACAGATTTCTGGACTGGTGCTTCTAGTTTTCTGGTACCTCTGGTACTCTGGTACTTCTGGTACTTCTGCTACACTGGTTTTTTGGTACTTCTTGTACTTTGTGAAACTAGGGTATCACTTTTTGGGAGATCTATCCATTGAAAAGGTGCACTGAGAATGCCAAAGTAATCCTTGGGGGAGGGCACATGTTTCTAGGTGGTTTTAGGGATGAAAATCTTCACCATAAAAAAACCCTAATTTGCATGTATGACAACAGTGACAACTTTCACTCTTGTGAAAGATGCTTCCTTCAGCTTGGCTCTGATACCATGTTAATGTTTAAGCCATTATTATAGTTATTTGCATTTCAATAGATAACAATATCATAACACAAGATCATTGAGAAATAAACAATCACAAGAGACACAACATTTATCCTAGGAAACCCTCTAGGGGAAGAAAACCCAACAAAACTTCCTTATTATAGATAGCCAATACAATGCCAAGAGATAACTCAAGATAATACAGAATATCCTCTCCCAAAGGTGCACCACTCTCTCTCTCTCTTCTCCAACTACAATTCTGAAACTTATCTCTCAATGAGCAAGTGTGGTGTGTGTCTAAGTGAGGTGCTATCCTCCTTATTTATACAAATCTAGCATGTGTGAAGTGTCTCTTCACTGGCAGGGTCGACTTCTCAAACTGGGTGGTTATAACCACCTTTATTATATTTCAGGGCCTCTTTAATATATTCTGGGGCCGACTTTTCATTCTTCCTATTACAATTACATTATGACCAATCTGCAAAAGGGGATTTGTTCGTTTTACAATAGCCGATATGATCAATCCACAATGGGGATTGATCCAATGAATAATAAATCAAATAATAATAAGAATACACTTTGCAGTTACATTATTTCAACAATATGGTACTCGGAAATAAAATTCTCCAAGTGGTTCTGAGCTATGCCTTAAGATGGGAGGGTTTCTGATAACAATGTCATAAGGGAAAACCAGATAGGCTCTTGGGAAGGACAAAGCTAGTAAGTTTGTTAGACATGCACATTCTAATGGTATTCGAGATTTAGTCAGGCTAATGGTCTTTGGGGGGGGCACCTAGAACATTTTCTCTAAAGGGTGAGTCATTTTAGTGCATTACATATGAATCTTAAGGTGATTCAAAACATATTAGTGTAGCTATTTATATCAACACATTGTCACCACATCACCCCTGTGATGAAAATTGGTAGGGTAAGAAGATCTAAATCTAGCCTAACTTGCCAATGTGGAGGCTCAGTAAAAAGTGGGTTTGGTAGGAGAGTTCGATGGAATTATTGGATCGATAAAATCATAGGGAAATTTTCATATATAAATAATAAATTTTATGTGTTGAGCCCGATGGTTTGTCAAACTCTGATAGTTGCAATGAAAGAAAAATGTGGGTTGCTTCGATTTCAATTGAGAAAAAGGATAGTTGTGTGCACATCTTGGGTCATTTATTCATGAAAAGGGACTTATGTTAAGGAGGGATGGGAGAAGAAACATGAGAGATTTTATCGATACAGGAGATTTGATAGGCTTGTGGGCTCCATATGTCAATAACTCTAGAAAAGGTGTTTATTTGCCATCTTGATGAATCATACATGATGAGGGAGGTCCAATAGGCTTGCAACCTTTGGGTTTTGGGAACTCCTTTAAAGCAACAGGAAACATGATCTTGATAAAAGAAAGGTCGACAAGGAGATCTCAATGGATGGGTCATGTTATCTCCTCAAATAAATCAATTGAGTTATTTCATTTTAGTTGATAGGATGTATTTTAAAAAAAATACATTATTAATGTTTTAAATATCATTTTTGAAAGCTTTATGCATGTAATAAAGTTAAAATAAACTTTTGTTTAGGTTTTATTTGATCTGATTCAAATCTCAGGTTTCAGTGGCTTAGGTGAACATTTTGATTGTTCATTATCCACCAAAAGCCTTAGCCTTTGGTAGCTTAAACAAAGGAACTCGGGGCTATTTTAGCCACTGAAATATCAGAAGTGGGGGAGGAGTCAGCACGTCCTTTCACACGTTTCAACTGTCGGGTTTGAAGTTTTATAATTGCAAATTAGCCACCAAAAAGACAGGAGAATGAACCATTCATGACTGGGAGCTGATATCTATATGATATAAGAGAATCTTTTCAGTATTTTTGTATCATCAAGCCATATGATTACATACCCTCCATCATTACAGTTATCGACCATGATTAGTGTAAATAAAAAACCGTTCTACGACATCCCTTGTAATCAGTCCCACATTCTAAAGCTCGCCTTAGTTTTCTCATTTTTGTTACAGCTGAGCCAAATCTCCCTAACTCTATGTTGTGTAACTCTCCCCTGAAATTTGTTTCTTTGATCACAGGTGTACAAAAGCATTGTGATATATGAATAAAGGAGGTTCAACCCTGAGGAAAGAGCTCGACAACATCAGTTACTTGGAATCACACCCGGAGGTATGTCAACTGTTCAGGGATGCAGGGTGTTATAAGTATTGCAAAAAATTACAGAGTTCTCATCAGCAGGTGGTAGAGGCCTTTGCCCTTAATTTCGATGGAAAGAAAGAAATCATAGTTCAGGATGAATTTGAGATAGATTAATCCCTCATAGCTGAAGTGACAGAGCTTCCGAGGATTGGAGAAAAAGGTTTAAAACTATTGTCACTAAGAATGTTGAATTCCGGTCTTATTTGAGACCAGAACACATGGGTTTGATATGGAAGAAAGACAATCCTATGTATTTCCTTGAAGAGGAATGGTAGCATTTACTAAAATGCATAATTGTTTATATAACTTGTGAAGGGAGATATAACAGAGTGATGATTTACCATTTTAAACTCATAGATCATTTGACTAGTAGAAACCCACTCAATTTGCCCTATTTTCTCCACAAAATCTTATCCAAAATGGATCATCAAGTCAAGGCCAAGCCCAATAAATTTGCAGGTAGATTATCTCACCACATTCTGATTAAACATTTGGTTTGTGAGTTGTTGCAAAGAAGAGGCAAATAGTGGAATTACTTCTTGTTTTGGAATGGTTTCCAGACTGAGGTACAACCAGAGGGTAAAAATAGTCCTCATTCCAAGAAGTCTTCTACTCCGAGAAGTGGAAAGAGGAGGAGAGCTATCTCTCTAGCTCTAGTTAATCCACCGTCTCTTTCCTATAAGCTTGACAAAACTAAGAAGAAATTAAATTTCAACAGTGAAAAAGAAAAGGCCAAAGAATCCCCAGTGAACAAAAGAATTCTTAATCTTCCTTGCACAAACTCGAAGGATGAAGAGCACTAGATTGAAACAGGGCACGAGGATTCTGTTACCATAGGGAGTGAAAATTATGATTTTGTAGATATATACATAGAAAGTTATGAAGACCTTCCATCACCTACACCTCAAGAAGAACAAGAACCACAAATTGAAGATGCCTCATCTAGCAAACGAGTGAAGCAGAGTAAATCAAAGGAAATCAAGAAGATTAGGAAGAAGTTAGCTGAGAAAGAAGTGCTAGAAAGGGTAATCAAAACTAGGTATGAAACCCTGTTGAAGAACTTTGCAGAAAGAAACTCATCCTTGGAAAGATTAGCTCATGAAAGCATAAAGGAAAAGAAAAAGAAGGACAAGATTGTAAAAGACTACAACAACTTATGGAGAGTAGCTCAGGGCTTGAAGAAAAAGGTCAGGGATTTGAGGAAACAAGATATGTATTCAAAACACTAGGCTCAAACACATGCTACTCTTGAAACCCTAACAGAGGTGGTAGTTCAGTGCAATGAACCAGAGGAAACTAATAACCCTACAATCTTTGAGCAAGATGTAGAAGCCTAAAAAGATCAGTCCTAAGGCGGTTTTTAGCTAAGACAAAAGGTATTTTTGAAATTTTGATAATTTCACTAATCTCAGGTTTTGGTGGTTTAGGAGAACGTATCTATTGTTCATTAGCCACCGAAAGTAGAGCTTTCGGTAGCTAATTGGTTCGAATTCTATCTACTCTAGCTACTGAAAGCACTGATAAGGCAGAAAGTTAATATTTTTGCACAGGTCCAAGTTTTCCTTGTCCAAAAGCCTCATAAATGGTTCCAATCAATGGAAGATAATTAATGACATCCTTATCAAGAGTTTGTTTTGGTTTTGGAGGTGCTCTAAAAGACAGAAAGGTAAAAAACGATTAGCTATTTTCAAGGATATGAAGTTGTTTTGACTGTCAACAAGTATCATGTTCGACTCCTCTCATATCACATGAGATCTAGCATCCTCACAAGTCTCACTACACCTGCCAAAGAATCTGAAGAACATAAATATCATTCGAGAATTTGAATTGACCTAGTTTATAGGATCTTTGCCTACTTTCTTGGGCCAGTTATTGATTTTCTATTTTAGGCAAAATTCGATCCAGTAATCTAGAATCTTGAAACTGTTTCTAAACGGATATAAAGCCCAAAATATTTGATGAACAAAGGGTTCGATTTTGAGTTATGTAATCCAGTGTTATTATGATAAAGACACTTTCTTTAATATATTAAGCCTGCAAGATTCTTTCATTGTTATTATCAAACTCTCTTTATCTTTTTCTATGCCTATGGGTTGAAATCATTTCTTTGTCTATGTTTAAAGGTCCCATGGTAATTGTCATCTTACCTTTTGATTATTAAGCAAGAATCATAAGCATTTTTTCCTAGTTTGTTGACCCATCATATATATTGTTATGTATGTTCTGGTTAATTGATTGGTTTTCTTATCCATTTTATCTACAAACCTATCTGATTATAGATCTTGAAGGCCTTGTACTCCATGAATATAGCTAGACTGTCTTGAGGATACAATCCAATGATTTATATATTCATATTGATCCAAACCAACATCCATTATTGAGAAAATAATTACAAAAAGGTTAAGTTACCAGGCATCTCTGAGATACAGCCTAGGAGAGTTTCCTGGAGTGATAACAAATTGGCACCATTACCAGGGAGAGGAGACTGAAGCTCAACGTCCTTGGGAGACGACAAGATCCAACTTTGATGATAGACAAAGTTTGGACAAATTTTTGGTTGTAACCATCTATCTGGTGAATCCATTGGAACGAAGTGGCTCCAAGAAGGGCTCATACCAGGGAAAACCAAGAAAGACCACTAGTAGCACCAGTTCCAGATACTAAGAAGATCATCAGAAGTGGAAAATAATTGTAAAGACAAACTTCTAGATATGCAAGAGCATCTAAACTAGGTATTTCAAGAAACGCTTCTTATTTTGTATCTAGAGAACCTCTTGTCGAATCCCCTTCTACTGAAACTTCTAGTTCTCAGAAAATTGGAATTGTGTCAGAAAGCTTGAAGGGTGATGAGCCTTCAATTTCCTATGATGGTATAGATTCTATTTCTGAGCATGTTACTATATCCAACTTAGGATAAGAAGTTGTAGAATCTATCCAAGAAGAGGACTCTTCCTCTTCCTTGAATTCTTTACCAACTGAGCCTATAGAGAGATTTTTCCATACTCATACCAGTCTGCCCATTCTTGAAGATATTTTACAATATCTTTCGTCTAAGGGTGAAGAAAAATTGGCCTTCCTTCTCGATCAGTTTTACAAAGCTTCTTACTTTCCACCTTATTCAGGAAACACATTCCAAGGTAGTCATCCTACCAGTGCTTCCCCTTCATTCCTCAGTGAAGTAAGACTACCATTTTCCATAGTCTCACCTATCCCATCTTAGCCATCATCTACAAAAACTTCTTCCTCTGCATCAACCCCCAAGATTGCCATGGCTGCCCCTTTGACAAAAATGGAACAAATCTTAGCCAATAGGTATGCCCCTCTTGTGTTTCCCAATCCCTTATCAACCATGCCAACAGGATATTATCAAAAATATATGCCAAAGTTTACTGGATCTAGGGATTATACTGTTGAAGAACATATAGAAGCTTTCTATGCTTATTCTGAGAATATTAACATTTCATAGGAAGATGTTTGGACCAGAATTTTTGTGCAGAGCTTGGATGGTCAAGCCAGGAAGTGGTTCGAGGAACTGCCAACAAATTTAGTGGCAGGTATTGATCAATTAGATGAAGCGTTTTTGAAACATTGGGGAGAAAGAAGAGACCTCTTGTATTATATTACTAAATTTGGAAATCTAAGAAGAGAAAATGGAGAGTCTTTCTCAGACTTCACCAAAAGATTCAATAAGATGTTTGGAAATATCCCAACAGAGATCAAGCCAATTGATGCATCAACAGAGATTACTTAGGCTTTTTCCTTTGATCCAGAATTTTTCTTAATCCTTAGAGAAAGAAGTTCATCCACACTCGCTTTAATGCAATATAGTTCTCTCGAGGTTGAATCTAACATTATGGCATCTTAGAAACTTAAAGGAAAATTTGAGAGAAAGAAGTCGTTTGTTGATCCTCCTTCTTCTTCAAATACCAAAATGGAAAAGATGGCCAATATGTTAGACAACTTGACCTCAGAAATGTCAAAACTGAAAATTCAGAGTCAGTAGCCAGCAAGAAGTAAAGAGCCTAATGCCTATGCTCCCAGGAATCCCAATGCATTCCCTTACAGAAGGAACAACTGGAAGGTCCAGATCTTTTAGAGAGACAAGAAGGCAGCTAAAGACCAAAGGATCAGGGACCCCTTCCAAAATGCAGTGCTAAAAGAAGAGAAGAAGCTATCTCATGATGAAGTTGAAGAAGAAGACAACATCAATTGCTTTGGGGATGATAATGATTCCTCCTTCTTGAAACAAATAGATTATGAGGAGGCCCAGATTGACGAACAAATTAATGAGGCAAGCATTGAAGAATCTTTTTATCAGACAGATTATCAAGCAGGTTACAATTTAAGATCTAAGACTGTCGCTCCAAAGCCATTGCTTGTTGCCCCTGGAAAAAAGAAAGATGTTGTTGCCAAGCAACCTGTTGCTCCTACAAAGCAGACCTCCACTCCTGCAAAACAATAGTAGAAGTAATTGCAGCCCCAAGCTAAAGAACATGTGTCCCTTAGAGATCCTTCTAATGAGGTAAAACCTTTCGATAAAATATCATATTCATTTAATTTCGAATCATAAATTCAGAAGGTAAAAATACCTATGCCATTAACTAAACTTATGAAGAATGACATATTCAAGTCTGCTATCCTGAAGTTCCTTCAACCAAAGACTCCCCTAGCTGCTGATTATGTAAACCTTCAATATGACAAGCCCACAATGACTATAGGACCTATGGTAGAAGACCGAGATGACTCTTGTCCACCCTTCTACATATCCCTGAATATCCATGACAAGATCCTTCACAACTGCTTGCTTGACTCTGGAGCGTCACACAATCTTATGCCTAAAGAAGTAATGGAGGAAATTGGGCTTGACATCATAGAACCTTACCATGATCTCTTCTCTTTCGAATCTAGGAAAGTCAGATGCCTCAGCCTCGTAAAATACCTTGTCATAAATCTTGCCTAGCTGCCAATGAGAAGAATGCTAATGGATGTTGTAGTGGCTAATATCCCACCCAAGTTTGGCCTCCTCTTGTCACGTTCATGGATCAAAAGGCTAGGAGGTACCTTTCATATGGGTCTTTCATATGCCATAGTCCCGTTGTTTGGAGGAGAGCTAAAGAGACTTTACAGAGAAAATCATCTTTCCTACATCATTAGTGATGTGAAGAATTTTGTAAACCATCCCATCTATGCATTAGACATAGACTTTGGGGCATGCATTCTACAAGTAGATGATTCTCAACCAGCTCCTTTGTAGCTCACAAATCCTACTTATCAACAAACTGATGGAGAGGGTACTCTCATGTGGAGCATGTTCTTTGATGGTTCCAGTACCAAAGACTCAGTAGGTGTAGGTGTAGTTTTGATTTCTCCTTCAAAAGAGGCTATTCATTTGTCTTTTAAACTTGATTTCAAAACTACTAACAATATATTAGAGTATGAGGCTTTGTTGTTGGGATTAAATTCTGCCAAGGAGATGGGAATAAAAGGACTAAAGGTGTTTGGAGATGTGGATCTCATCATACAGCAAGTGAATAGTACTTTCCAAGCAAAACATATCAGGTTGAAAGCTTACAGGGATGACGTATGGAAAATCAAGGACTCTCTTCCCATTTTTTATATTTATTATATACCCAGAGCTATAAAGCACCTTGTTCATTCCCTTGTTGTCTCAACTAGTATGTTCATTCCTCCCATGCCTCCTAGACTAAATTATGAAATCCAAGTCAAATATAGACCATCCCTGCCCGACAATGTCAAATATTGGAAAGTTTTTGAAGATGATGATGAGCTTACTAGATTTCTTCTAGTTGTAGATGAATTTTATGACATGCATATTGACCAGGAAAATGAAAATGCAGAGGAATCCAAGAAGCCTAAGCTTAAAAAAAAAATGGGTCAAGATGATATCGTTCAACTACCCAACAATTATATACCTCGGGGTTTGGTGCCTCTTGAGAAGCTTTTCGACCAAAATGATGTCCTCTACAAACTTGATAAGAAGGAGAAGGATCTTGTTGTTCATGAGAACAATATAGGAAGCCAAAATCATCCTAAATTCATAAATATGTCCACTGAATTAACTGTTGATCAGAGGTCAGAATATTGCAACATTATGAAGGAATTTGCTGATGTTTTTGCCTGGAAATACAGTGATCTGAAAACCTATGATCTTGATGTCATTCAACATAAGATTCCTCTTGAGAAATACACCATCCCTTTCAAACATAAATTGAGACCTATCAGTCCTCTCCTATTTCCTGTAATTGAAAAAGAAATCAAACAGATCCTTGATGCCAAAATCATAATCCCATTATGATACTCTAAATGGATTGAAAATCTAGTAATAGTGAGAAATAAAAATGGTGAGATCAGGTTGTGCATTGATTTTAGAAACTTAAATAAATTCTGAAATAAAGACAACTATCCCCTAACCAAGATGGAACACTTGCTGCAAAGAATTTCAGGGGCCACTGTCATGTCTTTCCTAGCTGGCTTCTCAGGCTATAACTAGGTTTTTGTACATCTTGATGACTAAGAAAAAAGTACCTTTACTACTCATTGGGGTACCTTTATGTACGCCAGGATGCCATTCGGGCTAATGAATGCCAGGGCCACTTTTTAGAGGACCATGGACATAGCTTTCATGGGAGAGAAGGACAAGTTTTTCCTCATCTATCTTGATGATGTCACAGTCTATTCTAGCAGTCATGAGGAGCATCTAAAGCATCTGAAAAGAGTATTTTTGAAATGCAGACAGTTCGGTATTTCGTTGAACCCCAAAAAGTCTCAATTTTCTCTCAAAAAGGGTAAACTGCTAGGCCACATTGTTTCAGCAGAAGGAGTGAAAATTGATCCAGCTCAGGTGGAAGCAATTCATAGGTTGTCCATACCAAGGTCAAAGAAGGATATCCAATCTCTACTCAGTAAGAAAAATTTTGTCAGAAGATTTATTTCTAATTTCACTGAGTTAGTGAAACACATAACCTCTATGCTAAACAAGGGATCTGAGATAAAATGGACAGACAATGAAAGAAGTTCATTTCAGGATATCAAACAGGCTATCATGGAATCCCCCACTCTAATCAGTCTGGATTACACCAAGAACTTCTATATTTTCTCTTTTGCTTCCTATGACAAAGTGGCAACAATCTTGTTACAAAAAGCTGAAGAAGGTCTTGATCACCCGGTGGCTTTTTTCAGCAAATCACTCAGAGATGTTGAACTAAGGTATGATCCTATAGAAAAACAAGCTTATTCTCTCGTTAAGTCATTAAAAGCTTTCAGAATTAATATCCTCCATGCAAATTTTGTTTCCTATGTTCCTTTAGCCTCTTTGAAGTATGTCTTGACTTAGCCTGATATTGATGGAAAGAGAGCTAAATGGATCGCAAAGCTGATTGAGTTTGACATAGAAGTGAAACCCACTAAGATGGTAAAAGGCTAGGGCCTTGCCAAGCTTTTGATCGAAGAGAATTGTGATCTTTTGGACATAAATTTCATTGGGTAAATTTCATAAGGTTTGCAGATAGGGGTAGCAGCGAAAGAACAACATGAGAACCAACAGGTGGCTAAGAATTTGTCTTCATGTGAGTGGTATTCAGGTATTATTCATTTTTTATAGAAGTTGTAGGTTTCTCCTAAACTTAGCATGACTCAAGCCTGAGCCCTTAAGCTCAGAGAAATTAAAGTTGTCATTAACGATAATATTTTGTATTGGAAAGATCCTACTTGTTTACTACTAAGATGTTTAGACAAAGAAGAGTCAACTGAAGTCATGCATCAGTTTCATTCAAGTATTTTTGGAGGCCATCATTACTGGAACACCACAACTCATAAAATCTTAAGGGCTGGGTATTATTGTCCTTTTCTTTTTTCAAATGTGTGCACCTTTGTGAAATCTTGTGATAAGTGTCAAAGATTCACAAGAAAACAACAACTAAAATCTCTGCCCCTGAGACCTATTGTAGTGAATGGTCCTTTTCAGCAGTGGGGTTTGGATTTCATAGGAAAGATTAATCCTTCATCTAGTGGTAAACATAAATGGATCTTGGTATATATTGACTATTTTACAAAGTGGATAGAGGCAATCCCCACTAGAAATTCCACTCATCACGTCATCATGAAGTTTCTCTATGAAAACATCTTGATCAAATTCGGTTGCCCAAAAATCTTAGTGACAGATAATGCAGCAAACTTCAAAGATGATGCATTAGTTGACATGTGTAAGTCAATGGGAATTCAATTGGTACACTCTACTTCCTACCACCCTCAAGGTAATGGCCTTGACGAGTCGTCCAATAAGAGTCTAGTCAGAATCATCAGAAAGTTGTTGGAGGAGAATCAAAAGAGCTGGGATTCTAAACTAAAGTTTTCTCTTTTGGTAGACAGAGTAACTAACAAGAAATCCATAGGAACTTCTCCCTTCAAACTGGTTTATGGCACTGATTCCATTTTCCCCATTCAGCTAGTTTTACCAGTGGCTAAGTTTTTTCAGGAGGAACAAACTGAATCAGATGATATGGTGAGAAGAATGCTTGACTTGGTAGAATTGCATCAGGTCAGAGAACAATCAGTGGATAAATCATAAGCTCATCAAAAGAGGATCAAGGATACTTTTGATAGAAAATAAAAGGTGGATGACTTTTAGGTTGGTGACTAGGTTCTTGAATATGATGCCCTTAGAAAAAATAAAGGCAAGCACAGAAAGTTTGATTCTTTGTGGACCGGTCCTTTCATGATAACTCAAGTACAAGACAAAAACACCTTCATTCTGCAAAGTCTGGAAGGTGAAGAAATGTTTGGTGCCCCAGTCAATGGGATTTTCTAAAACTCTATTTCATCTAAGGCTTCAAAGCCTTGTCATTTGTAAATTTTATTTTCAATTTTTTATTTTCGTTTTTTGCAAAATAACTCCATGCCCAATGGAATCACTAACAGATAGTTTTGAATTTTTTTTTACAGGAAAGGCATTGGTTCTATGGTTCTTGAAACCTCACACGGAGGCTTTCACCCCCAATAGGAGCCAGTGTTATCTCCTCAAATAAATCAATCAAGTTATTTCATTTTAGGTGATAGTATGTCTCTTAAAAAAAATACATTATTAATTTTTTAAATCTTTATGCATGTAATAAAGTTAAAATAGACTTTTGTTTAGTTTTTATTTGATCTGATTCAAATCTCAGGTTTCGGTGGCTTAGGCGAACATTTTGATTGTTCATTAGCCACTGAAATCTATCTTAAACAAATGAATTCAAGGCTATTTTATCCACCAAAATCGCAGAAGCATGCAAGGAGTTAGCACGTCCTTTCACACGTTTCAATCGTCGGGTTTGAAGTTTTATAATTGCAAATTAGCTGTCGAAAAGACAGGAGAACAAACCGTACATGACCGGGAGATGATCTCTGTATGATATAAGCAAATCGTTTCAGGATTGTTGTATCATCAAGACATATTCTTACGTACCCTCCATCATTACAATTATCGACCATTATTACTGCAAATCACAAACCATTCTACCACATCCATTGTAATCAGTGCCATGTTCTAAATCTCACCTCATTTTTCTCATTTTTGTCAGAACTGAGCCGAATCTCCCTAACTCTACGCTGTGTAACTCTCCCCCGACACCTGTTTCTTTGATAACAGGTGTACAAAAGCATTGTGACAGATGAAGAAAGGAAGGTCAACCCTGAGGAAAGAGCTCGACAACATCAGTTACCTGGAATCACACCTAGAGGTATGTCAATTGTTCAGGGATGCAGGGTGTTATAATTTTTGCAAAAAATTACAGAGTTCTCATCAGTAGGTGGCAGAGACCTTTGCCCTTAATTTCGATGGAAAGAAAGAAATCATAGGTAGGG
Organism: Picea engelmannii; assembly: GCA_009831015.1. Classification (NCBI taxonomy): domain Eukaryota; kingdom Viridiplantae; phylum Streptophyta; class Pinopsida; order Pinales; family Pinaceae; genus Picea; species Picea engelmannii. The sequence goes on from ML801164.1 coordinate 94,238, forward strand.
ATGAATTTGAGATAGATGAATCCCTCATAGCTGAAGTGACAGATCTTCCCAGGACTGGAGAAAAATGGTTTAAAACTACTATCACTAAGAATGTTGAATTTAGGTCTTATTTGAACCAAAACATAGGGGTTTGATATGGAAGAAATACATTCCTGTGTCTTTCCTTGAAGAGAAATGGCAACAGTTACTAAAAACCATAATGGTTTATATAACTTGTGAAGGGTGATATAACATAGTGATGATTTACCATTTTAAACTCATAAATCATTTGACTGGTAGAAACCCACTCAATCTGCCATATTTTCTCCACAGAAGCTTATCCAAAATGGCTCATCAAGTCAAGGCCAAGCCCAATAAAGTTTTAGGTATATTATCCCACCACAGTCTAATTAAACTTTTGGTTTGTGAGCTATTGCAAATAAGTGGCAAAGAGTGGAATTACTTCTTGTTCTGGAATGGTTTCGAGACTGAGGTACAACCAGAGGGTAAAATTTTTCCTCATTCCAAGAAGTCTTCTACTCCCAGAAGTGGAAAGAGGAGGAGGAGAGTTATCTCTCCAGCTCCAGTTAATCAACCCTCTCCTTCCTCTAAGCTTGATAAAACTAAGAAGAAATTAAATTTCAATAGTGAAAAAGAAAAGGCCAAAGAATCCCCAGTGAACAAAAGAATTCTTAATCTTCCTTACATAGACTCAGAGGATGAAGAGAACTAGATTGAAACAGGGCACAAGGATTCAGGTACCACAGGGAGTGAAAATTTTGTTTTTGTAGATATATACACATCAACTTATGAAGACCTTCCATCACCTACACCTCAAGAAGAACAAGAACCATAAATTGCAGATGCCTCATATAGCAAATGAGTGAAGCAAAGTAAATCAAATAAAATCAAGAAGATTAAGAAGAAGTTAGCTGAGAAAGAAGTGCTAGAAAGGGCAATCAAAACTAGGTATGAAACCCTGTCGAAGAACTGTGCAGAAAAAAACTCATCCTTGTAAAGATTATCTCATGAAAGCATAAATGAAAAGAAAAAGAAGGACAAGATTGTAGAAGACTACAACAACTTATGGAGAGTAGCTCAGGGCTTGAAGAAAAAGGTCAGGGCTTTGAGGAAACAAGTCGTGTCTTCAAAACACTAGGCTCAAACACATGCTACTCTTGAAACCCCAACAAAGGTAGAAGTTCAGTGCAATGAACCAGAGGCAGCCAGTAACCCTACAATCTTTGAGCAAGATGTAGAAGCCTAAAAAGATCAGTCCTAAGGTGTTTTTTAGCTAAGAAAAAAGGTATTTTTGAAATTTTGATAATTTCACTAATCTCAGGTTTTGGTGGCTTAGGCGAGCATATCGATTATTCATTAGCCATTGAAAGCAGAGATTTCGGTATCTAATTGGTCTAAATTCTGTCTACTCTAGCTGCTGAAAGCATTGATAAGGAAGAAAGTTAATATTTTTGCACAGATACAAGTTTTCCTTGTCCAAAAGCCTTAGATATGGTTCCAATTGATGGAAGATAATTAATGACATCCTTATCAAGATTTTTTTTTGGTTTTGGAGGTGCTCTACAAGACAGAAAGGTAAAAAATGGTTAGTTATTTTCAAGGATATGAAGTTGTTTTGACTGTCAACAGGTGTCATGCTCGACTCCTGTCATATCACATGAGATCCAACAACGTCGAAAGGCTCACTACACCTGCCAAAGAATCTGAAGAACATAAAGATCATTAGACAATTTGAATTGACCTAGTTTATAGGATCTTTGCCTACTTTCTTCGGCTGGTTATTGATTTTCTATTTTAGGCAAAATTCGATCAATTAATCTAGGATCTTGAAATTGTTTGTAAAGGGCTATAAAGCCCAAAACATTTGATGAACAAAGGGTTCGATTTTGAGTTCTGTAATCCACTGTTATTATGGTAAAGACACTTTCTTTAATATATTAAGCCTGCAAGCTTCTTTCATTGTTATTATCAGACTCTCTTTATCTTTTTCTATGCCTATGAGTTGAAATCATTTCTTTGTCTATGTTTAAAGGTCCCATGGTAACTTTCATCTTATCTTTTGATTATTAAGAAAGAATAATAAGCATCCTTTGTTAGTTTGTTGACCCATCATATATATTGTTATGTATGTTCTGGTTAATTGATTGGTTTTCTTATCCATTTTATCTACAAACCTATGTGATAATAGCTCTTGAAGGCCTTGAACTACATGAATATAGCTAGATTGTATTGAAGATACAATCCAATGATTTAGATATTCATCTTGATCCAAACCCACACCCATTATTAAGAAAATAATTACAAAAAGGTTAAGTTACCAGGCATCTCTGAGATACAGCCTAGGAGAGTTTCCTTGAGTGATAACAGGTCCCACTGGAGACATGGTTCTAAAATAGGCTATAACTTCATGTATTGAAAGGAAAGAGAATCTTTTCACTATGGTTCACAATTACAATAGAACTACTTAGACCTGGGTACAAATGAAAGATAAGGAATTAATATAAACATTTTAGAGCATGATATGGAGATAAACGTAAGTCTGGTCTGAATGCTAGGGTCTCTACATATTGATTTCTAATTAGGAACTGAGATAGGCCTAGATGGATGAGGTTATAATATGCCTAAGATTATATTCAATCTTTCCTTATTTTCTCCTAGATGATGGCTTTTCTACTTGGGTTCTTCTTATACTTAGTGACCAACTGTATATGTCCTTTCTCTACGGCATCGCTTTTGCTAAGGATTCATTATAGAGCATATGTTTTTTTAGGGTAATTATTATATGCTAAAAATCCATGTTCCCCCAACCATGACATGAATAATCTATGCTATACAAGGATGAAGACAATTTTTCGTTATCTAATAATTTGTATTTCTTTTTTTTAGTCATCAAATGAAAAATAATTGCACGAGACGATTTACTTAGAATAAAGGAATGAAAAGGAAACATACCTATTGATATTTATTTTTTCTAATTTACCTCTCATCATCATGAGAAAAAAGATGTTTTATCTTCCTAATGGAAAATAGCATCCCAAAATCACATGATACATTAACATTCTTGTGATTCAAGGCACAGGTGTTATATTGAAGACATTTGTTGGGATTTCAATGCCGATCATTTAGATATTAGATATAATATGCGTGCAAGAGTATGTGGAGGTGCAATGTGTCTTTAAATAAAGTAATATGTTTACTTATAAAGGATGTAGTGAAATGACCTTCCAAACTTGGTTCACAATTAGAAAAATGATTCAGGTTAAGTGAAATGAGTCATCAATCTCAGGAGCGATATGGGAGAAATGTATGCATAGATCCTATGGAAATACCATTGATTTAATTCTATAATGATTGGAGTGGTTTTATTATGTATACCCCCAAACCCTCGGGTCAAGGTCCGCACAGGATCGATCTAAATCTACCCCTGAGTCAAATTGTCTCTTTGATTTCCCCCTCAGGAATATCTCATACACTCACGACGTATCCACAAGTCCTTATGAATTGAGGCTGCATGAACAAACACCAGGTGCTAACCCAAATCTCCTTGACTACAATAGAGTCGTGCCCCTTGCTTATTCGGGACATCGGGTCTCATGATTTCACAAGCCCTATTGTCGAGTTTCTTGGCCCTCTACTGCCGAAACCTGAAATGTCGATTTACTGAAATGTTTGGCTACGTCCTCCTCCATGGCCCTATTATGTTTCACTATTTCGAAAATACCGGAACAAGGAACCCATACCTCTTATCTTCGAGAGTGCCAAAATGCCGAACCTTGATGCGTTCAACAAAGGTTGCCTTCCCTATGGGACTTTTTGTTGATTCAGAGTTTCAGACTTTGCATCTTCATGAATCCTGATGCAAGGCTTCCAGCTCTCTAACCTACAAAACCCCGAAACAATCAACGGAGGTTTGAATCCACCTGGCGACGAGTACGCCACCTGTCACCCTTGTGGTCCCCACCTAACATATGTGCCACGCATTCACACGAGCTCTTAGCTCTCGCCACTTAACAACTCCTACAGTTGAAACTAACTCCTCCCAGCCTCTGAAACCCCAATATGTGATATAGCGAAGAGGTTTTTGATCTCATAGTTCTTCCTGCTTGTTCAGATCCAACGGTCCAAACTGACCATAATCGACGGTCCTCGCTGATCCTTGACACCAATGAAATGGGTTCGTCCAACCCTTATCCACCCGACAACTTCTGTTGGATCCTACGGTCCTCGCAACTTCGTGAATTCTCCATGGAGAATTTCAACCGCTCGTTTCCTCCTTGACAACTCCTACAATATAAATCAATGTTCTCCCTTCTGAACTTTACTTTTGCTAGATGACTTCGACCCTCGTCTCCCTTTGAAGTTATTTGACCTCCATCCTCCTTTGAAGTGTTCAAAGGTGTTATTCCTCCTGAGCTTTCACTTACAAACTCAAACCTCCAAAAGGGTTCCTGCACGCACTCCTTGCGACACTCTATCAAATACTCCTGGGTATTTGATCTTTTGACTCTGTGCATTTTTGCAACAACAGTCTTCCAACTCTCCCCTTGGTTGATAAGTTCTATATTTCAACTAGACTACGCAGACATTACACATATTCTCGGCTTCACTTGCACTTCTTCTGGAATGAGAACAATAGTATCCCTCCTGAGCCTTCAGAGATAAACTCTGAACCTTTTTCACTGCACTCCTTGCGGACGTTTCACTGCATTCCTTGCAGGAAATTCTCTCACTCAGGAAGAGAAACAATTGAAACTCATTCACTCTCTCTCTCAGACTTCAAACATTCAATATGAAATCCTACATACACACAGTATTAAAGTAATTGCATAACAAAGAGAATAAAACCACTGTAGGCATACCATTCACCATGTATAAACAAAAAACATGATAACACCATGAAATTTGATTCAAAGCTTCATATATTAATTTAAAGCTTCTGTACATGGGTTCTTCTCTACAACTCTCTACTAAAACTCTATGCTCTTGTTCTCTATGCTAAAACTAACTAATGATACAAAGACGAGGGTGTCTATATCCATTTTCCCTTCTGCTCCTAAAACTATCTAATCTATCATTGAAATCTACCTACTTTCATTAACTATGCATAAATGCCTCTACCTTCTATAGATGAGACCGAATCACTCATGATCTATTTACAATATTCAAGTACACTTCCCTTTAACCATTACATAAATGCTTCAAAAATATTTTGAAAACGTGCGCTGGTACTTTTCCAGCCGTCTTCCGTCTTTTACGTTGCTTGCTTTGCTGGTTGCTTACAATGCTCCTGCATCATACTCCCTTGCTTGAAAATTTTCATGAACTCCTGTTCATGAGCTCTTTCATGGAATGTTCATGCTTATGAATTTCTTCTTCATCTCCCCAACTATCATCTTCAACTAGATGTCCCTTCCATTTGACCAAGTATTCAAAATACTATTTTCTCCTGGTCTTTTTGCTGACTCTCTTGTGAATTATAATTTCCATCTGTGGATTTTCAGCTACAGGTATTTGTTTTGTCCACTAAATTTCATTTTGTTCTTCCTCTGCTCCTGCTTCTTCATCTTTGTAAGGGTACAAATCCACAACATTGAATATTGGTGAAATTTTGATCCCATCGGGTAATTCAATCTCATATGCATTTGCCCCAAATTTCTTCATGACTCTGCATGGTCCAATCTTTTTCTTCTTCAGTTTTTTATATGTTCCTCTTGGGAATATTTCCTTCCTCATATGTGCAAGAATCAGATCACCAACTTCAAATTAAAGTTCTCAGCCCGTGTTGATCTGCTCTGCGCTTATATTCTTGATTCAAATTCTGCAATCGTTCCTTGACTTGGTTCTGAAGCTCCTTCATCGCTTCTGCAAAGTCCTCTACACTAGCACTCCTGGTTTTGTTCTGTTCCGAATCTTTAAATTTAGAAACTCCCCTTCGCTGCATTCCATATACAATTTGCAATGGACTCTGCCCTGTGCTTCTATTGATCAAATCATTATAAGAAAATTCTACCTGTGGAAGAATGTGATCGCACTGACTGTGGTGTTCAGTCACTAATCTTCTCAGTAGGTCTCCCAGGCTTCTATTCACAACTTATGTCTACCCATCCATCTGAGGATGATAAGCTGAGCTAAAAGACAAACTTGTCCCCAACTTCTTCCATAAATTCCTCCAGAAATGTCTTATGAACTTGGTATCTCGATCCGAAACAATGCTCCTTGACAAACCATGAAGTCTTACGACTTATTTGAAAAATAGGTTCACAATATGAGTTGCGTCGTTGGTTTTCTGGCATGGTATAAAATGTGCCATCTTGGAGAATATATCAACTACCACAAAGATTGAGTCATAGCCTCTTTGCATCCTTGGCAGTCCCAATATGAAATCCATGCTCACTGCATCCCCTGACCTTTCTGGTATGGGTGATGGCTGGTACAAGCCCATGTTCTTTCTTCTTCCTTTTGTGTGTTGAAAAATCATGCATCTGTCAACAAATCTCTTAGCATCTGTCCTCATACCTGGCCAAAAATATGAGTCATTCAACTTTGAGAACGTTTTGTCATGACCGAAATGTTCGGCCAATCCTCCACTATGTTTTTCCTTCAGCAGATTCTCCCTCATGGAGCATTTTGGAATACATAGTTGATTTCCCCTGAATAACAATCCATCTTAGATCATATATTCGGTCCATTGGCTTCTGTCCCTGAGAATTGGATTCTCAAATGCTTCATATGCTTCCTTAAAATCTGGGTCATCCTTGTACATTTCTTTGAGGTTATCAAAACCCAAAGTCTTGACTTGGAATTCCTGCATAAGAAAACATTTTCTCCTCAAAGCATCAACAACTTTGTTAGCAGTTCCAGAAATATACTTAGTTAAAAAAGTAAAATTTTGCATGTATTCAACCCATTTAGCATGCTTCTAGTTCAACTTCTCCTGTTGAGTCACAAATTTCAAAGTGTGATTATCACTGTACAAAACAAACTCTTTAGGAACCAAATAATGTCTCCATTTCTTTAGCGCTTGTATGACAACATAGAATTCCTTGTCATATGTTGAGTATTTAATATTCACTTCATTCAGTTTCTCACTGAAATATGCGATCGATCTATCATCTTGGCTCAAGACTTCTCTAATTGCAAATCCACTCGTGTCACACTTGACCTGAAATGTCTTGCTAAAGTTTGGCAAAACCAGAATTGGTTGTTCCGTGATCTTCTTCTTCAGCAGGTTGAAACTCTTTTATGCTTCCTCTGTCCAATGAAAAGATTTGTGTCTTTTCTTCACCGTGTCCATCCTCGGTGTGCTAATCCCACTAAAATTTCGGATGAATTTCCTATAGAAACTAGCTAAACCATGGAAGCTTCGAACTTCAAACACACCTTTCGGTGATGGCCAATTCTTAATCGCTTCTACCTTTTCCGGATCCATCTTCAACTCGTTCGCAGAAATAAAAAAACCCAAATAAATGAGTTATGTCCTCATAAATGATGATTTCTTCATGTTTATCAACAATTTCTCTTGCTATAACCTCTTCATTACTATAGCTAAATGGTTTAAATGATCTTCTTCTATTTTTCTGAAAATCAATATATCGTCAAGATATACGATGAAAAATTTCCCAATGAAATCCTTCAGTACTTCATTCTTCAACCTCATGAAAGTACTAGGTGTATTTGTTAAGACAGATGGAATAACAAGCCATTCATACAACCCTCCATTCATCTTGAATGTTGTCTTCCATTCATCACCTTCACTCATATGAATTTGATGATACCCGCTTTTTAAATCAATCTTTGAAAAAAACATTGCTCTACTCAAGCAATCCATCAAATCATCCATCCTTGGTAATGGAAATATGTATTTGATGGTAAACTTATTGATTTCTCTTGAGTCCGTACACATTCTCCAACCTCCATATTTCTTTGGGCTGAGCACTATCGGAACAACGCATGGACTCAAGCTTTCCCTAACCAATCCTTTGTCCATTAAATCTTTGACCTGTCTCTTGACTTCTTCATTCTCCTGTGGTGTCAACCTGTATGCTATCTTGTTTGGTAAACTGGCTCCAAGTATAAGATTAATGTGATGACTTATACTTATGATCGGTGGAAATGAACAAGGTAGGTCATCCACTACTATATCAGTGAACTCTTCTAGCAGCTTCTGGATTTCTTCTGGTAAATCATCCTCTCTTGTAATGGTTAAAACAATTTTAGGTTTTCTAACCATAATAAATTATGTGTCTTCCTTATTCTTAACCTCATTAAGAAGTTCCTTCCCACTCATGAGAAGTACAGTGTTTCTCATCTCTATTTTTACTTCTTCATCCTTAATCAGTAGCAACATGTGTGTCCTCCAATTTTTTTCCAGGGTGTATGTGTTCTTTCTCCCATCATGAATCACATTTCTGTCATATTGCCATGATATACCCAGAAATAGATGACAAACATCCACGGGAATGAAATCACACAATATTTCATCCTTATATCCCCCTATTTTAAATTCAACTAAACATTGTTTAGTGACATTTACCTGATGTCCTTTTTGTAGCCATGAAACTCTATATGGGCTTGGATGCACGATAGTCTCCATCTCTAACTTTTCCACCATCTCTGTAGAGACGATATTGTCTGTGCTACCACTATCCATGATGACTTTGCATACCCTGTCTTTGGTCTTGCAAGCAATTCGAAACAATCTGTTCCTTTGGGCTAGGTTCTCTGCCTCTTTCTTTGGCGTTAAGAAAACTTTCCTCATCATCAAGGATCTTTCGTCCTCAACATATTCTACCTCAACATTCCTTCCTTGTGCTTCGGCAATGTGATTTTCACCACCATATTTCTTCCTATCTAGACACTAATAATATTTATGTCCGATCTTTCCACAGACAAATCATTTTACTTCATCACCTCTGCCTCTTCCTCTTCCTCTGGCTCGAGGAAAACTATTTCTATCGGCATACTTCCCTCTCTGTGAGCTTCCTCCTCTCTCATGTTGAGTTTGAGGTTTCTTCCCCTCTTCTGTAGGCTTCTGAGTCCTGTCTTGGGAAATAGTTTTGCCTTTAGCTTGATTTCTCCCTCAGCCTCTTTGACCTTGTTTTTGGCTTAGCTTCTCTTTAGCTTTTAGAGCCATCTGATAAGCATATTCTATACTTCGAATGATCATCATGCTCATCTCATCCTGAATGTCATATCACAGACCATTCATGTACCTGGCAACTTTTTCATCATCGCTCTCTCGATGACCTGCTCTAATGTTTATCTTGTAGAACTCTTCAGTGTATTATTTCACTGACATCAGCTTCTGTCTCAAATTCTGCATCCTCCGAAATAGAGTGATTTGATAATACTTGGGTATGAATTTGGCTTTCATCTTTGCAACCATTCTATCCCAAATCTTGATTTTCTACTTTCCCTTGCAGCATCTGTCAGCCTGCAATTCATCCCACCATAATGTTGCATGCCCTTTAAGTCTGGTGACAACATGTTTGACTTTCTTATCTTCCTTGACATCCTCATAGTCAAAGTATTTATCCATAGTTTTAATCCAATCCAGAATCTCTTCAACATCTAGGTTTTCCTCATACATGGAGATCTCCATCTTTGCTCTGGAACCTATCCTAGCAACAACCCTGAATAGGCGTTCATCTGCAGCATCTTCGACTATTACTTCTTCTCCTTCATGTCCAGCTTAATTCTCACTATCAGCCTCACTGATATCCCCAGTGTCGAATGTGCACCTCTGTTCTATCTACATGGCATCAAGCCTAGCACGTAGTTCACGCATTTCCCTTTCCACTACTAGATCAGGCATTGGTCTGTCTCTTATTCTCGACGACATGGCTGAGAAATATTCCTTTCTCTCTGCTACAAAAAGCAAAGAAGTTTGTTATGCGCTCTGATACCACAACTGATGCAGATCCCTGAACCATTGGGTCGAGGTCCACGCAGGATCGATCTAAATCTTCCCCTGAGTCAAATTGACTCTTTGATTTCCCCTCAAGAATATCTCATACACTCATGACATATCCACAGGTCCTTATGAATTAAGCCTGTGTGAACACACACCAGGCGCCAACCCAAATCTCCTTGACTACAATAGCATCATGCCCCTCGCTTATTCGGGACTTCAGGTCTCAGGATTTCGCGATCCCTATTGTCTATTTTCTCCCTCTACTGCCGAAACCTAAAATTTTGATTCACCGACATGTTTGGTCGCATCCTCCTCCACAGTCGTATCACATTTCGCGATTTCGGGAATCCTAGAACAAGGAACCCCTACCTCTTGTCTTTGAGAGTGTCAAAATGTTGAACCCCGATGCATTCAGCAAAGGATGGCTTCCCTATAGGAATTTTCACCGATTCAGAGTTTCAGACTTCGTGTCTTCGTGAATCCTGATGCAAGGCTTTCAACTCTCTAACCTACGAAACCCCGAAACAGTCAATGAAGTTTTGACTCGACCTAGCGACGAGTACACCACCTATCACCCTTACGGTCCCCACCTAACATATGTGCCACACATTCACACAAGCTCTTGGCTCTCGCCACTTCACAACTCATGTAGTTGAAACTGACACCTCCCAACCTCCGAAACCCCGATACACGATATAGCGAAGAGGTTTATGAGCTCACGGTTGTTCCTACTTGTTCATATCCAACGGTCCAAAATGGCCACAAAAAGCGGTCCTCGTTGATCCTTGACACAAACGAAATGGGTTCGTCCAACCCTTATCCACCTGGCAACTTCTGCTGGATCCTAAGGTCCTCACGTCCTCGTGAATTCTCCATGGAGAATTTCGACCACTCGTTTCCTCCTTGATAGCTCCTACAATATAAATCAATGTTCTCCCTTCTGAACTTTACTTATGCTAGATGACTTCGACCCTCGTCTCCCTTTGAAGTAATTTGACCTCCTTCCTCCTTTGAAGTGTTCAAAGGTGTTATCCCTCCTGAGATTTCACTTATAAAATCAAACCTCCAAAAGGGTTCCTGCACGCACTCCTTGTGGCACTCTGTCAAATACTCCTGGGTATTTGATCTTTTGACTCTGTGCATTTCCACAACAATAGTCTTCCAACTCTCCCCTTGGTTGATAAGTTCTAGCTTTCAACCAGCCTGTGCACACCTTGCACAACTTCTGTGCTTCACTTGCACTTCTGCTGGAATGAGAACAACGGTATCCCTCATAGGCCTTCAGAGATAAACTCTAAACCTTTGTCAATGCACTCCTTGTGGACGTTTAACTGCACTCCTTGCAGGATATTCTCTCACTCAGGAAGAGAAACAATTGAAACTCATTCACTCTCTCTCTCAGACTTCAAACATTCAATATGAAATCCTACATACACACAGTATTAAATCAATTGCATAACAGAGAGAATAAAATCACTGTAGGCATATCATTCACCATGTATAAACAAAAAACATCATAACACCATGAAATCTGATTCAAAGCTTCATATATTAATTTAAAGCTTCTTTAAATGGGTTCGTCTCTATAGCTCTCTACTACATCTCTATGCTCATGTTCTCTATGCTAGAACTAACTAATGATACAAAGGAGAGGGTGTCTATATCCGTTTTCCCTCCTGCTCCTAAAACTGTCTAATCTATCATTCAAATCTACCTACTTTCATTAACTATGCATAAATGCCTCTACCTTCTATAGATGAGAGTGAATCTCTTATGCTCTATTTACAATATTCAAGTACGCTTCCCTTTAACCATTACATAAATGCTTAAAAAATATTTCAAAAACATGCGTTGGTGCTTTTCTAGCCATCTTTTGTCTTTTACATTTCTTGCTTGGTTGGTTGCTTACAATGCTCCTGCATCATTTTATAACTAAAAGTATGACAAAGGACATTCAAAGACATATAATCATAAATATTATGTATAGTGATAGGCTTCCCCAAAGAAAAAAACTTCATTAACATCCTACCTTCACCCTTTTGAATTTTATTTCAGTAGATAGAGTATATTTGGTAGGAACTAGGTGATGAACCTAAAATTTTAGTAAGGAGGGGCCCCTTTCCTCTTGCGTATGAGATACAAATTAGAGGGGGGGTGGTTGTAGTCACAACAAATGGAGACACACTAAAAGAACTAGTTATCTTTTTCATAGAAACATAAAGGCCTTCACTTCATATATCGACGTTAAAGGTAAGTTCAAAAGTTTGTAGGTAACTTCTCGGTAGCTATGAGTACCAAAAATGATGCTTCAATTTCTAAAATATATGAACCACTTTCAGGTACTTTCCATCTAACATGTCCTTTTTCGATAGTTGTTTAGTAAGGTGAATTCTTCAATTGGATACAAACCCCTGATCGACCACGGTCCTACCATAGGTTACACTCTTTGTAACAAATATACATCTACATAAGTGTGTTCCTTGTCCCTATTTTCTCAATATTTCTTCACCGGAAGTGACCATCCATAGCCCTGATGAAGTTACCTCGATAACATACAAGCATGGCCCCACTTCCAGTGAGAATTCATAGCCCCAACGAGTTTACTTGTACTTTCCACACTATTCAGTGCTTTCAAATTCCTTTTGTATTTCAAGGTATGATTATATTTTTAGATTATATATATATATATATATATATATATATATATATATATATATATATATGCATAAGAACATAGGGTGTGAAGGAAGTGATATGGTATGAGATCTTGGAACATCAATCATTGATGGTTCATCACACATCTCTCAGATTCATTTAGTTGAGAAGTTGACCTAAATATCGATATAGTTGGTCAGGGTATTGACCAAAACTTTACATCAGTCGGTTGAGTAGTCGACATGCCTATCGGTCATAAAGTCAACCAATAGTCGATGATAGTCAGGAATTGGATCGACCAACCTATAAATAAACTATGATTTGGGTGGATATTCAGTTGGGTCGAGCATCCTTGTTGAGCCAACTTGATAGCATGGATTTGGTAGAGTCAACTCTAACAATTGATGGTTATATGTGGACAAGATCGTCTAGATTCGATGGAAGTTGGTTATATCTTGAGGATAAAAATAGAAGACCCCTTGGGTCATTAACATCATGTCAATCAAGTTATTGAGTTGATATCATATGAACATATCAATATCCAATATGCATTTTGATGTTTTGATCAGAGTGAGCTTTGCTTAAGTATTATAATGGCATATTTAGAAACCACCTTTTTCCTTCAAAATTTTATTTCCTCTTTGATTATCTGGAGGACTATATTTTTTCAGTTTCATGTTGTGTTCCATTGTACTCCCAAACATGGTATTAGAGTTGATGGTATAAAAACTTGAATTATTCTATGAAAACCTTGTTGAGATGTATTTGTTGTGTGATTGAATCTGACTGAGTGGTTTGTTGTTTGGAACTTATTGAAATAGAAAAATTTATGTCTAGATATCAAATATGGCTTCAAATATTGATCTCGTTGTTCTGAATGTATCAAATTATGCAGTATGGGCACCAGAAAAGGAATTCATGTTGAAGATAAAAGGATTGTGGTAGTATAAGAAGGTTGTGATTCAAGATTTAATAGATAACAAGGAAAATTTTGTTGTTAATGGCAAGAAGGATGAGGCTGTGATGGTCATCACAACCTATATCTTGTGAGAAATTAGGTTTTACCTTAGTGGAATCGACTTCTGCCATCAAGTCTATAATAGGTTGAATTCCTTATCCGACCAAATCAAGGAGAGCCATGTCATGCAGTTGGAGATGAAAGAGTTGATCTCTCTCGATCCTCATTCCTTTAACATAATGGAGGATTGTTTGGAGCATGTCAAATAAATCCACTTGAAATTTGGAGAATGTGGAAAGAAATATTAGAATAAGGATGCACAACTCATCGAGTTGGTCCTAATGAATTTAAGAAAACCATTCAATGTGTTCATTTCAAATTTATACACCAACTAGAAAGAACACAAGGAAGATGGTAGGATTACACCTTTGAATATTTCTATGGTATTTTGATTATTGAAGAGAACAACATAATTGAAGAAGGAAATATTTGTGGTAAACATCAAGACCACTTATTGAAGGGAAAGAGTAATATGGATCCCATGTATAAAGTACAATTCAATGCCTCTACACAAAAGCCTGCATATTGCGGCCAGAAACCTAAGTGACAGATAGATGCACCCCATGGAAGTGGAAAGAATACATGACAATAATGTTGAAAGACTGTAAATGTGGAGAAATTGATCGAGGTGGATATTGGTGGCCACCAACCTATTCCAACTGCCTCCTCTTGTTGATTTTAGTTCAACACGTTCTTTTGTACTTTGTTGTAATTGTGGGTTCTACACTTCTGAGGTTTTCTGAATCCCTAAACATATTCTAGGTGGATACTAGTGGCCTATCACCTAATCCAACTGGCTTATTTTGTATTTTTTCATGTCAACACATCTTTTTGTACTTCCAGGGCCATTTTGGAGCCCTAAACAATGTTTTTTTGGATCGCCACAATCAAACTGCAGACATAGTTAGGGTTTGACAGTGGAATGTGTAGTTATTTGAAAGACCTTTCCAACAGGATATCACGTTCCTAAAATAGAGGTCATATGGAAAAGTTACGACCACAAGAAGTTGAGGTACCAACATACCCATAGGGGCCCACATGAATTTTGGCGTTTCACCTTCTAGAGTTAGGTTTTTGAATGTCTAGGGTTTTTGAATTCATGAGTAATATAAAAAAGGCCTCTAGAGCCTCATTGTAATCATTCTTCTCAAACATATGTTCATAGAAGCCACATATCTTCTCAGAGATAACTACCACTATTCAAGCAAGTGTTTCAGTTCTGCAGTTTTAGAGTTTTAGCCTATTTCATTTATTTAATAGAAGATATTGTTCACTGGATATTTTTGTTGTTCTTTATTTATTGTATTCATTATGTTAATCATTTTCATTCTGCCCCTAAATCTGGATTAGTGGTATCTGAGTGTTCCTCTCTTCATTTATTTTTCTTCATGCATGTCCCCGACAAGATCTGGGTATAAGAATTTGTGACTCGAACCAATAGAGTTGTTGCAATATCTGTCGCACCGAGCCTGACAACAACCCATGGGAGATGAAAATAAAGATGATGGAGTAGGAGATCCTTTTAAAAAATTTCTCGAGGAATCCTTTGCATGACAAAGGAATGAAATGATGGAGAAATTTGCACAGATCATTTGGCAACTTCCCATAGGAGAAACATCTTCATCAAGAGGACATGCAACCGCCTTCAAGGTATAGGTAAATTTTGATATTCCATTATTTGAAGGACTGATAGATGCAGATGCTATAGATAAATGGTTGAATGTGCTCGAAGGGTATTTTTCGTTCCACAATCTTTTCAATAGGGAAAACATTACTTTTTCACCCCTCAAGGTCATCTCCCATGTTAAGGACCAGTGGGACACTTACTCTAAGCAAAGGGCCATAGAGGAATCTGCAATATTTGTGGTTTCCCTTACATGGGATTCCTTCGGGGATGCCATTAAAGAACATTACTACCCTGTTGGAAGATACGAGGACCAATACACTAGATAGACAACCCTATGTCAAGAAAGGGACAAGAAAGTACTAGATTTCACCAATATTTTCTACACCCTGTGCACCAAATTGGGTATCAAATATTTTGAGTGATATCTGGTGCTCAAATACCTCAACTGTTTGCATAGATACATCCAAATAGAAATGGAGTTTATAAAAATCACCTCATTGGGTACATCTTATAGATACAGTTTCAAGATCGAGCATAAATTTAAGAAGAAGAGGCAAGAGTTTCGATCTGCAAACTCCTCACAGTTGAAGCAGGGAAAAAGCGGTCCCAACCCACACAACAAGGGACAAAAAAGAGATGGTTGTAACAACCCTAGCTAAATGATTGCTTAAGATTTACCAAGTATAATTAATAAAATAATTAATTTTCCTAATGTGTATTAGTTAAATAATGATTATTTATTAATAATATTAATTAATTAATTTGTTATTATTTAATATATGTTGATTAATTAATTAATTGATTGATTAACACATTTAATGTTTAGAATAAAGAATTAAATACTTAATAACTTTTAATTCTTTATTATAAAACTTTACGTATGCAAGGGGATGAAGCATTGAGTGGATGGATAAGGTATTAAGTGGAGGGATAAGGTATTAAATGGAGGGATAAGGTGGGTGGAATTAAATGAAGGAGGTGGCAGTGAATGGGGAAGGATATGAATGAGCAGGGGCCTTCGGGAGAGGAGGATGAAATTTTGGGAAAGGAGCATTATTGCAGGAGAAGGACTGTATTTTCTATTGGATATTTTTCTAGTTTTAGAGTTTGGGTGGATTGTTATAGGGGTGCACCAGGTTGTTGGGAGTTTTGGGTTCAGGGGACAGGAATCCTCACGGAATCCTGGAGCTAGGGAGCTAGACAGGCTCTGTTCCTAGCTGGTAGGGAGGAAGATTCGATTTTGGGCAGAGCAAGATAGATGACAACCAAAGATTGAGAATTTAGCGATGGTGGATTGGGCGATGGTGGATTAGGCGAAGAATTTAGCATGGTACCCTATGTCAATTTTTCACCCAATCCACCATCGCCAAGCCCAAGACTCGACCATTGTGCTCTACGCAGCTCAAACCACACAGCTAAGTATAAAAAAAATTTGTGCCCGAAGGGAAAGCTCCTCTCCCAAGTGAACCTATGCTTGTGTCGGAATAGAACCCCCAACTGAAACAGAGGAAGATCATGGCGCCAACCCTTCCTTACCTTTTCATGTTGGTTGACTATGAACCAAAAGTGAATTGGTGAACTTCACTAACAGAAAAGGGTTTGAATAGTCCCTCGAAATGCTGCTAAGGTCATTGAAGGCTATCGACACTATAGAACCAAAGAAATGTCTCTAGACTGAGGGCTCGAAAAAAATAAAAAACGAATATCTCCACGGCTAGAAAACCCAAGATCACCATTTTAGAGAGACCCCATCTTCAAGATAATTTTAGCCCATGGTGAGTCCTCCCATGAAGAAAGAGGGTAGGAATGCAACAAAACCTCTGTCAAGGGTGAGCCACCAGTATTTTCAACCAGATTCACACCAAAAATATCTGTTGTTGGGAGAAAGGGCACAAGAGACCCTGAGAATAGAGGTAGGCTTGACCTCAAAACCGAAGAGGAGACAGTCACTGCTGTCGACCTAGGCTCAATGATAACCTGAACTGGAGACATGGAATGAGAAGGGAAAGGCCCTATGCTAGCTGGAAAGCCCCAGATATCTATTCCCTCCATTGAGTCCGAGACGAAATCCAACATCTATTCCTCCTCTCAACCGTCACCCACATTGTTGCATGACTTTCATATTGTGTGGCAGGTTGCGCAGAGGCTTAGCTCCTTCTCCAGATCCATGGAACCTACAACATCAACACAAGATTAAACAACAACAACACACAAGCTAGTGCCCAAGCACTAGTGGCAAACACAAGTAGTAGCCTTGGGATCACATCGTCATACATAACCTAACATATATACCAATTAAATAAATAACACAAAGCTCAGCGTCAAGCACACAATACCATACTTTGCACACAAATCATCATCTATCTACAAAAGTCTACTAATCGACAACGCACCTGCAACAACAAACAATCCAGAACCCAAGCACCAGTGCTTAGAGCCGAGCATCGAGCCTGTCGAGAGGGAGAGAGCAGAGTGGAGAGGCGGTAGAGAGTTAGATGAATGTTTGTATAAGTTTTGAGGGGATCAGAGCGCGAGAGAGAGTACATGTAGGGTTAGGTTTAGGTATGGAAGGCATTGGAGGAAGCAAGGCGGGCACGTGGAATCCATGTGTGCCCGCAATTTTTTTTTTTAATTATTTTGATTTTTGTTAAAAAAAATATATTTATTAAATTGCATTATATATATATATATATATATATATATATATATTATTTATTTTATATATTTATAAATATTCGTTAAATTAATCATTTAAAATTTGTTATTACATATTCCAATTTTTGTTAAATATTATTAAATTTATGTTAAACATTTTTTTTTAAAACATTATTAAATTTATGTTAAACATCTTGATTAGAAATTTATGTTAAACATTTTGTTAAACATCATTGAATTTATGTTTAGAATCTATGCTTTAATTAAATAGTTTAATTTTTAAATATTTTAAATTTATTTACATTTAAACTTGTGTTTAAATTATATTTAAATTAATGATCTAAATTCATGTTTAAATTTAAAACTACTTAAGGTGATTAAATTATTAGTAACTAATAAATTAGAATGATTAATTAACTAAGTGAGTGATCAATGTTAATGATAAATTATGATTAGAAATCACGTTAATTAGTTTTAACGAAAAGTTTAAAGGACTTAGACCAGGATAATCGGGAGGGGTTCCATGCGCACTAGGAAGGTAAGTTAGAGGAATAGGCAAGAGGGATATAGTGCTAGCGTAACTATCGAGTGAGAGGGTCAATATTTTTCTTAGGCGAATACATCAAGCTTATATGCTTAAACCCCAACCTAGCCACCTCCCCTAAAGAGAGTAATCTCTATTTACAGACAAGTAAAAAAAACTTATGCCTAACCCTGTTTTCTAGTTAAGTTGCGCAAATGTGAAATTTCCTTGAACTCAGCCTGACAAATTTGGTTGATGCAAGTTAGATCATACAGGATGGTTAGGAATCAAGGGAATCAAGGAAGAAGGGCATCATCGCAGGGACCGCAAGCGCCACCACCACCATCACCTGAACTAGCTCTCATACTGCGCTCTTTGGAGGCCATAAATGAGACTTTAAAAGGGTGTCAACCAGCAAGGATCGAAGTGGAGCCCCCTCCATCTGGAACGGGTAATACAGAAGCGTCAAGGGATTCAGGGGAAGGACCTCCACCCGAAGGCATCACTAGAGAACTATAGAAGATCAAACTTCCAGAGATTGCTAGGGGTCGCGCCAGTGAACGTGCATAAGCATGGTTGGAAGGCATGATAAGGTGTTTTTCCTTAAGGGACTATGTGTCCACCTCAAAGGTGAAGATAATGATTTTCCAGTTGAGAGATAGTGCCTTGAACTAGTGGGGAAACCTATAAAGGCAACTGTATCTTACCTCGGACACCATGTCTTGGGAAATTTTTGGGGAGAGGTTGCGAATGAAAATATTTGCCAGCTTACTATGAGGAAAAATAGGTAGGAGCATTTCATGCCTTAGTATAGGGAAACAAAACCATAGAATAATATGATATTAGGTTTATGGAATTAGTCAAATATGTTTATTATATGGATAATGACCAATGACAGGCATAATTCTTTGTCTATGGGTTGAACCCTAAGATAAGGGCTATGGTGTAGATGTGGAAACCGTTTTCAGTAGAGGAAGCTGTGGAAAATGTGTGTTATGTGGAGGAACACATGAACTTAATTGGAGGTACGAGACCAACCTTTCTGCATCGTCCTGGATTGGTAGGGAAGGCCCCTAGGACATTTCCCAGGGGAGGGAGCTCAAGGCCACCTCCATACGGTAATAGATTCGCACCAAGGACAATAGCAGCAGGGATTTCAATGGAAGAAAGTGCAACATCTCGTTCATCACCAACAACATAGGTAGGTCCACGACCATCTCAGGGAGAAGCTACTAGGGGAAGGGGTTCCAGGGAAAGGAACTCATTTCAGAGACAGTCACAGAATAGTGCGCAGGTTCAATATCATGTTACCTATTGGGGATGTGGAGGACCCCATTACCAGCGTGACTGCCCAGAGTTACAATCAGGATTTGTGCATAGAGAAGGAAAGGCCCCGATGGGAAGAGTAGGTAGTATCCACCATATTTACGCAGCGGTTAATAATCGCCAGGCCGAACATCAATCCATGGTGGTGGAGTCATCAGGTACGCTAAATCATATCAATGTAAAGATTTTATTTGATTATGGTGCTACATATAGTTTCATTTCACCATCTGCATTAGAAAAGAGTGGGTTGGCAGTCTACGAGCACGATGAATTTGAATAATTTGAGATGGCTTCGGAGGAAAAACAAGCGGTAGGACCTAGCATTGATAATTGTATAGTATACCTGAGAGTGTGCACTACCAAGTTGGAGGTATATGTCACTACTCTCGGGGCATATGACCTAATCATTGGAATGGATTGGTTAGAAGCTCATCGAGCTTTGGTAGATTGTTTCACAAAAAGGGTGTTTTGTTTCGACGATGAAGGAAGACCAGTAGAGATCCAGGGTGTACGGAGAAAGGTGTCATTACGCTTTATCTCAACTATGAAAGTTAAGCGATGCTGGAGGCAAGGGTGTCGACTATATGTAGTGGAAGCAGTGAATGAAAGGAAGGGACCCTGATTGGATCAGTACCCGGTATTGTCAAAATTTAAGGATGTTTTTCTAAACGAGTTACCAGGGTTACCTCCTGAGAGGGAGATTGATTTTACTATTGAGCTAAAACCTAGTGCAGAACCAATTTCCAAGACTCCGTATCAGATGACAGTGCCATAAATTTGTGAGTTGTAAATGTAGTTGAAAGAGTTACTGGACTTAGGGCTAATAAGGCCCAGTGTCTCACCTTGGGGTGCACTAGTAATTTTTGTAAAGAAGAAGGATGGTTCCTTACGATTGTGTATAGACTAAAGGGAATTGAACCGTGCTACAGTGAAAAATAGGTACCCAATTCCACAAATAGATAACCTCTTCGATCAGATGAAAGGAGTAGCAGTATTCTCAAAGATCAATTTGCGATCAGGGTATCACAAGTTAAGGATTAAGGAAGGCGATATTCCTAAAAATGCCTTTCGAACTCGGTTTGGACATTCCGAGTTCATCGTAGTACCTTTCGGATTGACCAATGTGCAAACAGTATTGATGAGCCTCATGAACTGAGTATTCCGGAAGTACTTAGACTGTTTTGTACAAGTCTTTCTAGATGACATCCTCATCTATTCCAAAAACAAAAGAGAGCATGAGGAACACTTACGAGTGGTGTTATCTTTCCTTAGAGAGAACAAATTGTATGGGAATTTTTCAAAGTGTTCCTTCTTCCAGAAAGAGATCCACTATTTAGGTCATATCATTTTCGATGAAGGAATCTCTGTGGACCCAGAAAAGGTAAAGGCCATTATGGAGTGGCCAATGCCAAAAAATGCCCATGACATGAGGAGCTTCATGGGGCTAGTAGGTTATTATCGGATATTTGTGGAAGGATTCTAAAAAATAGTGAAACCCGTCACCACTTTGCAGCGCAAGGGGGTCAGGTATGAATGGACAAAAGAATGTGGTAGTGCATTCATCGAGCTTAGGAGGTTACTAACTAGTGCACCAATTCTATGAGTGTCGTATATGGAAAAGGAATTCACAGTCTACACGGATGCCTCAAAGAAAGGGTTTGGGGTCGTGCTAATGCAGGATGGAGGAGTGATACCTTATGTGTCAAGGAAGTTGAAGAAACATGAAGAGATTTACGCTACTCATGCTTTAGAGTTGGCAGCTGTAATTCTAGCTTTGAAACTTTGGAGGCACTATCTTGTGGGGAGAAAAGGTGATGGAGTGAGTTTTTGAGTGACTATGATTTCAGTATTTCATACATCAAGGGAAAAGAAAATGTGGTCGCAGATGCCTTGAGTAGGAGACCACATGTCTTCTCCTTGGTACCCTTAAAATTCAATCTAAGGGAACATGTGTTGATGCAACTCCAAGGAGACAGTTGGTATTTAGAGGTTACTTCAAACCTCTAGAGTGGGACGAAATTATATCCAAAGTATGAAGGATATAGTCTAGAAGCAGGTGGACTATTGAGATATCGAGGAAGGATGTACATCCCTGAAGATGGGGATATTCGAAGCGTCATACTGAAGGAATCCCATAGAGCACTTTATTGTGCGCATTCGGGTGTGATGAAGATGTACGCAGACATGAGGAAGCTCTTCTTCTGGGTAGGCATGAAGCGCGATGTGGTCCATTTTGTCGCCAAGTGCCTAGAGTGTCAACAAGTTAAAGTCGACCACCATCATTCCATAGGCCTCCTACAACCACATGATGTTCCTATGTCCAAGTGGGAAGTCAATTCTATGGATTTTGTTGTGGGGTTGCCACTCACATCTCATAGACACAATGCCATTCTTGTGATAGTTGATAAGTTAACCAAGAGTTCTTATTTTATTCTGGTTAGAAACACTTACGATGTCACCGATGTGGCATGTGTGTTTGTAAGTGAGGTCATCCATTTGCACGGGATACCTAAGAAGATCATTTCAATTAGGGATTCTAGATTCACTTCTAGGTTTTGGACAAGTTTGTAGTCAGCGTTGGGGACTCAGTTGAACTTAAGCACAACTTATCATCCTAAAAAATATGGGAAAACTGAGAGAGTAAATCAAGTCATGGAAGACATGCTTAGGATGTACATCATAGATAATCAAACTCAGTGAGAGAAGCACCTACCTTTGGTAGAGTTTGCCTACAATAACAATTTTCATAGCTCCATCAGAATGCCACCCTATGAAGCTCTATATGGAAGGCCATGCAGAACGACATTGAGTTGGGATAGATTATAAGATCAAGTAACAATTGGACCAAAATTGATTTAAGAGATGGAGGAACAGGTGATTCAGATGAGGTAGATACTAAAGGAAGCACAGGATAGACAGAAAAGTTATGCGGATGCACGCAGGACTGATCGAAGTTATAAAGTGGGAGACCAGGTTTTCCTTTGTATCAGCCCTAACAAGAGTACCATATGGTTCGGGAAGGAGAAAAAGTTGTCACCTCGATTTATAGGACCGTTCAGAATCCAAGAGAAAATTGGACCCGTTGCTTATCATCTTGTACTGCCACCCCACCTGCATAAAACTCATAATGTTTTTCATGTATCTGTTTTATGTCATTATGTTGTTGATGAATCACAGAAGCTAAATTGGAAGGAATTTCAGGTATCAGACGTGGGAACCCTCACAGTAGAACCATCACACATATTGGACCGTAGAGTTTGACAGCTCAGGAACCATCTAGTAGACTAAGTTAAGGTCCAATGGGACAAGTATAGTCTAAGATCTGCTACTTGGGAAGATGCTGAGACACTATGACGAGACTATCCCTCACTTTTTTGACCACCTCAAGAATATGTTTCTCGAAGGTTGGGTGTATGTAACACTACCTTTTGACTTAGACAACTAGGATTACTTGAAGCCTACACACTTTTATTTTCTATTCACAAGTGAAACTATTAAATGATACACTTGAACTTTTAAGACATATGAATATTTATGAATGTTTAAATGTATTTGGATAATGATGGATATGATGCAATATATTGTGAGAATGTAAATTTTATGAATGTTTAAATGTTATTGATGATGATGTATATGATGTGATCTACTATGTGAATGTAAATTTTATGAATGTTTAAATGTTATTGATGATGATGGATATGATGCGACATATTGTGTGAATGAGAATCCTATGAAGATTTAAATGCTATTTGAATGATGTTGGATATGATGCAATCTGTTATGTCAATGATAATTTTATGAATGGGTGTTGTTAATTGAATTATGGGATATTATGTGATCTATTTCTAACTTGAAAACATTGATGTTAAAGTTGTTGGTACGCGGATACCGAATTGAAATTATGATTGTATGCAATTACATGATGACAATGGATAGAAATGTATGAGTTTGTGTTACAGACTAATCTGCAGGTTATGGGATATGAAATAGCCAAGGGATAATGATGATGAAAGTAGATGTCATGACCACTAGCCGAGAAACATTATGGTATGAATCTTTGTATGTGAAATTATATTGGTTTGGATGCATTGCTATGATATGTGGACCAGTGCAGGATTTCAGATGGTGAGACTGCCCAAAACTGAATAGACGATGAAAAAACTCCCAGCAACACGGTTCCATTGTAAATTCCATTGTAGGGTGTGGACCCTAGTTATGATTAGGAGGGGTGGAGACATTTCCCACCGTATATCCTCCAAAACTTGAAGTCATGGGAGGACGATGTTAGCTCATGCTCCCCTAGACGTGTGATGATGACTGCCAGTTGCCTGTTGGGGAAGCTTGGTCAAGGTAGTGACATTTCTACTTACGGGTTCTATTTGGAGTTAGGTCAATATAGTTGACGCTCGAAGATAGTCTAGCAGAGGAAGGATAGGAATGGAAGATGGAAGTAAGTTAGGGAGGAAAGATGAGTAAAAATAGTTGAGAGTGTATGGAGATTTGTCTTATGGTGGAATTTATTGTTTTTACTTCTGAAAAGAAAATGTATATATATATATATATATATGAATATTCATAATTATGCAACTAAACTACAATTATCTAAATAAAATTGTTGAGCTAGATAATAGTAATTAAAGGATTTCTCAAACATTTGATTGGTTTATTGTTTTTTTTATAAAATGAATAGTTTTTTTGAATGGATTGGATGCATGAGGAAATTACTATAAGGATGATAGTTATTGATATTAGTACATGAACAAGACTTGTATGTACTAGCTACACATGCATTTCTTGCGCATGTACACTAGTATGAATGAATTTCTTGGCTTACTTACTAATAATGACGATTATTTGTTATGAATCTGTGAACCATGTTTCTTTTCCCTTGTATCATAAAATACTTTAACTTCGGGACAAAGTTTCCTGAAGGGTTGGTGTATGTAACAACCCTAGCTAAATGATTGCTTAAGATTTACCAAGTATAATTAATTAAATAATTAACTGTCCTAATGTGTATTAGTTAAATAAATATTATTTATTAATAATATTAATTAATTACTTATTATTTAATATATGTTGATTAATTAATTAATTGATTGATTAACACATTTAATGTTTAGAAAAAAGAATTAAATACTTAATTACTTTTAATTCTTTATTATAAAAATTTACGTATGCAGGGGGATGAAGCATTGAGTGGAGGGATAAGGTATTAAGTGGAGGGGTAAGGTATTAAATGGAGGGATAAGGTGGATGGAATTAAATGAAGGAGGAGGTGGTGAATGGGGAAGGATATGACTGGGCAGAGGCCTTCGGGAGAGGAGGATGAAATTTTGGGAAAGGAGCATTATTGTAGGAGAAGGACTGTATTTTTTGTTGGATATTTTTTTGGTTTTGGAGTTTGGGTGGATTGTTACAGGGGTGCACCAGGTTGCTAGGAGTTTTGGGCTCTGGGGCTAGGAATCCTCATGAAATCTTGGATCTAGGGAGTCAGACAGGCTATGTTCCTATCTGGCAGGGAGGAAGATTTGGTTTTGGGCATATTTTGGGCAGAGCAGTAGAGAGGACAACTAGAGATCAGGAATTTAGCATCTGACCGAGGTATTTTTATTTATGTATTTTCATGAATATGTGATGTTATATGGTTGTTACGTAAGTTTATTTACATGTTGTTAATAAATCTAATTTATGCTGAATAATAAATGATTTTAAGTTATGATTAAATTGTACAGGATTTAATATGTTTTTATTCATTATTTTAGCTTGTGTTATATAAGGCTTTATGGGGACAGAAACCTTACAATGGCCACTCTCAGGACAACCAGTCCAAGCTACAACACAAGAAGGGCAATGAGAAGACGAAGAAGGACACGCAAAAATGGTGTGAGTACCATAAAAGTCCTTGGCACAACACTGACGAATGTCGCTCCAAGCAGTCACTCGTGGATGAGCCGAAAGCTTTTGACTCAGAGGTTATTTCTGATTCTGAATCAAATCCCGAAGGAGGGAAGTGGATCATCAATGTTGAACCCAATTCCACTCTTTCCACCACCAAAGTTCGACCAAGAGAACGAGAGGAAGGGGAGTGCCTCTTTCACTCACAAATGTGGGTAAATGGGGCTCCATTTCATTTCATTTTTGATAGCGACAGTTAGAAGAACCTGATTTTAGTAGAGTTCATCAAGCGGTTGGACTTGCCAATGGCATCACACCTGCAACCCTACACCATCGGCTGGCCTCGCTAAGGAAGAGATCTTTGTGTCAGCCAATAGTGTCATCTTCCCTATGAAATCAAGCCTTTCAAAGATGAGGTATTGTGTGATATTTCTCCCCTTGAAGTTTGTTATGTCCCTTTAGGACAACCATATTTGTGTAAGTGTCATGTCATGTATGAGTCTATACCTTGCAGTGTTATTATTACTTTGGATAGAGAATTGTACAGGATATCAGAGGTAGTGCTTCCTACCACTGTTTCTTTAATCTCTGTTAAGAAGTGCAGTAAGGTCATTTCAAAGACCAGGAAGTTCATCTTCTTTGTGATCCATGCTCACAGTAAGCATAAGGTCTCCACCAGATCTGTGTCCTCTACACAGAGGATCTCTTTGAAATAGAAGAAAGTGAACGGGATTGTGGAAGAATACATAGAAATATTATCCTCACCCACCGAGGTACCGACACACTACCAAGTCAAGCATCCAATTGATTTGACTCCCAATGCACCTCTACCTAATGGACTAGTCTATTGTTGCTCACTGATGGAAAATGACAAAATCTAGTGTCAGATCTAGGAGATTATTCAAAAGGGGAACATCAAACCAAACTCCTCCCCTTGTGGAAGCTCGATTGTACTAGTACAGAAGAAGGATGAGAATTTGTGACTCTGCATTGATTACAGATCCTTAAAAAAAATCACAGTCTGGAACTGATACCCAACTCCCAGGATTGATGACCTTCTTAACCAAATCAAGGGGGAAAATTTATTCAGCAAGATTAACCTAAAGTCTGGCTACCACCAAGTTCTAATCGAACCAACGAATGTATGGAAGACAACCTTTAAATCTAAATAAGGTCACTTCGACTAGCTGTTCATGCCCTTTGGCTTAACAAATTCACCATCCAATCTCATGAGGTTGATGGATGATGTATGGATACCCTTCACCAACTCTTTTGTGGTGGTATATTTGGATGAAATCCTCATCTTCAAAAGAACGTGGGAGGAGCACATCCGGCATATTAAACAGGTTTTGAGGACTCTTCGACAACACAATCTATATGCCAACCTGGAAAAATGATCTTTTGGCATGAACATGGTCCAATAATTGGGATACATTGTTGATGAGCATGGGGTACATGTTGATCCAATTAGGATCCAAGTCATCCATGATTGGCCAGCGCTGACAACACTAACCGAGCTTCAGAGCTTCTTGGGACTGGCCAACATATACCAATGGTTCGTGTTGGGATTCTACCATATTGCATGGGCCGACAGCTAGGTGAGCAAGGGCAGTGGCAGGGAAACATTTGTGTGGGGGAAGGAACAACAATGAGAATTCGATGATCTGGAACATCACTTGTGCTCAGCTCCAATAATCTCCTTTCTCGATCTACAGAAACCATTAAATATTGAGACTGATGCATCTGACTATGCTGTAGGCATAGTCCTCACTCACCACAGTCATCCGGTGGCATACCATAGTGAGACATTCTCAGATATTTTCCAAAAATATCCCACCTATGAAAAAGAGATGTATTCCATTGTACAAGCTCGTCGTCAATGGAAATATTACATTATGGGGAAGGAGATGATCATCCACACTGATCACAAGCCTCTGTAGTTCGTACAAAGACAAGATAAATTGCAGAACAATTGCCATCAAAAGTGGTCCACCTACTGTAGTAGTTCCATATCAACATCAAGAATAATACATGTATCTAAAATCATGTCGTTGACTTCCTCAGTCAACCTCCCATGCCTTCCCTCACCATTGTGCTCCATTCTTGTGGACATGAGGCATCTGAGTGGCCCCAAGTTTATCAACAAGATCCAAACTTCGCCACCACCTATCGACTCTTTTGTGTTAATGTTTATGAAATTATTATAGTTCTTTGCATTTCAATAGATAAGAGCATAACAAGAACAATATCACTGAGAAATACACATTCACAAGAGACACAACATTTATCCTGGGAAACCCTCTAGGGGAAGAAAACCCAAGAAAAACTTCCTTATCATAAATTGCCAATACAATGTTCAAGAGATAACTCAAACCAATATAGAAAGTCCTCCCCAAGAGATGCGCCACTCTTCTCCTCCTCTCTCTGGTAATTGCAGCTTGCCTCATAAGAGAAATGAGCAAGTGAGTGTGTGTTTGAAGTGAGGTGCTAGCCTCTTGTTTATATCAGACTGGCATGTGTGAAAGGTCACAACTGGCAGGGCCGACCTCTCACTCTGGGTGGGTAAATCCACCTTTAATTAATTCTGGGTCTTCCATTATAACTGTTGGGGCCGACTTCTTATTTTGTCATTTTTAATTGTTCGATGACCAATCTGCAAAAGGGGATTTGGTCCTTATACAATTACCGACATGATTAATCCTCAATGGGGATTAATCCAATAACAATAATAATAATAATGACATGATTAATCCATAATGGGGATTTAATCCAATAACAAAATAATAATAAGAATGTTCTTCACAGTTACATTATTTCAACACTCCCCCTTAACAGGAAGGGTATTCTTCATCAGCATCAAGCGAGAGAGGTTTGCATCATCAGTGACATCTAGAGGACGGTATCGTCAATATCATCTTGAACCCTTGTCTAGGACATTTATGAGTCATCAAAAGTTTTCTTCATCAACAACATCATCATTCTTGAAGGAATGCTATCATCATCTGCATCAACTATGTATCAGTAAAAATGATACCTCATCATAGCACTAGGCTGGCACATCACAGTACTGCACTAGCTCAATGTCACATTGGTTAAGCTAGTAGCTCAATGTCAGTCACATCTTTCTTTACATATAACAACTAGGTTAGAAGCAAGTAATATCATCATCTCGCTGTATGTCTAACAACTAGGTAAGAAGCGAGGAATCATAGCGTCATGCTTTATGTCTAACAACTAGGTTAGAAGCATGACTCATCTTGCTTTACGTCTAACAATGAGGTCAGAAGCAAGGAGCACATCAACATCTCACTTTATGTCTAACAACAAGGTTAGAAGTGAGGAATCATCTTGCTTTACGTCTAACAACAAGGTCAGAAGCAAGGAAGACATCAACATCTCACTTTACGTCTAACAACGACGTCGGAAGCGAGAAATCATCTTGCTTTACATCCAACAACTAGGTCAGAAGAAAGGATCACATAGCGTCATTCTTTACGTCTAACAACGAGGTCAGAATCATGACTCATCTTTCTTTATATCTAACAGTGAGATCAGAAGAAAGGATCACACGATGTCATGATTTACGTCTAACAGTGAGGTCAGAAGCATGACTCATCTTTCTTTACGTCTAACAGCGAGGTCAGAAGCAAGGATCACACGACGTCATGATTTACGTCTAAAAGGGAGGTCAGAAGCATGACTCATCTTGCTTTACGTCTAACAGCGAGGTCAGAAGCAAGGAATACATCTACTCCCCCTTTCAGACAATACCAAGCTTATCTCGAAAGTGTTCAAACTTTACACGAGATAGAGGCTTAGTCAACACATCAACAACATGTTCATCCATGCTAATGTACTGGAGCTTCAAGGCTCCTCTCTGTATCATGTCATAGATGAAATGATAGTGGATCTCTATGTGCTTCAACCTGTTGTGGAACACATGATTCTATATCATTTTAATACATCTTTGATTGTCACATAGAATCGCAGTTGCTCTCATCTCCAAATCAAATAGGCATGTGAGCAAATTTCTAAGCCATATAGCTTCACAGCTAGCAGAACATGCGGCAATGCACTCTACTTCCATTGTGCTGAGAGCAATACTGGATTGCTTCCTACTCTTCCATGAAATCATAGTTGATCCCAAACTGAAACAACATCTGGAAGTGCTTTTTCTATCAGCAACGCTTCCTGCCCAATCTACATCAGTATATCCACTCAGTGTGAAGTCATGATCTCCATCATAGCTAAGACCATAATCCATTGTACCTTTAAGGTATCTCATCACATGTTTTGTAGCCACTAAATGAACATGTATGGGCTCTACCAGAAACTGACTCAAGGTGTTAACTAAAAAACAGATGTGTGGTCTGGTGTTTGTCAAGTACATCAGTGATCCAATAATCTATCTGTATAGAGTGGCATCTATCAAATCTGACGAAGTATTGACCAACAACTTCAGCTTTTCTTCCATGGGAGTATTCATGGAATTGCATTCTAGCATGTCG
Organism: Picea engelmannii; assembly: GCA_009831015.1. Classification (NCBI taxonomy): domain Eukaryota; kingdom Viridiplantae; phylum Streptophyta; class Pinopsida; order Pinales; family Pinaceae; genus Picea; species Picea engelmannii. Next base: position 124,361 of record ML801164.1, read on the forward strand.
AATCTCTTTAAGATTTCAACCGTGTACTTCCCCTGGTTAAGGAAGATTATTTCCAGACTTTTCCATACCTCAAGACCTAATAAGTAATGCATTAGGCCAAGGTCTTTCATTTCAAATTCTGCGGCAAGTCTCTATTTACATTCAATGATGAGCTTTTCTTCTCCAGTTAAGAATAAGTCATCCACATACAATAATAATATTACTGGTTCATTGTCCATGATCTTGAAGTAGATATTTTAATCTGCTTTACTCTTGGTAAAGCCCAAGCTCGTCAAGAAACTGTCTATATGGCCATACCAAGCTCTGGGAACTTGCTTTAATCCATACAAGGTTTTCTTCAATCGAAAGACATGAGACTTCCTTTCTTCAACCTCAAATCCTTGGGGTTGCTCTATATACACTTCCTCTTTGATAACACCATTCAGAAAAGTTGTCTTCACATCCATCTGGTGCAACTTCCATTTCATCTTGGCAGCAAGAGCTATAATGGTTCTAATCAAAGTGTATATGGCCACAGGAGCGAATATCTCTTCATAGTCGATTCCTTCCTTCTGGGAAAAGCCACGAGAGACAAATCTTGCTTTATATATCTCAATACTTCCATCAACAACGTGTTTTATCTTGAAGATCCATTTTGATGATACAACATCCTTAATTTTTGGTCTAGGAACTATTTCCCATACATCATTCTTTATTATGGATTGGTATTCCTCTGTCATGGCATCTTCCCATTCCTTCTTCTGGATGGCCTCTTCAAAAGATGTGGGTTCTTCATCAAGTAGATTTCACATCAAATCCATGTAAATGGAGAATGTCTTTGGTCTCTTCACCTGTCTCGTGGTTCCTTCTGGAACACCATACTTCTCTCCATCTTGAATAAGCTCTCTTGCCCAAGCAGGTTTTCTTTTATGGGAGAAGGTCATCTGCGGAGGTTCTTGAGCTTCTGTTATATCATGATCTTCAAGAGTCTCCTCATCAGGGGAAGCTATGACTTCCCTTACAGGTTCTGCAGCTGAGGGAACTTCCCTCATGGACTCTGTCATCCTGGGATTTACAGGTTCCTCTTCATATACCTCTTCAAGATGGAATCTTCTCAATTTCTTAAGTGCAACTTCTTCATCAAAGGTCATGTCCCTGCTAATCTCAATATGGTGGTGACCAGGTATGTATATTTTGAAGGCTTTGGATACCTCACGGTATCCCACAAATATTCCCTTCTTTCTAGAGGGTTCCATCTTGTTTCTTTTCTCTTTCAGTATATGGATAAAGACTGAACAACCAAATATTTTGAGATGGCTTACCTCTGGCTTCTTTCTGGTGAACATTTATTCTGGGGTCTTTGTAGTGTACCAATTTCTCTGATACCAATTTGTAGTGTACCCTTCACTACCCAGGTTCACCCAACCTCTCGGTTTACCATTCATTACATGGATTTAAAAACAAATGCATTTAACCAGAACTAAACACACTTAACAACTCAGAGTAAAATATATGGGTACTGCTATAATTAAATGTTCCATAGCATTCATCATTAATTCATTTACACAGCAGAAAACATGATACAGAACAACACAGTCATGCCAAACGTGTTAAATCATAATTCATAATACTTATCTTGTATCAGCTGGAGAAATCACCAACCAAGTGCAGGCCTTCCACGAACCTCCCAGCCTTAGACCACACTATTCATCATCTCA
>ML801164.1:131100-162697 GCA_009831015.1 Picea engelmannii
CTCCGTCGTACTTGAGTCTCTTCCTTTCTCAAGTTTCTTCTCTATTCTTTCCAGACTCTGCATGAATCTTAAGTTTAATTTCCCTTGCCGATCTCTGACTTTCATGAGCTTTCGGCTCTCAGCTCGGCGTTCCTTAGCCTCTCCTTGTAACCCTTCAATGATTTTCATCATATGTCCTTCCTTATCCATATCTTTTCCATGCCCATTAGAGTGCGATCCCTCGACTCCTTGGTTAACATCCTTTCCTTCTTGATCATCTTCCATTTCAGGGATAATTGGCATTCTTCTCCACTCCATACTTGGCGTTGATTGTCTGGAGTTTTGGCCTCTGTTGTATTCGGAACACACACTGTGCAATCCAATTCAAATTGTTAGGCCATTAAACTTCATGAATATCCCACACTATTCAAAATTAATACGAACAAGAATGAAAGTTATTTCGGCTTCACAAGTTTTCTGAGTTCTGTATGGCTCTGTGTTTTTCGGGTGTCCGAACTTTAATTCAGTTATTTTGAAACTTCCAGGTTCGGAGTTTTGCAACTCCTGACGTCGCGGTTTACTATCCTCTCGGAGTCCCGATCTCCGATAAGCCCTTTTTATGTGCTATTCCTCCTGAGCCTAACCCTTGACTCATATGACCATGCACCAAGACCGTGGTCATTTCCCTCACGTGACTATCCCTATCGGAGTTTCGGCACTTGCGCTGTCAACAGGCGCATGTCCTCACAACTCTCGATTCTCCGATCTCCGATATGCCTTAGCTTTCCAGGCTAATCCCTATCCGATGTGACCGTTGTCTCGTGACCCATGCCTTATCCCTTATCGGGGTTCGGGGTTTTGCAAATATGAATGCGCCCAAAACGCTTGACAGTGGAATCCTCGATTTCCCGATTTTCGATGGGCTCCATCCGTGCTAGCCCTTCGGGCTATAACCTCACCATACGACAACACTATATGACCTTAATCAACCACTCATCGGGGTTTGGCGATTTCAACGTCATGCTCATATGCTCACGGGATCTCCGATGGGTCCCAGTTGTTGCCTTGTCAACAATCCTTTCTCCTGTGGCTATAAATCTGCCACCTGTCCTCTTGAAAGGTGGTGTGGCCCCCACACACCTAAGCCTTATCGGGAAATCGCGTATCACGATTTTTCCGTGCTCGAAACCTTTGCCTCCGGATTCTCCGATATCTCGATGCCCGATATCCGATGCGCCTTTCACTTTAACACATCGCGGTCAAGTCAGGTCCATGTGACCTACGTTCATATGACCACATTCATACACTTTTGTTGGGTTTTTGGGGTTCGGGGTTTCAAAGTATATGACTCACTCATCACTGGGGTTCCCGATTTCCCGAATTCTCAAATCCTGATTTTCGATGAATGACCTTTCTATCGGGACTTTCCCGTTGATCCTCCATCACCGGTGGATTTACTCCTTGTCGGGACTTTTCCTGATGGTGCAGATCTCTGCCACGTGTCCACTAAATGAACGGTCCGGATCTTGTTGTGAATTCACGGATCGCGATTTCGTGTGACAAGATTTCTACGTGCTCGAGAACTCCGATTCTCCGAGTTCCGACTCCCTCCAGGATTCTGACACGTGTCCTCCCGATATTTACGGCTATGATCCCTCCTCGGGTTTTCGAAATCACAGGGTCTTGATTCTCTTGAGTTCTAATATCCCGACACCCCTTAGAGATTTCTCCTCTACCCATGAGGACTTAATTCCCGCGCGACTTTCATCAACTTGGACGGTTAGTGGTTAATCCCATAGGGATCTGATGACTCACGATCCTCCCGAGTTTAACTCTTGTGCAATATCAAGAGGTTTTAAACCTCGTGCATGTTCTCCAGATCTGGAGGTTGCAAGGGTTTGCCTTCCCTCCCGAACAGATATGACGGTTCTCACACCATCAGTGTAGAAACCTGTCTTCCTATGGTCATAGACCATACCAGCTGCGGTTTCATAGTACTGCTATACCTCCTGAGCTTATAAACGTGGTCAAGCAACTACTTGACGCACTGGAACAAACTAACATATGAAATTGGCCATTCCAGGCCCAATTTCTCCTCACATTTTTGGTCCAAAGACCGCTCCACTGGCCCATCTAGGCTCAATGTCAAAACCTTGGCTCTGATACCAATTTGTAGTGTACCAATTTCTCTGATACCAATTTGTAGTGTACCAATTGCTCTGATACCAATTTGTAGTGTGCCCTTGACTACCCAGGTTCACCCAACCTCTCGGTTTACCATTCATTACATGGATTTAAAAACAAATGCATTTAACCAGAATTAAACACACTTAACAACTCAGAGTAAAATATATGGGTACTGCTATAATTAAATGTTCCATAGCATTCATCATTAATTCATTTACATAGCGGAAAACATGATACAGAACAACACAGTCATGCCAAACGTGTTAAATCATAATTCAGAATACTTATCTTGTATCAGCTAGAGAAATCACCAACCAAGTGCAGGCCTTCCATGAACCTCCCAGCCTTATACCACACTGTTCATCAGCTCAACAGTAGGTCACCCCCGAGCTGGGACCGAGCTCCACCCCCGGGCAAGGAATCTAGACTCAGGCTGAGGTTACAAGGAAGACAACACATACACATTCAACAGGAAGAAGCTCTCCCAGGAATCTCCCACGCTCACTACACACAGAACCTCATTCCCCACATGCCTGTTCCACCCCAGGAGAGTGCACCTTCTCTATCACCTAGACAGTCCTTCGGCTGCCAGTCTCCCTTACCTTGGGTTACAGGAACAGACCGGACCGGAATTCTCCGGGCTCTATGGCAGCTACTGGGTTCCTTCCAGGAGTTCTCTTCTCCCTCTGCGCACTCCCTCACCTGGAGGAGTCACCCACAGGCCAACAAGCCTCACGTAGTCTAGTACTGCGCATCCCCAACAATCCACAGGAAACACAGACAAATGCTTCCAACAACGGCTCGGCAATCACAGGATGATCTCACGGTGAGGATTTCGGAGCAGGCTTCACGCACAGACTAGCTCAGTTCTCCCCGAACAACCAGGGATTCTTCCACTCGAGTTTAACACACGGAATTTGGGTTCAGGGAATGTGTTCTCAGGATTGCCTAGAACAGACACAGACTCTTCGCTCCGGACATGTTTTCCACGGTTTTTCTCAGGCAAACACAGCTCACGGTTTCAGCGATGAATCAGGATATCCAGCAGAGGTCATACCAGTTCCACGCACAGAGGTTCGGTTCAAAATGGAGGCGAGAGCCCATTCTCGGCTTAGTTCAAGGTTTTTATTTGCATGCACCAGGGTTGACACTTGTCACCCTGGGAACTACATGCATTCCATCTGTACACCTTCCTCCCACCACTTGGGAATTCACGAGTCCTTCCAAAAAGGACTTAGGATAAAATAATGTGCACATGGATTTTTAGGAATATTAATAAAATATTATTCCAGGCCTAAGCCTCCTAGGATTAGCCCCTAGGCTCCTCACTCAACCCCTTTCCCACCTTTCATCCCCTGATCCCTTGCCCATTCTGTGGACGCTCAGTCCCCCATCACTCTTTCATCGTGGTCGGTCTGCACTGGCGGTATTTATATTTTATTAATTGAGCTGCATACATACAAATACATTAACAGGCTCCTGGCCTTCAACACTTAGGCTCCCTGGCCTAATAAAACTCATAAGCCTACATCTTATACAAAACTTGTCTCACCAGCCTTTAGAACATATTTACAATTCTTTGCATGTAACATGATCTGTAACGGGGCTCGGCCTTGGGGACACTACAGTCTTGAACCCAAGTGCACTATGGGATAGTTTGTTCTACACATAAACAACTATCATAGCTACTTCTTCCCATAAGCACATAGGAAGATCTTGATCATGAATCATGGTCTTCACAACTTCCATAATCGTTTTGTTCTTCCTTTCAGCTACACCGTTTTGTTGGGGATTATAGGGAGTAGTTAGTTCCCTCTTGATCTCGACATCTCTGCAGAAGCTTATAAACTCCTTCGAGGTATATTCTCCTCCATTATCTAACCTGAGTATCTTAATCTTTATTTCAGAAAGATTCTCTATCAAGGCTTTGAATTCCTTGAATTTACTGAATACTTCATATTTAGATTTTAAGAAATATATCCAGGTCTTATGAGAATAATCATCAATAAATAATACATAGTATACATACCCGCTAATGGATGATGATGGCATTGGGCCACACACGTCAGAATGGATGAGTTCCAATGCTCCTTCTACTTTGTTGTCCCTCTTTGGAAAGGGGTTCTTGATGTTCTTCCCTTGCACACATCCATTGCATATTCCTTCCTGGTCAACCTTGAGTTCTGGTAAACCTGTGACAACTTTGCATATGTAAGGTAGCACCCTGTAGTTGATATGGGCCAATATTCTATGCCAAAGTTCGCATGAATTTTCAATGGCATGGGTCATAGCAGTTTCTGTGTGATCCTTCAGCGTATATAAACCATTTTCTTCACTTCTGATGACGATTGCTTCATTTAAGGTTTCTCCCTTAGACCACATAAGAACTTCTCCATCTATGAAGGAAAATCTATAGCCTTTCTTGTCTAAATATGATATGGAGAGTAAGTTCTTCTTTAGGCCTAGTACATAGAGTACGTCCTTCATTGTTATTGAGTTTTCTGAATCTAGCTTGTAGTTTGATTCTCCTATTCCCTTAATGGGATATTGATAATCATCTCCAAGAGTTACTTTCTGAGAAAACTTCTTTTCTGAAATACAAGAGAGAGTATTTGTCTTACCCATCATATGATTTGATGCACCACTATCAATGAGCCATGTTTCCTCTCCAGGTGATACAGACGCTGAGAGAGATGAGATCAAGACATGGTCCTCAATCATCTTCATAGATGGTTCTTCATCTTTGGCAATGTGAGCATGTTGCCTTTTGTGATTCCTCTTGTACTCTTCTCTTCTAAATGGACAATTATTCACCTTGTGTCCCATCTTATCACAATGATAGCATTGTATAGATGAGAGATATCATCCCTTGTGTTGTCCTTTATTCTGAAAATTTCTTGAATCAGATTCTTGGTCGTTGAACTTGTTTGATGGTTGCGGTTCTTTATGAGATTCCCTTTTGAAGCAGGGTTTCTTCCTTCCTCATTTTTTATGAGTAGCTAGGGCTTGATCATCGTCCCTTGCTAGTAGTGCTTCACAGTTGGCTACCCTTGTCTCTTCTTGGGTGCATTCTTCCCATAAGCCTTCAAACTGTAGTTTTTTGTTTTTGTTGCATACTGACTGGATGAAGGCATCAGAAGGTCTTGTGAGACCACTTAGGGAGGTTATTACAAATTCGTCTTCGTCGATGGTGTCTCCAATAACTTTCAACTGTTCTTTTATTTCGGAAATTTGGGAGAAGTATTCTTGAATCATTTCTCCTTTCTGCATCTTTGTATTCTTCAACTGAGTTTTGAGATTCATCTTTTGGTTGATGTTCTTTCCTTCATATAGTTTTCTTAGAGCATCAAACATCCCCTTTGGGGTTTTATTTGACAATACATACGGGATCAGGTGGTCCTTGATTGAATCTGCAATGATTCTCTAAGCCCTAATTGAGTCCTTCTAATGCTTCGCTTTCTCTACGGCATCTTTAGGTTCCTCCACTTCTTCTTTGATAAATCTTGATAGGTCATTCTCTGTAAGGATCGGACCGATCCTATACTTCTAGGCACGAAAGTTTTCTATGCCTTCTAGTTTCTCAACAAGATTTGTGCTTGCAGACATCTTGTACTTTCGACAACAAAAATAACCAAAAAAATGAAAGTGCTCGAAATCAAATTTTGACCTTACTAGGAGGTGCGCTTGGCTAAGGTGAGTAGCCTAGTGTCCTCAGATATGAGAAAATCCAAATTTTACCCCGTCAAATCTGATCTGTGGATTTCTAGACTGGTACTTCTAGTACTTCTGGTACTCTGGTACTCCAGGTACTTCTGGTACTAGTTTTCTGGTACTTTTGGTACTCTGGTGAAACTAGGGTTTCACTTTTTGGGAGATCCAACCACTGAAAAGGTGCACTCTAGGTGACAAATTGATCCTAGGGGGAGGGAACAACTTTCTAGGAGGTTAGGGGGATGAAAAGAGATACCTTTTCAAAACCCTAATTTGCAGGTGTTGCAATAGTGACATTTTTTCTCTTGCAAATAATGATTTCTTCAGGTTGGCTCTGATACCATGTTAATGTTTATGCCATTATTATAGTTCTTTTCATTTCAATAGATAATAGCATAATAATAACAAGATCACTGAGAAATACACATTCACAAGAGACACATCATTTATCCTGGGAAACCCTCTAGGGGAAGAAAACCCAACAAAAACTTCCTTATCATAAATTGCAAATAAAATGTTCAAGAGATGACTCAAACCAATATAGAAAGTCCTCCCCAAGAGATGTGCCACTCTTGTCCTCCTCTCTCTGGTAATTGCAGCTTGCCTCATAAGAGAAATGAGCAAGTGAGTGTGTGTTTGAAGTGAGGCGCTAGCCTCTTATTTATATCAGACTGGCACGTGTGAAAGGTCACAAATGGCAAGGCCGACCTCTCACTCTGGGTGGGTAAATCCACCTTTAATTAATTATGGGTCTTCCATTATAACTGTTGGGGCCGACTTCTTATTCAGTCCTTTGTAATTGTCTGATGACCAATCTGCAAAAGGGGATTTGGTCCTTATACAATTACTGACATGATTAATCCTCAATGGGGATTAATCCAATAACAATAATAATAATAATGACATGATTAATCTACAATGGGGATTTAATCCAATAACAAAATAATAATAAGAATTCTCTTCGCAGTTACATTATTTCAACATTTTGTACAGGCCGGACTATCACTGATTTTCACATTCAGGATGAACTATTATGCCATATGGGCCATCTATGTGTTTCTACAAGAGAGTGTGCAAATATGATTTGGAAAGCCCACTACAGTCGAATGGAAGGACATTTTGGTGTGGAGAAAAATGTGGTCATTCTTAAAAAATAAAATTATTGGACAAAACTCCGATAGGATGTTAGCAAGTATATCATATCTTTCACTGCATGTGCCATCCGAAATCTAACCATCAAGAAGCAAGGCTTACACACCCCTCTTCCTGATCTTGTGAAGCCTTAGGAATCCATCTCAATGGATTACATGTCTCGCCTTTCATTCACCAAGAAAGGCAATGACTACGTATTTGTGTTCGTTAATTGGTTTTCGAAGATGGCCATCCTCACAGCGTACAAGAAGAATCTCACACCGAAAGATACTACCAAGCTCTTATTCAAATGAGCGTGGGTCTATTTTGGGATACCACAGACCATCATCTCCAACCAGTACAAGAGGTTCCTCAACAAATTTTGGTTTAGTATTTGTTCACTGTTGGACACCAAGTGCACTAAATCCACTTCTTTCCACCCCCAAATAGATTACCAAATAGAGTTCATCAATCGGATTATTGTGCACATACTGCAAATGTACAACTCTAAGCATCCACATACAAGGGATGAGAGTCTCCCCTATGTTCAAAAAAGTTACAACAAGGCTCTCCATAGCTCCACTGACCATATCCCATTTCAGATGGGGTTGGGATTCCAAACCCTGGGACCCATTGATGTTTCACTACCTCTTTCCACCACACAGACATGATCTTCCCATGTTTAGTCTGAGACTGACAAAGCCAACAGATTCATTGAGCGGATTCAGGACAACCACCAACAGGTCCAAGAGATTTTGCAGAAATCCAATGCTAAGTACAAGCAATGACATGATAAACAGAGGGTACTGCACCAATTTCAAGTTCGAGACAAATTCTGGTTACATTTTTAGAAGGAGAATCTCACAGGCCCCATCAGAATATCCTCCCACTTCACTATGGGCCTTACACTATCACCACTCAACACTCCACCCTTCCTTGGCCTACACCCATTGTTCATGTGGACCTCCTTCGATTTTCCACCATTATTGGACACCTCATAGATCGCATAATAGCTAACATAAATAGAGCTCAACTCTGACTACATGGAACAAGCATCCACTGATCAGATAGTGGACACACAGGTCAAGGGAAATTTCCAGTAGAGGATCCAACTTTATCCATTTGTCAAGGCAGGGAAACGCCTCCACCAAGGCAAGTGGCTCACTCGGGGGCCAAATCCAACAGAATTTTCCTCACTTGATGAGGGAACTCAATGCAATGGAGACCATTTCTTCCTAAGGGGGGAGGATTGATCTAGGTGGATATTGCTGGCCACCCACCTATTCCAACTGGCTCCTCTTGTATGTTTTTAGTTCATCATGATCTTTTGTACTTCTTTGTAATTGTGGATTCTACACTTCTAGAGTTGTCTAAATCTCCACACATATTCCAGGTGGATGTTGTTGGCCTCTCACCTAATCCAACTAGATTATTTCTTATGTTTTCATGTGAACACATCTTGCTATAATTCCAGGTCCATTTTGGATCCCTAAACAATGTTTTTTAGGCTTACCATAGTCAAATTGTATACATATTCAAGGTTTGATAGTGGAATGTGTATTTCTCTGAAAGACCTTTCCAACAGACTATCACGCGCCTAAAATGGAGGTCATCTGCAAAATTTACGACCCCAGGAAGTTGAGGTACCAACTTACCCATAGGAGCCCAGATGACTTTTGGCGTTTCACCTTCTAGGGTTAGGTTTTTGAATGTCTAGGGTTTTGGAATTCATGAGTAATATAAAAAAGGCCTCTAGAGCCTCATTGTAATCATTATCCTCAAAAGGATTCACGTAACAGCCACATCTCTTCTCAGAGATAACTATGACCATTTGAGCAAGTCTTTCAGTTCTATAGTTTTATAGTTTCAACGTATTTCATTTATTTAATAGAAGATATTGTTTACTGGATATCTATGTTGTTCTGTGTTTATTGCATTTAGTCTATTAATCAATTTTTTTCTGCCCCTTAATCTGGATCGGAAATTGTGCTATAAAAAGAGAGACAATTTAGAGGATAAGGTCAAACACCTTAAAGGATATGTGTTCATTGTACACCAACTTGTTGATAATTGCACCTTCAAGGTTAGAAATTCTCAAGCTTTGTTGTCTCATTCTGCACAAAACAAATGGGTATTTAGCTCTTGATGCACTCATCACATGGATAATGAACTTCTTGTTCACGTGGTTGGATGAATCTAAGGAGAGGAAAATCTATGTTGTTGATTTTCTTTGGACATTGCTGGTAAGGGTGATGTTACCTAGTGAGATGAGAATATTGTCGACGTCTAAAAATGCCAAATCACAGTGCAAATATGTTGTTTGTTTCCTAGCTGACACAAAAAGGGATGATTATGGAATTTTGGACATATTGTTTCTATGTTAATGATTTGAAGAAAGGAAATTTGATCGTCACCAACAATCTTCTCGATCCGATAAACATTTTATACAAATTCTATGACATGACTCGAACTGACACTAAACCAACTGCCCTTGTTTCTTACACTAATTATAAAAGTTGATTTGGAATGAGAGACTCATACACCTGGACTTACAAAGTGTATATTCAACGGAAATTCCTTTAGTACCACAAGTGACATTACAATCATTTGATAAATGGGCAATTGATTTTATTGGACCAATCAATCAAGCAACGAAAAGGTCAAGAGTGAAATACATCATTATCGAGACATATTGATTGATCACATGGGATAAAGTAGAACCTGTGGGCCAAGAGGCCACCTAGGGGAACACCAACCTGTGGTGCACAAGTCAACCACCTAGGCACAACCCATTTTCACCTTTTGATGTTATTTAATTAAGCACATGTAAATAAATGGTTCCCTTAGTATATAAGGTGAACTGAGACTCAAATAAATAATTCTTATCTTTTTCCTGAATCTATGTGTCTCATTTGATTTTTGTATTATGAGTTTACATTTCACGTTTGCTCCATTTTTTTATTTTTGGGGGTTCTCAGTGTTAGATAGTGTTCATTTCTTCATGGATGCATCTTGGTTGCTCCGTTTTCCATGCTTCCACCTCTAAGAGTGAGCTTACTCCATTAGCTAGCCAATATCTTAGGGAGAAAATCGTTTTCCTGCAAGTTTTTGAGGTAGAAAGGAGGGCAAACCAACCCAGGGTTTGCACCCTTGTTGGTTTTTCCTTTGCTGGGATGAAGTAAGTGTTCCCTCCTCTATGGATGCACTGAGATTATCTCATTGATCCCTGGGACTCACACCGAGATAGCCACATCCTCTTCATTACTCTCAGATCATCCCAACATTGGATCTCCATTTCTTGGTCACCCAAACAAATGGTGCACCCCTATTCCAATTTGCTCCCCTAAGGAGTTTTTGGTCAAAAGACGGACTATGGTTTGTTTTATCACCTTATCCAGTAGATATCCTTATTGGGTAGATCAATTGGTATCAAATCCTCAATATCCATGGAAAAGCTTTCGATCTTGAAGATTGAGCCAAAATGTTTTTGGGGTTTTTCATGAAATGGTCTAGATTTCGCCCATTCTAGGGTTTACATATTCATGCAAGAAGCTCAAAAAATCTCATAGCCTCAAGGGTGCATATATATCCACTACAAAAGAGAGGAGTTCCAGAGATCTAAAAGAATACATATCTCTCCCTCTAGACGAGTTCAACTTTGTTTCTTTAGGGTTTTGCGTCATCTGTTCACAAAACAGAGCCTGGCCCATTTTTTAGTGTTGAAAAATAGGTGTGCCTTGATCTTCAGTTGGCCTCACAATGCCTCCACAAAAATATCGCTTGACAATAGACTCAAATTCCAACACTTCAAATCCCATCGAATATATTTCCTCTATCCTCAATGAGTTTCTTAGAATGCAACAAAAATTCAATCCAGACCCCTTCCGGTTGGACACTCAAATCCAACTACCCAAATTTGTTGGTCAAACAAATGGAGAAGTTGTGGATTCCTGTATCCGTAGCCTCTCTACCTATTTCAATACATGTCCATGCCTTACCAAGGAGATAAAGGTCCAAATTGCATCCTTACAATTAGAAGGACTTGCACAAACTTGGTGGGATACAGAGAAAGAGAAGACCACATTTGTGATAGAGATTGGGGATTCTCTAGAATCCTCTACTTCCAAACCCATCAGAACTTGGGCTCAACTTTCCGAGGCATTGAGAAACCACTTCTACCCACTCGGGTATGTTGAATCCTTGTGGATCAAATGGAACCGACTCTGATAACTCCCTTCATAAGGAGTGCAAGGATACATAGACTTCTTCTGCAACATGCACCTCTTACTTCATATTACAAATATGGAAGAGGTACTCATATTAATTTTTTTTTTTGGTTTATTAATTCAGTTCCGTCAAGAAGTAGAGTTGTTTGAAAATCCAATTTTAGACAAAACATTTTAGAGAGCTTTGGCTATAGAAAGAAAAGCTGCTCCTAGGGGTCATACTCCTCAGTCTCGGACCTACACCAACCCCTATACCTCTCAACCATCAAGCTCCAATCCTTCAGCCCACTTTCCACCTCCTCGAGCTAAAAATCCCATACCCAATACAAATACAAGGATAGCTTGGTGCTCATTTCACAAGACTACTTCACACAATTCATCAGATTTTCGAATCCTCCAAAATATAAAAACCATCAAAACCCTACTAAATTAGCTCATTGCACCCCCGCAAGTGGAATATACCAAATAATTTCCTCTGGACAATCCCACAAAAGTGGATCCCACGCTGATCCTAATGACCCATGAAGATTTGAACTCCTCCACCCAACCCCTCTTCACTCATAACTGCCAAATTAAAAAGTCCTTGGATTTACTGATTATGGACAATGGAAGCTAGAACAATTTCGTGTCTCAAGACCTTGTCAATCGCCTTAATCTATTTACTACTCCCCATCCACAGCCCTATCATCTCAGATGGGTCCAGAAGGATGTCCCTCACCTCTTAGTTTCTCAATGTCATCTAGTAACTTTTTCCATAGGCCAATTCAAAGATACTATCCTCTGTGACGTCTCCCCCTTGGATTGTTCAGATTTGATGCTAGGTATCCCATACCAAACCCAAAGAAATGATATCTATATGGCCAAATCCTACCAATACAAACTTACCAAAGAAGGTCACACTTATATCTTAACAACAACAACACCCAAACCCCCTGCTACCAAAGAAAAAATCCCGCATGTACATTTAAACCAATGTGTCTCTCTCTATTTTGTGTGCCCAATAACACCAAACAATACCACTCAACCTGTTCCTGAAACAATGAATCCCCTCCTCTAAGAGTTTGCAGCTGTATTTCAACCTCCAGAGGGACTCCCCCATCCTAACACATTGACCATTTCATTCATCTCATCCATAGATCTACTTTACCTAACACCCCTACTTATTGGTTGGCCCCAACAGAAACAGAGGAAATGGAAAGATAATTGATCGACCTCATCAACTCTCGCCACATCCAACCATCATCTTCTCCATGTGCTTCTTCCGCATTTGTCATCCCCAAAAGAGATACTTCATAAATGCGCATTTTCACTGATTATCGAGCCTTGAACAAAGCCACAGTAAAAAACCATTACCCCCTACCCCAGATTGAGGAGTTACTTGACACCTTCCAAGGAGCTAAGTGGTTTACTAAATTGGATTTGACATCCGTCTACCATCAAGTTTGAATGAACCCATATGATGTTTGGAAAATAGCTTTCAAGACCAAATTTGGTCTTTTTGAGAGGAAATTTATGCCCTTCGGCCTCACCAATGCCCCAACCACTTTCATGAGGCTCATCAATGACATCTTCAAGGCACATTTGGGTCGATTTGTGTTCATATACATCTATGAAATTCTCATCTTCAGTCAAACATGGGACACTCACATGCAACATGTCCAACAAGTTCTCCAAATTCTCCAAGAACACAAGTTACAAGTCAAAGCGAAGAAGTGATATTTTGGTTAGACTTATGTTCCCTATCTCGGATTTATGGTCAGCTCAGAGGGTATTCAACCAGATCTAGCCCACATCCAAGCATTGATGCAATGGCCACTACCTTCTTCAACTAGGGAGCTCAAAATCTTTCTAGGTGGCATAAATTTCTATCGTAAGTTCATTCCCTATTTTTCACAGCTTGCTTGTCCTTTGCATCAACTCTCAAATAGTTCTTCTACATTTATCTGGACTAAAGATGAAACTAGTCACTTTTCTCAACTCAAAGACGTCCTCTTCTCATCCCTTGTCTTACACCTACTAGACCTCTCCCAAGTCTTTGAGATTGAGTCTGATGCCTCACAATATGCTATTGGTGTCGTACTTAAACAAGGTGGACACCCCATTACTTACCACTCTGAAACCCTGTCTAAGGCAAAGAAAAATTATAGCACCTATGACATGTGATTTTACAGTCTGGTTCAAGCGCTTGAACAATGGAGGCATTATTTGTCGGGTAAAGAAATAATTCTACATATAGATCACTACCCTTTGATTTTCATCAACTCTCAATCCAAGATTCAGGAACAAAGGCACCTTAAATGGGCCTCCCATATTCATCAATTTCACTTAGTCATCATATATAAGAAAGACACTTCTAATAAGACGGCTTATTTACTAAGCCACCCTCCCACTCCAATTCTTTCAATTCTAGAAGTGTGTTGTGCTACCTATGACACATCGAAGGATAAATATGCTACTGACCCTGACTTTCAAGATATTTTTGGGGCATTGCAAAATCCCATAGTGATCAATCATAATTTCTTCCAAGACTACATTATTTGGGATGGGTGGCTCTATAAGTTTAATTTGTTATGTGTTCCACACTTAGAGGACCACCTCTTTCTCATCAAGGAGGTGAATGCTTCAGCCTATGGGGGTCACTTCGCTACCACAAATACCATCTAGCATTTGCAACACCATTTCCATTGTCCTACCATGCAGCCTCAAGTTGAAAATTTTATCAGATCCTATGCATTATGCTCACAATCCAAGCCATCCAACCAGAATCATGGTTTATATCAACCACTACCTCTTCCTTATCTCCCTTGAGAGTCAATCTTAATGGACTTCCTCAGTGGACTTCCAACAACCCAAAAGCAACATGATGCAATCTGGGTAGTGGTATACCACTTCAGCAAAATGACACGTTTTATCCCATGCACAAAGACTACTACACCAACGCAAACAATTGAACTTTACTTCCGACATGTATGGCCCCATTTTGGCCTCCCAAGCACTATCATCTCAAACATAGATTCTTGCTTCCTCAACACATTTTGGAAGACAATATGGACACTATTGGGGTTCCACCTCAAGTTTTCTACTGCATTCCATCCTCAAAGGGATGGCCAAACAGAGGTTGTCAACAAGGTCTTGGTTCATGCTCTCCAAACTCACTTTGGGCGCAACAAACAATGGGACAATTACTTGCACATTCTACAACATAGCTACAATAAGGAAACACATTCTTCTGCAGGGTTTTCACCTTTTGAAGTCTTCTTGGGCTTCCAACCAAAATCTCCAAGTGAGATCCCATTCACTTGGGCTCCTCAAGGTACCTTCCATCAAAAACAAGAACAACTCTCAACACAACGGTTTCTCCAACAAATTGCACAATGCCACACTGCAGTAACAACAATGCTTAAAACAGCTCAAGAGCATGCTAAGAAATGCCATGAAAAAAAAGGACATTCACATCCTTTTAACCGGGGGATCAAGTATGGTTACACTTGGATATTAATCACTTCAATGGCCACCATCATAAGCTTCTGCCAATAACATATGGTCTGTATACCATCCTCGACAATATTGGAGAAAATGATTATAGGTTGGACCTACCACCACAACTGGGAATCCACAATCTTATTAATGTAAATGACTTAAATTTGTTTGAGCCTCCCCTCTTGGAAGAACCAATCATCATTACTCATCTTGTGGACAACATTCTGGATTTCCATCTCCCATTGGCCAAAGACACTCTACTTGACTCCCAGACTCTCTCTACAAGCCACCAGACATACACTTCATATCTGGTAGCTGGCCAATGAAAAACTCTATCCCATGCAAAGTGGATCACACCTAAAGTATTGCACAACAAGTTTCCTCACCTTCTCATGGAAGTTGGGATGCTTCCAGATCTAAACATGGAGGACTTGGGCTAAGGAGGCCACCTAGGGGAATGCCCACCTGGGGCACACAAGTCAACCACCTAGGCGCAACCCATTTTCACCTTTTGATGTTATTTAATTATGCACATGTAAATAAATGGTTGCCTCTGTATATAAGGTGAATCGAGACTCTAATAAATAATTCTTATATTTTTTTTGAAGCTATGTGTCTCATTTGATTTTTGTTTTCTGAGTTTATATTTCACGTTTGCTGCATTTTTGTTTTTAGGGGTGCTCAAGGTTATCCATTGTACCTTTCTTCATGGGTGCATCCTGGTTTCTCCTATTTCCATCATTCCACCTCTGAGAGTCATCTTACTCCATTAGCTATCCAATATCTAAGGGAGAAAATCATTTTCCTGCAAGTTTCTGAGGCAGAAATGAGAGCACACCAACTTGGGGTTTGCACCCCTACTCGTTTTTCCTTTGTTGGGATGAAGTAAATGTTCCCTCCTCTATGGTTGCACTGAGCTTCTCCCATTGATCCCTAGGAATCACACCGAGATATCCACATCCTCTTGGATACTCTTAGATCACCTCGACATTGGATCTCCATTGCTTGGTAACCCAAACCAATGTTGCCCCCTTGTTATGATTTGCACCCCTAAGGATTTTTTGGTCAAAAGACAGACTATGGTTTGTTTGGTCACCTTCTCCAATAGATCACCTTCTTTGGTAGATCAACCTGTCAGAGCTTGCAACACAAAGACTATTGAACGATTTCTATTTGAAAATGTGCTGACAAGGTTTGGATGTCCAATAATCCTTATGAGTGATCATGGAACTCATTTTTTGAATAAGAAGATTGTTTCTTTGACAGAGGAATTGTAGTTTCATCAACATAAAATTACACCTTACCATCCTCAGGAAAATGGAAAAGTGGAAGCATTCAACAAGATACTAAAGAATTCATTGACTAAGGTATGTATTGTGAGTCGAGAATAGGATTTGAGGATTCAAGTAGTTCTATGGGAGTACCAGACTACAAGTAATAAGTGAATAGGACAAACATAATTCAGATTAGTGTATGGCAAGGAAGTAGTCATGCTTATGGAATTCATTGTGCCAAGCCTGTGCATTGTCACGTTGACATACCTTATTGATTCAGGCACGGGAGGAAGGATATGGTCAAAGCTGGAGGAAGACCATTTTTTCACAAGATTCCATCAGTAAGTTCAGAAAGCATGCGAGAAATCCTAGCATGACAAAAACATTAAATAGAAGAAGATCTAGACAAGAGACTTAGTTTTGATTTATGAAAACAAGTTTTTGTAGCACCCTGTGAAATTCCAAATGCATTGGTTGGGCCCATACATGATAAGGTTTGTGATAAAGGCGAGTGATTTTCAATTGGAGAAATTGAATGGGGAACCCATGGAAGGACTAGTAAATGGTAATTGGCTGAAACTGTATAGGGACAATTGTGCTTCCACGTAGTAGTCTAAGCATGCAGAATGTGTACTATAATACTTTTATAATAGTATTTGTATTATAAAAAGAAAAATAAAAGAATAAAAGAAATAAAATAGTTCGAGGAAAGAATATTGAATTCATGCATAAGGTAATAAGAAAAAAAATGTCACAATGATGTAGAAAGAGGGAGAAATTGTGTGCAATAAGGAGGATTGAATTCCAACAAAGATTTATGTAGAGGGTGGGAAAATAATTAAATAACATACATGATGGGACAAGTATTAAAGAACAAACATGACGACAAGGTAGTGGATATGCGTAGTCATAAAGGAAAACTGACAAGAGGATTTTGATAGGATGGAACATCTACCGTATGATACGCTGGACGATACAAAGTTAATGAAGATTTAGGGAAATAATTGAATGTGAATTCAAGTGGATTATATTGAAAAATTTGGTGCAAAGAAGAATTGAAGCAACTTGTGACAATCTATGAAAGTAGACGAGAGGTCGACAGAGACAGGTTATTGTTGCATGAAAATTTGAGAGAAGAAAAAGCTAGAGAGAGCCAGTGTTGCAAAAAAAGTTACGTCCATTGTAGAGAGAGCCGAGTGTGTTTCAGACTGTTATGGCACCACCAAATATAGGAGAAGCCTCATAAAAACAGAATAAACAATGCACCAAGAAGACATCGATACCTATATTTAAGGAAACCTTAGAAGCATCAACGTCAAGGCCAATCCTAGTTAACTTTCTAAAGGATTATGTGCCAGCCAAGAAGCCAATGAAAAAGTAGGTTAACATACCAAAGGTTCAACCAAAGTATGAACTTGTCGAACCAGAGATCCCATGAAGGGTAATCATTGAGGAATATATGTTGGGCACGATAGGAAATTTGAAGTATGTAGACCACGACTTAGCAGGCATAAAGAAGTTTCCATAGTTAGCAACAGACAAGTACATGCACACAAATATTAGTCTAGATTCACAGGTATTTATAGTAGAGCCACAAGAGTGGGCAGCATGGCTTGAGAAAATAGGAAGACTTAATCTATTAGAGATACAACATTTTGGTAGGAGCACGAAGATAAACATTTGTGTCAAGATGTTTTTAAGTTGCATCCATGGGGGGTTCGTGTGGTTAGAAAGAGAAGTGTCCATAGATAAACAGTTGATTGCATGAATCACCAGACTACCATTAGCAGGGGAATACCCATTTCCATTATTCACGGAAAAGTCTAAGGAGAAATCCTTCGCAAACAGGATGAAGGAGAAATTTTGCACATTTAGAGTTGCATGTGAATTGGATGTAGCAAGCATCAATTATGGAACCATAATTTTTGGGACATAGGTGTTGGCCTGTAAGCTAGTGAGGAAATGTTATGAAGATCAAGTACCAATAGGTGTATTAGTAGAAACTGAGAAGTATGTCACATGAGTATAAATAAACTGGGAGACGTTCCTCATAAACAAGTTCTTGATGGATTGCAGGGATCCACAACATAAAGGAATATAATTTCATTATGCATGGCTATTGATGTTGACTACATTAGTGGCTTGGAGTGAACCGGAATACGCTCAATTTATGGGAGTTGCGGAAAAACCATGTTTAGCAACAAGATATGTGAACTTGCATCATATTGCACACAAGGTAAAGATAAATGGATAACAACATTACTTTCACTTTCTATGTTTACAAGGAGGTAATTCAATAGAGAATTCAGGATACACTGCGCATACTACCGAAGGTATTGGAAACGTACAAAGAGATTGCATTTTTTAAAGAAGGACATCATATGTATATCCAAGCTAAGAGGGACCCGAATCAACAGTGGCTAATGAATAGAGACAGGTTGACAGGAGATGAGGTTAGACAAAATATGGAATACTGGGAGGACAAATGGAAAACCTCAGTGATAGAAACAAAGAATCCATAAACACAGTCGTTAGAGAAAGATCCATAAGAACATGATATACAAAAATCATCTTCTCCACAGGCTTTGTCCTCCTGCATTCGCCATGCCAATGTCAGCATCATCAATCATATTCAATCACAAAATGCAATGCAAAACTTGTTCCATTTAAATTTGGTTTGTACCTTGTACCTCGTAAGAGCGAGTGTCATATTTAAGTCGAAGGATGCCACATTCCAAGCTACTGAACCTCTATAGAAAGTCAATTTCCTAAAGGATGAGGTGAGGAAGAGGAATTTCCAACGTGAGGATGGGTTTCAAGTTTGATAGGGGATAACCAAAACTAACTTTGTCGTTCTCATAGTACTCCTCAAACATCGACATACAACCACTGGAAATCCACTCCGCTTCTTTATCCTTATTGTACATATAGAAAAAATATGTGTATGAATCCTTATTGTCCATATAACTTGTCGAGCATCGTCAATCATGTCTTGGCCTTGAGACTTCACTGCCTCTCATGCAATTTCATTTACAGTTTCGTAAAGCATCATGTACACTCCTTTCATATAATCTGGAAGCCACTCTCTCGCAGATGGATCCCATTTGATCATATGCAATTATAAGCACAAATTTTGGTCAAATCTATTGGTTGTTGCAGAGGCATTATAGAAGTAAGAAAATATTCTTCTAAACTTCATTCTGTACATGTAACACCTCTTAACTGTGCTCTAAAGATCTCGAGCTCGTCCATCGTTCCGAAGGTGTCGTAGATATCGTCCAAAACCATGTCAAGATGACAAATTTTGGCAAAGCCGAATCTGAATGTTGAATGTTTAGGATCAATGGAAATGCAAGAGGCCAAAGGGTAATATTCCACTTGATGATGTTGAGCAAAGGTCCATTTAGAGAAACTTGAATCTGTCCACCATATACTTACAAATTCATAGATTTTACATTATTGAATATTGGATACCATTAAACCATTCACATCGAAATTTATGTGCCAAAAAAATATAATTCAAATACAGAACACATCACCTAGAGATATGTTTTAACTCCGCTTGTTGTTAGGAGTGAAATATATTAAACTCGAATTTAGAGAAACGGACTTGAGCAAAGGGCGAACGACGGGAATTGAACCCGCACATGGTGGATTCGCAATCCACTGCCTTGGTCCACTTGGCTACATCCGCCCCGGAAAAACAAACCAATTGTCTCTATCTACAGTCATTTCTTCTTGGAAGAAATGGCGAGGCTAATGTTTGTATGTGGGTCGGCGACCTCTTACAGGGGATCAAAGAAAGATCGATGACTAATTCCCAACCAACTCTCGAACAAGTTTTTCGGTCATGGACCTATGTCAAATGTCTATATATGGCAGCTCGAAAACAGAAAATAAAACTAGTGTCAACTAGAAATATGAGATGGACACAAAACCATGCAAAAGCAGATTTATTTGTTAGAGACGTTAAAAAACAAATAAAAGCGTAATTGGAAAACTATGTCACATTTGTCTTGTTTCACGATTAGAGCAACATCGATTCATTTTAACTTAAAGACAAAAAATTATCATGTAATATATAAGAAATAACCAAAATCGGTTAGTTGATGGGTAAATTTTATAGTTTTTGTATTAGTTTTTTTGTATTTTTTTTTTAATATATTCTATAAAATTTTAAAATAAAATAGGGTAGAGAAATATAAATTCAAGATGAGACGAGTAACTTTCTATAAATAATTGTTTATTTAAATAAAAATATTTATTGATATAAATAATTGATTTTTTTTAAATATTTATAAATGATAAAAATAAAAATAAGAAAGTAAACATCAATACAATATGGATAGTATAATTTTTATAATTATTATTTGTTTTTAAATTATAAAATTAGAATAATGAGGAAGGGTGAGTTTATAGATAAGTGATATTTTTTTGAAAATTAAGATATTATTTAACGATATTTTATTATTTTTAATTATATGCAAACTTATCAAATTTATAATTTTTACAATGATATTAATATATATTTGAAAGAATAATATTAATTTATTAAATAAAATAATAAAAATGAAAGTTTTTCCTAGTGATTATTTTTTAAATTTAACTTTGTTTATAAGGAAAGATATGTATCTCTTTATTGTATAAAATATAAATGTATGTAAAGTTTTTTTTTTTTGAGTAAAAAGAGATGGAGCCTATTATATTACCATAACCAAAATACATGAGTTGTTGGTGATGCCAACTGTCCCGCCTGAGCAGGAAACCGGGACAGTTGGGCATCCCTGTCCATTTGTCACCCAGTATGTAGAATTCACAAAATTGACAAAATTGACAGTGCTACGTCCTGCCCGAAGGAAACCAGGACTAACAGTCGCGAGCATGAAACTGGTTATCCTGACTAGTTCTAAGAAATACTGGTAGCTAGCTATCTCATGGCCTAGATTATAGCAACAAAAGCAAAGTCTAGTTTTGAAAATTAAGTAACCTTTGAACCGGCATGCTTGTCCTCGTCCTCGAATTTCTTCCATTTTGCTGGGAACGAATAGGCTCGCGCAGAACTCGGACATTGTTTCTTTGCCGGAGTTCTGGAGTGTTCCGCAAAGAACATGTCAAGTCTCTGATCCATTCGCACAAGATGGAAGATTTGGTCCTCCAGCATATTCCTCATCTCAAAGACGAGATTGAGATATCCCCAGTCGACTAAAGGTGGTTGCTCCTGGCGATGGTTGTCCATTAACTCCTTGGGGGTGGCCGCTTCCGCTTCCTGCTCCTTGTGCCACTGTCGTGCGTGTGCTTGCCCCTCTGCTTCCTTGGTAAGTTCGGGAGGAACCTCCTCTTCCACATAGCAGGGGGAGTAAGGTGTCTCTGAGCTGGTGGCATGAGGGCCGAGCATACTGCTTGCAGGTGGTGGCTTGCTTTTTGGACCGAAGTTCGAGCTCGGATTCCAATTTTTCGGCACTATAAACAAGGTGTGCTCAGGAGGGCTTTCTAGGCCTCCTTCCGGGATGACTTCCTCCATGTACGCCATTGGAGGCGTGTGTGGTCTGTTTCTTCTTCTCTTAGCTGCCATTGCGATGGCTTTCTCAAATTTCTCCTTTCTCTTACGCCGCGACTCTGTCGTGTACCAGGTAGCTCCCCTTTGCGGTTTCCCTCTCGCTCGGGGCATGGTGGTGGTTCGGTGAATTGCCTGGGTGCTTTCTTGAAAGGTTGTTATGCTCCTGAGTGTTGGCGAGGTTGCCGGTTGCTGCCACTGTTCCAGGGAAATGGGAGAAGGGCTGCTACAATTCTGCGTCTGGCTCTTTTCTCTTACGGCTTGGACAATGAGCGCGAGTGCTAAAACAATCACCATAGCCTTAAAGTCTGCTGGATAGTGCGTTGATGGCGGGTACCCTTCCCTTGCGTGAGGGGCCTCGTCGTTTGAATGTGCATGCTCATGCTCATGCTGAGTTATGGTCCGAGGTGATGTGGGCCGGTGGATGCATTAATGCTACGTCCTAGCTCGCTCCCGCGTGGCACCATTGCGTCCCTTGTCACCCCATCCGGGGTAAATGTATGTAAAGTTAATAGTATATATATATTTTAAAAAGTTAACATTTAAAATAATAATATATATAGTGGGTTTAAATAATTTTCATCTATAATCGTGTTTATAAAAAAAAATTTAGAAAGATTGTATGAAATACAAGTCTAAATTTTTTAGTTTATTAAAAAAATATTGTTAAGTTTTGATATAAAAAATGAAATAATAAATATATATCCATATGCATTATGTAACATCCTGCTTTGGTGCACTGAGTGAATTTATCCTTTGATGACACTTGCTCGCAAGTGATCCAGATTATTATGCTATTAAAACATTTGATTTAGATTATGAGACGTTATGGGTTGATGACATGTTTTTTTACTGCATTGACATAGACAGGTGTTATTGACTCATTTTTACTGAGTGTGCAAGATTTTGGACCTCAAGGATGTAGAGGCATCAATGGAACCCCTTGGACTCCGGATCGAGTCGGGGAGTGTACCATTGGGGTTTGAATGTTTTACTGTGATATTAGTGCATATGATTAGATGATATGATATGGATATATTCTGACATGATTCGTTGATTATGCAGGTTGACGATAGCTTGCCGACCAAACTCACATGTGGAGTAAAGGTGTCATGCACGACTACTAGAAATGTTGAGGGAGAGGTGTGGAAAACAGCCCTGCCACAACCTACTAGCACTCCCGTCATGGCTCGAATTGTAGGTTAACATTTAAGTAGTTCGAGAGGACCCACAATGTCGTGAGGGTAGACTGCGAAAGTCGCTCACGATGATTCTAAGGGGTGCGCAATAAGGCGGGGGACTTATTCCTTAGAGGGCCTTAGTCTCCCACAAGTTCACCTGGCAGAGTACTGACTTCTAGGGTTTTTAATGTCTACCTAGTCAGTCAAGAGGCGAGTGGCACCCTTGGAGCAGATCGTGCGTCCTGAAGGGTACGTCGCGCAAGAAAAATGGAAATAGGCAAGTGGCACCCTTGGAGAAATAATGCGTTCTGAAGGGCACATCGCGCAAGGGAAACAAATTAAGGCGAGTGGCACCCTTGGAGCACCTAGTGCATCCTGAAGGGTACGTCACGTTGTTGATGATAAATGAATGAACATAGATGGCCTTAGGATGAATAACATGTTAAGATTTTTTAAAAACAGATTCCCTAATAAAATGTCGCCCAACATGAAAATTTAAGGTCTAAGTCTAAATTATGCTAGTGGTAAAATTTTATCTATCCATTTAAAAATAAATAAAAAAATAAAAACAACGTAAATAATAATTATACTCCTCGTTAAATCTTGTAACAATAAGGGGGTAAGCAATTTAAGTAATTCATAAAAATCTGTTAGGGTAAAAAAAGGGGGGGGGGGAATAATTGTTTTATTTTTTTATGATAATTTAATTTTATTAACTAAAAAGGGGAAAAGGAAAAAGGGGGTTAATTTCTACACTTGCCAATTTGAATCCTAAATGAAAAGGGGAAGGAGGGAAATCTAAAATATTTAGGAAACTAGGAAAAGAGGGAAACATAAGAAAAAAGGGGAAACCCAAGGGAAAAAGCAGAAAGTCAAACTTAGTAAGGTATCTACCATTAAGAACTTTCTAATTTAAAACTGAACTAGCAAATTGATAATGGGGAAAGTCATTAAAACCTGTAAGAGAATTTGGGGACACCTATGAGCGATTATAGGAGTGAATCTAGGCGGATGAGGGAAATAAGGGAAATTAAATAATTAAAGAAATTAATTTGTGGAGGAATTAAGGGGATGGGTGACACTTGTATGGGGATGAGTTTTTAGGATTTAATTTTTAAAACTTTAATTAAATAAGATTTTAGGAAAGTAAGGGACTTCGAAACTCTATATAATGAAGGGAGGAGAAGGATAAATGATCTCTTCTGTTTGTGTAAAGTTATGCTGCAGAAATCTCTACTTGACTAACTTAGCTTGTGGGAGTTGGGATACCTAGTTCGGTGAGGAGTGGTAGCTCGGCCTTGCGAGGCAAGCAGGGAGCTAGCTGAATCTTTGGATAGTGTGTGTGGACCCTTTGTGGCTCAGGGGGCTAAGGAGAAAGAAGAGTACCCCTAGCATTGGCTGGGAGGTATCGGTGAAGTCTCGCCAGTGGGAAAGCGGGAATTGCACGGAGTGCGCAGGACATCCACTCAGAGCGGGCAATCAGGCAATGGTACACTCTCTTCATTTTTGGTATGGTATATTGTTGTAGGATTTATGGTTGGATCTGCATGTTTATTTGGGTAAGTGAATTGGTTGTCTAGATTGATGACTGAAAATTTTCTTAGCCTAGCTCGATGATTGATTGACTCCCATGGCCTTCGTTTCCCCGCATATCTTGACCACCTTGTGGTGTTTTGATTGTGACCCTTGTGGTTGTTTTTCCTTCGTCCCCAGCTCACTAGTACTCACCTGAGCAATCGGCCAAGAGCCTGATCTACGATCATCGCCTCAACCTTAATAGACCTATGGATCTCAACACCCTTCTTTTTTGTGCGAGATGATGAGTGAAGGACGCTCCTATTAGACGTCTACACTTGATGTTGGTCCTTGGCTGAAGGTTCGCCTTGCACCCATATGCCTTTTTTAAACCCTGCAAATGTGATTGTTGACAAAGTTTTTCCTTAAACTCGGCATGCTTATAGATCATCGTTATCTTGTTTTTACCCCATTTTTATATCTTGATGGATCATTTGACTCTGCGTTTTTATGCTTGGTTAAGATATAATCTTCATTGTGTATTGGTATTCTGGCAATTGAAAAACAATTTGATTTCCTGTTTGCATTTTTATATTTGGTATTCTGGCAATGGAAAAATGATTTGATTTCCTGTCTGCATTTTTATATTTGGTATTCTGGCAATGGAAAAATGAATTGATTTCATGTCTACATTTTTTTATTGGCATTTTGGCAATGGAAAAAGGATTTGGTGTCCTGTCTGCACTTTTATATTTGGTATTCTGGCAATGGAAAAACAAATTGATTTCATGTCTGCATTTGTGTATTGGTATCCCGGAATGGAAAAACATTTTTATTTGTTGATCTCGTCTGTGTTTTTTTCTTGGGTACCCCATGTGAATGAAAAAAAATTTCTTTATCCCTAGCAAATGAAAACATTTATCAGTGTCTGTGTTTCTTGCTGTTACCAAAATTTTAATCACCATGAAATTAATACTCAGATTTTATTCCCACGACTGGACTGTCACGGATTTTTAATTCCATATTGTTGCCACGGTTATACCCCCACGAATTTCTACCCAAAATTTAGTCCCTCAATTTGACTGTCACAGAATTTTATTTCTGCACTGTTACCACAGATGTATCACCATGTTTTCTTTACACAGTTTTTTTTTTTTTTACCAGACTTGACCACCCACGAATTAGCTCCAGACAATTTGCCTGAGTGGCTGCCAACATGCCCATGACTTTCTTAAAAAAACATATGCTGAGTGGTTGCTAACACACCCATGACTTGCTTAAAAGTAAAACGTATGTTGAGTGGCTGCTGAATTCGCCCACGTTTTTAGCTTTCCAATTAATGAATTTACTTGCTGGAATGACCATGGTTTAGGTAATTAAAAATTGACTATGTGCATGCTAAATTCGCCCACGTTTTTAGCTTTTCAATTCATAAATATACTTGTTGGAATGACCACGGTTTTGAGTAATTAAAAATTGGTTTTGTGCATGCCGAATTCGGCCATGTTTTTAGTGATTCAATTCATAAATTTACTTGTTGGAATGACCACGGTTTGATAAATAAAAATTGACTGTGTAGTTGTTGAAATCACCCACCCCTTTTCTAGCCATTCAATTCATAACTAACTTACAGTAATGACCACTATTATGCCTTTAAACTGTGGCTATATTTTCCCTTGAGTGATGGACTGCGTTGATGTTGATTGGATATGTTTTCCTTTAATTGTTGAGTTGTTGTCGACTGGGCACGATTGGCCACCATTGGTGCACTGCTTTTTTGCTGATTTTGCTACAGTGAGTTAAGTGGTCAACAAATTCATTCTTATTGTCTAAAGGCCTCAGTGAATTAAATGGTTAAACAATTAGGTAAGTTTCCTTGTTATTGATAGATTCGTTGTTATGTAATTATCATATTAAATGCCGTAACAATCGCTACAACAAGGTTAATGGTCAACATTTTCCTTTTGCTGTTAATTGCCATGTTAATTGCAATGCTAAATGCTATAATATTTGCCTTATTAATTGTCAGAACAATTGCTATAGCATTATCAATGGTCAATAGATTCATTCTTAATGATTAAGTGACACCGTGAGTTAAATAGCTAACAGTTAGTTGAATCGCCTTGTTATTGCGCTATCATTGTTATGTTAACAGTCATGTAAATTGCTAAATTAATTGTTATGCTGCTATTCCTTATATCAATTGTCTGGTTAACTGCTATATTAATTGTTATGTAACTGCTATGTTAATTTCCTTGTTGAATTGCTCTAGTAGTGTTAATAGTTAGTAGTTTCCTTCTCAGTGTTAATGGATGACTAGTATTGTTAGTCTGGACAATATAGTTAGACTACATGTTGAGGTTTAAATTGTTCATAAGGTATATAATGGTAGTGTTCTACTTTAAGTTGTTAATGTTGTCATTGAAGTTAATGGCTAGTCGGATGGGGATGTGGATTAATATAGAATAGCCTTTTTAGGCTGCAATAATGATTAAATTAGTATGTTGAGTAAAGACTAGATTGCAAATTTTAGACATGCTAAATTGATTATAATTGAGGTTAGATTGTATTTATGATTATAGTTCTAGTGTTGATTACTTAGGCTTGCTAAATTGATTGTTTTAACGTTAAGTTAGCCGGTTCATTAATGATTAATTGTAACTTGACTTGCCCCGTTAGAATGGAACCCATGTTAATTTAGAATGTAGTCATGGACTGGTTAGCCTGGGTGTTTGGAGGGGTCGGGGATGATGTCGTGTGGGATGGTGTAACCCATTCCTTCTTTCCTTAGTGTTTCATTGACCCTTTTTATGGGGGGTAGGTGTAGTCTCCCAGTCAGTATTCGGTTCCTAGTGCGTTGGAGTTTTCTTGAGCCTTGGTCCCATTTTGTTTTGCCCCAAGGTTATTGTCGTGCCTCTCTTCTAGGGACAACATGATTCCTGATGTGGGGATCATGGCATGCCCTATGGGTTAGGTGAGAATGATATCTTGGTCGGAGTCATTGCCTACCATATGAGCATGGTTGAGTGTCGCATGTTGACTTTGGTGCATGCATTGGTTCACGCACCTTGAGGTTTTAGTCTTGTTCATAAACGTTATTATGTCAGGAAGGGGAAGTTTCCCCTTAAGCGTGTAGGCATGTCTTTTTGTGTCGACGGTTGGTCGTTACTCCTGGTTTTTTGTGCCTATTTGCCCGGTTTCCCTTATGTTTGTGTGCGGTGTTGTAGTTGTTGTTACATGGGTTGCATGCTTTTGTTCGTTGTCTAGGGTGTGGTCAAACTTTTGTTGTCATTTCCTTTGTGCCCTTAATTCTTCAAAACAAAAAAAAAAAAAAATTGGCTCTGCCCATGGGTGCATCAATGTGGTTGATACATATGGTATCAAAGCAGGTTCAACCCGCGACTTGGGATCACTACAACTTTCATTGATATGATTTTATTATAATGTTTCTAATTGAGTTGACTTGTATTCGTGCAGGTAATCATGGTTAGAGGACACCACAGAGGCAGACGATAGGGTTCTATGGGAGGAGACGTGACGCCTCTAGTAGAAGCCACACCTAAGGGGTATAACCCCCCGGGAGAGGAACAGGTTGCCGGACAAGAGAAGATAGCAGTTGCTTATGTGGTTCGAATGATGAGATATTTTCAGCGCATGTTTGAGGCACTGATTATCCATTTGGACCGAGATGAGGCCAGAGCATCGACACCCCCTGAGGGTCCACCGCGTGCTTCGGTTAGTACTATTAGCATTCACTGGGAGATTGAGAAGGTCAAATTTCCTGAGTTCTTTGGTGCCCTAGATGATGCAGTCATCGAGGTATGGTTGGAGAATATGGAAATGTGGTTTGCACTTCGCGATTATACCTCCAATATGAAGGTCCGCATGGTAGTCTTTCAACTGAAGGGGAGCACTCTTCTATGGTGGAAGATGCTCCTACTACAGCTGAACATGGTCCGTTAAGACGTGTCATGGAAAATGTTCAAGGAATGGTTCCGAGAGAGGTACCTATCAGAGGAATTCATTGAGCGTAATCTCAATGAGTTCAATGCCTTACAAAGGGCAGTCATATGGTGCTCGAGTATGAGGCCCGTTTTATGGAGATACTCCGGTATGCTCTGCATCTTAACACGAAGAAAATTAAGGTCAACAGGTTCGTGTTCGGCCTTAATGGCATCTTACGTGCAAACGTTAGAATTTTGATGCCTCAAACCTTGCATGATGTCATCCAGAAGGCCCTCATAGTGGAGGAGGAGCTTATCTATGGGGGTCAGAGCAGGACTCCAGTGAGACTAGCAGGGCATGTGTCATCTAGTGCACAACAACATCAGACACCAACCAGACATACGCTGGGATATCGTGGCTTCCAGAGGGGATCTACTTTCACTACACCTCAATGACCAAAGACTCAGCAATGGATACCTTATCGAGGGCCACATCATCAGTAACAACGTCAACCACAACAGCAACAGTTTAGGCCTCTTCAGCAGAATAGACCAGGATTCCAAGACGATGGGCTGTCATCTTCTACTTCGGGTACCAGGACTACTGAGCCAAAGAAGGGGTGTTGGACGTGTGGGGAGCCACACTACCAGCGCGACTGCCATGTGGAGAGGACTAGAGAATTTGGATCATCCGGTCCCACTACCGTGGGTGATTTGGGCAAGGCCCATTGGATTCATGCAGCAGTGAATAACTGCCAGGAAGATCATCAGTCGACTGTGCTCAAGATGACATGTATCCTTGTTGAACAGACCCTTAGTATTTTGATAGATCCCGGTGCTACCGAGAGTTTCATTTATGGTGGAATGATAAAAAGGATTAAGGTAAAGGCAGTTGAACAAGATGAGTTTAGCTTCGTAGAGATGGCATTGGGAGCTAAACGAAAGGTTGGAGGAAAGGTTACAGGTTATATCCTCAACCTGGGAGAGGTTTTCACAAGGGCCAACCTGTACGTCACAATCCTAGGATCTTATGATGTCGTGATTGGTATGGACTGGTTGGAATCGCATGAGGTGATACTCAACTGTAAGACAAAATGGTTGAGCTTGGTTGATGATGAGGGACGGAGACATGTGATTGTAGGAGGAAACCAGGGATTTTCCCTGAGGTTCATCTCTTCCTTGCAGCTACGGAAGAGCATGCGCAAGGGGTGAAATCTTTATGCGATCCTTACATTAAACGAGAATGGAATAGCGGAAGGTTTAGAACACCTTCCAGTGGTGAGAGAGTTTGCGGACATATTTCCAGAGGAGTTACCTGGGATGTCGCTGGAGAGGGAATTGGAGTTTACTATAGACCTTAAACAAGGAACTGAACCTATAGATATAATGCCTTATCGGATGTCAACCCCAGAGTTACAAGAGTTGAGAATGCTACTGAAGGAATTGTTGGACCTAGGACTGATACATCCTAGTGTGTCACCATGGGGTGCACCTGTTATTTTCATATGAAAGAAGGATGGGTCATGGAAGCTCTGCATTGACTATCGTTAGTTGAACAATCCAACGATCAAGAATCAGTATCCGTTGTTGAGGATTGATGATCTGTTTGACCAAATGAAGAGCGCGACAGTGTTCTCAAAGATCAATTTGTGATCAAGGTATCACCAGTTACGGATCAAGGAGGATGATGTCAATAAGACTACCTTTAAGACGAGGTTTGGACATTACAAGTTTACTATTTTACCGTTTCAACTATCAAACGCCCCAAGGGTATTTATGAGTTTGACGAACGGGGTGTTCCGAGAGTACTTGGACAAGTTCATCCAAGTATTCATTGACGATATTTTGATTTACTCTCAGACGATGGAGGAGCATAATGAGCACTTGCGCTTGGTACTATAGTGTCTACGAGAGCACAAATTGTATGGGAAGTTGTCCAAATGCTCATTTTATCAATCAAAGATTCACTACTTAGGGCATGTCATCTCCGGTGAAGGCATTACCGTGGATCCAACAAAGGTCGAGGCTATTATGGAATGGCCTGTGCCGACGAATGTCCCAGAAGTTCATAGCTTCATGGGCTTAGTAGGATACTATAGATGGTTCGTCGAGGTATTTTAGAAGATAGAAAATCTGATCACAGAATTGTAGAAGAAAAATAAGAAGTTTGTTTGGATCGAGAAATGCCCAAAAACATTTCAGAGCCTCAAAGAGTTGTTGACAACAACACTGATACTAAAGGTCCCTGACATGGACATGGAATTCTTGGTATGTACTGACACATCCAAGGAAGGCTTAGGCAGAGTCTTGATGAAAAATGGACGAGTGATCACTTACATCTCGAGGAAATTGAGAAGGAACGAGGAGAACTACACGACGCACGATTTGGAGTTGTTAGCCATCGTATATGCCTTGAAGGTTTGGAGACACTACCTTGTTGGAAAAAAATTTGAACTAAAGACTGACCACTGTGGACTACAATAGATCTTTATGCAAAGCGCCTTGAACACGCGACAATGATGTTGGTCAGAATTGCTTAGCGTGTACGACTTCGAGATTACTTACATAAAAGGAATAGTGAACCAAGTGGTAGATGCATTGAGTCGGAGACCACGCATATTTTTGGTGTTGCCTCTTCACACGAATCTAAGTGAAAAGATTCTAACTTTACAGCGTGACGATGACTGGTACAAAGAGGTCGAGGGTTTTATTGGACAAAACACAATGATGGTACCAAGATTTGAAGGATTTTCGTTTGATAGCAATGGTTTATTGAGGTTTAAAAATCGGATTTACGTACCGCTGAACGACGAGTTGAAGATGTTGATCCTAAGAGAGGCTCATAGAGAAGTTTACATGGCTCACCCGGGAGTCACGAAGATGAGGGAAGAACTTAAACCCTTATTCTTCTAGAAGGGAATGAAGGCAAACATAGTCAACTATGTGGCTAGATGTCTAGAATGTTAGCAAGTAAAGATTGAACATAGACACCCAGTAGGATTACTACAGCTACACGCTATTCCAGAATTGAAATGGGAGGTTATTTTGATGGATTTTATTGTTGGATTGTCGTTGACGACAAGGAGACATGACTTGATTTTTGTAGTAGTAGACACTCTGACGAAGAGTTCTCACTTTATTCTTGTGCATACAATGTATCAGGTACTTGACATAGATAGAGTTTTCATCAGTGATATTGTGAGGTTGCATGGTGTTAACTCCCAAAATGAAACCGTCAATTTGGCCGAGTTTGGGTGGATATCATAGTTTTTAGTGGTAGCTTCAAGTCATTTTCGAGTTTTGTCGGTTCAGAAAATTTTTAGTTTTTGTGGTGGGTCTTAGGAAATAATCGAAAATAAAGTCTTCCATTTCAAAAAATGACTGTTTGCTTTCAACAGCTAACCTCATGTTTTAG
>ML801164.1:192396-206644 GCA_009831015.1 Picea engelmannii
ATAGTTGACATATGTCAAAATGACACACCATGTACAAATGATATAAATAAAAATGATAAATTATGTAGGACAAAATGATACAAGTCAATATGATACGTCATGTCCAAATGATATAAGTCAAAATGATACATGTAAACATGATAGACTTCAATATTATGGTATTAGAGCCCGTGAAAATCATACATATGATAGTAACCATGAAAAGAGGAACTATAACAATATATACAAAATGATCCATGATGCAGTCTATATGATCATGAATGTCACTAGTTGCTACCAGCTACTGCCTCATCATCATCATCAACATCATGATCATGATCATGATGATTATTGTCATGACCATCTGCATCAGGATCGACCTTGTTTTCATCTATATATGTGTCATCATGAGCATAATCTGCCATCTCAGCTTCGAACCCAACATCATCTAGATCTATCTGATGAGGATAATCCAGATCATCTAGAAGATCTGTAATGAACCTCAAATTCACCATAAAAAAAAATAAAAAAAATGATGACATAATTCAATTTCGTTTAAGCTTAGAAACTAAGATAAGATAAGATTCATTTATGTCCATAACGTCATTATTACACCAGTCTATTTTACTTTGAAGGACCCCTTTGTCCTCTACGGTTTATGCCATTAAACAATAGTCTAATTACTAAAATTCGAAAAATTAAAGTGTATGATCTCATGGTGAGTAGAACTCTTAGAAAAATCGCACTAAAAATTGGTTATTTATATTCTACCTTTATCCCAGATGAAAATCCTCCATCGATTCTACTAGTCCATTCCTTATAATAACAGATTTGTTCCTATAACAAAATCCCTACCATGTTACAATAGTTTTGTGTAAAAACATAGGTCAATTGTGTTTTGGCGATTACTAATGCTGAACATCATCACACAACAACTCTCGAATTGAAAAAAGATGAAAGGAAGGTGGGACTAGCACTTCAGGACTTTGGGGTTCAGGATTTCATGATTTTGAATGCCAAACATCGACACACCATAAATCTCGAATTCTGAAAAGTGAAAAGAAAGTGGGATCAACACTTCAGGGTTTCAGGGTTAAGGATTTCGTGACTTCAAAAGCCAAACATCAGCACACAACAACTCCTGAATTCTGAAAGTGAAAAGTGTAACAACCCTCCTTGTTATGACAACGACACTGACAACAGGTGCAAGTTTTTTTTTTTTTTTTTTTTTTTAAATGTGTGTGCGCGCGGGTAGAAAGGAACAGACACACATGACTCTACGTCACCACTTGACGACTAACAAGACGCAACCACAATGATCACAACAAGAATACATGACGCACAACAAGAGTTGCAAGCAATGAACGACCCAAGACATAAGGCATGCAATGCAAACATCTAAAGACATACTGGGTTGTGCCTAGTACGAACACAGAGGGAAGAATCCATGGTAGTAGATCTTACTATTTCTGCACAGGAAAGAAGGGAGTTTAATCTTAGTCCTCTGCTCCGAAGAGAGAGAAAGTCAGATAGGCTCCTGACCGACTGCTCAGGCAGGAACTAGTAATCTCTGTCAGGTGTGTCGCAAGAGTGGAAACCCTGCCTTTAAAGGGCCCGAGACTCTTGATACGGCACTGGATTCTTTACACGTAAGGATCACACACAAGGACATAAATACTAAGGCTACAAGGGGGTGGCTATATCCCGCCCAACACCAGTAGACCGTGCAATGCAAGACAACCAAGTACTACCAAATCAAGGACAACCATGACCTCTATGGGAGACACAAGTCAGAAGGACTCCGACAACAAATACATACCATTTACACTGTTTGACTTCGATTAGCGACGAATTACCAACCCTGCCTTAAATATGACAAGTAAATAATTTATAGCCCTAAATAATACATCATAATGACTCAAGGTTCTGGCTCAAGAATTACCATTGAACCAATTAAGGATAATAACCCTTCAACACCGCCACCACAACCTCCCACTTTACCATTTACAACATCATAACCACCTACAAGGACAATCACCCTCCCCCTTATGCTATCTAAAATTGACACATTATTGTTATCATAAGGCGGTGACCACATTAGCCTTAACCCTTCCATGGGTATTAGCATTAACCCGATCATCATACTGCCTTATCATTACCATGAACAATGTTAGCATTCAATCAGTAGTACTATAAATTCTGGAATGAATCATGACATTACATGACCTTAACAATACATTACAACCATTGACATTCTCTAATGTTCCATTACATAGTCATTCTTTACATTTCGTTACATTAATTCCAAATGGCTTAATTCAAGGACATTGCATTAACAATACACCATAAAATAATAATCAATATCACATTTGCCTCACTTATTCTGCAATGATATGACGATCTAAGTACCCAATCATTACCAGTAATCCACATGTAATAGATAAGGTACCTTACCGGTATTTTTATTTTCTGCGATAATAATAGATATGGTACCTTACATTCTATTCTCTATTGATATCAAGAATATAGATTGTAATTGCAATATTGCTACTATAGCACAACAAGTTACATTATGCATTTTCTATAACTTTCTATTCTAGATTAGATGTATACACAAATAATATTGGTTTTATGCTCTTTGTCTGTCTATTGTTGCCTACTCCTCGTAGACGTGATGTTACCCAGACTAGGTTCGTTTATGTGTCTTTTCAAGTTTATATATAAGTGAAACACCTTGGTTTAATACTCCTTGTGTATCTACCATCTCAATTTCTCATAGCCTTTATGATACACATAGTAAACTCGATTATTATTCTACCTACGCTAATCTAGTTACAACTTGCAAAATCCCAAATTATTAACTTGATTTCTTGGCTTCAAGTCGATACCTGTAACAAAGTCCTATTCATGGGCATATTTCACTGCACCCCTTTCACATGCCTTGTTATTTCACTGCTCAGTTCATTAAAATTTTAAAGCATACATGCGTGTATTTTTACATTCTACATTACTACAGGATATCGCTTCAAGCATATGAGATTCAAGAAACTAATAAGTTTCTCTCTATAATAGAAATTGTTTTCATTAGTTTTATTTTATACCTATGATTGTAGTGTTCACACAAGTAATGATAGACAAATGTATGTCTTTATGTGTCTGTTTGAACCCATCTATAAGGGAATGAATTTAACTTGTATTTAATACTTTTCTTCCTTTGTATGTGTCATTCACACTTTTCATAGAAGTAATAATACAATAAAAACTAGATACATATTAAAAATTTAGAGAAACCATAATTTTGATAAAAATATATTTGAAATAATTTCTCTTGAAAGTTTTGATTCTTTTCATAAGAATTCATTGGGTAAGTAGTGTTATATTTGTTGGTTTTCGTTTCTAAATTCCAAATGGTAATAGGGTATTTTTTTGGAGGGAAATAATTAAACTCAGAACCGAGAAGAACACACATGCAATGATTTTGTGCGCAGCTTCCCAGGGCACGCGTAACTAGAAGTAGGCAACCAAGGATGGAAATTAAATGAAAGTAAGCTAGCAGGGAATTTAGCATGAGAGTAAAGTAACATGGGAGGCAACACAAATTTAATCATGCTCAAATTTGTAATAGAACCATACACGTTCCGGGCAAAACGCTGTTTGTTAACTAAATAAAAAAAAAAAATTTCAGCCTTCAAGCATAACGCACAGGTGTCGGTTTCACTGGTTAAGATGCAAGAATGTACTACGTGGAAGGCGCCTGGTTAGA
Source organism: Picea engelmannii (assembly GCA_009831015.1). Classification (NCBI taxonomy): domain Eukaryota; kingdom Viridiplantae; phylum Streptophyta; class Pinopsida; order Pinales; family Pinaceae; genus Picea; species Picea engelmannii. The sequence goes on from ML801164.1 coordinate 196,139, forward strand.
GGACGGAGACGTAGAGGTAAAATAAATAAATAAAAATAATCCTTACAGTCCAACCAATGGCGACTTTACCCTTCTGTGTTATATTAACCAAATAAGCATTAAGAATTTAAAAACAAGGGTTCAAGACAGACATCTCATGCATTAATCAATAAATGGGACAGATTACCGAATGTAACCAGAATTTTCATGATTTCGGAAGGGTGACAGCGTATTACAGTCTACAGCCATATTGATTCAAGTGGGAGGGCAGCCGATTTACATCCTAAACTAGTCTAACCCTAACTCCCTTTATTTTTAAAACCACACCCTTACCTCTGTGAACTAGAGTAACTAATTAAAACGAAATTAGCTCTTGCATAATGATGTAATAATAACAAATACTGTAATGTGCTTTTACCCAGTACTGTACAGTTCACGCTATCCATAAGAGCAAGTTCCATCATCAACTACTAAAGGAATAGGGTGTTTACCAGCCGAGTTACTATCATAGTGCAGTAGATAAAATGCTCACAACAGATGGTATGAAAACGCCCCCACAGTTTTTAAATTAAATCGATGAAAGCGCAGACAGGTAATTACACCAACAGGAAATAAAGACGCCCTCAGCAGAATGTAAAAACGATTCTAGTTTGTAAAGTAAATGGCAGTGAAAGCAAACGCCGAAGAATCTAACCCGCCCACAGTCATCAAACACCCCGGCAATGTAAAATGCCCACGACAGAATGTAAAAATGATTTCTGGGTTGTAAAGAAAAATGGTAGTGTAAGAAAACACCCAAGAAGTCGAACGCCCATAGCAAAAGGAAAAAAAACGCCCAAAACAAATTGCTAGAAACCCTAAAACTGTGCCAAAAATGAAGAACCATAAACTATCCTGCTAATTTTTTATAGCATAAGATGGGTCGAATCCTGTGGTTCATCGCAACCATTCTAAACTAATCTTTATCACAAACTTAAAGCATTCATCCAAAATAAAAACACAGCCATCTAGATTTTCAGACGCAACACAGACTATCATTAAACCAATAAAAACATACCTTGGCCTGTTCGCCCGCTTCGGATGGCGTCCCCGTGCTCCTTGATGCTCTCGCTCGCCAACCGTAGAGGACTCACCGGTACCTCCCAGCCAAACGCTAAGGGTACTCTACTTCCCTCTCAGCCCCCCGAGCCGCAAAGGGGCCACACACAGTCCAGACAAAAACCTAGCTTCCCAGCTCACCTCCAAGGCTGAGCTACCACTCAATCAGCTGACAAAATCCCCAACTCCTCACAAGCAATCAGTCCAGTTTGTAATTTTGGTAGCATAACAATACCTCATAGAAGATCCCCCTTCTTCCCCCCCATCCCCTTTCTTTTATCCTCTTTTTGACCTAATCACATTTTGTTTTAGGTTTTCTTTTTCTTCAAAAACCCTAATCATAATTCTTTTAAGTTTTCCCCACCTTTAATTTTTTTTTTTTTTTTTTTNATATATATATATATATATATATATATATATATCCTTTAAACTCCCATTAGTTAACTAATTAAATTCTTCTTTTCAAATTTCCAACCACCTATTTGAATTAATTTCTTAATCTCTTTATTTTACCCTACACACTTTATGAAGACTCACATGAGCTTAAGTGGGTTTTTATTTTTTTTTGGTTTAATTTTATTATTAGCACCTGTATTGTTAGAGCTAGCTAGTAGGAAATGAATTTCTAATGTTATTTGAATGGCAGAGCTATTGTGAGCTAGAATATCATGGCATTGTTATTGGGAGATGGTTAAGCTTTGATTATTATGTTAGGGCGAAGTAGTACCTTCACTAAAAAGATAAATTATCAAGCATATTACTGGGAATGAGGAAAGGCCTTATGTATCCAATTAGGGAAGGAATTACTTTATGAATTCAATTAAAGGAGGAATTGTTTTATGTATTTAATTAAGGAAGGAAACTTCTTGGATTAGGTGGAGGTTGCAAATCATAGGGGTAATGAATATTTAATGTATAGTCTTGTATTATGTTTTTTTTTTGACATAGAGCTCAAATTCTGAACTGGTGACACCTGGTTAGGGGAATTGTTTAAGGTTTTATTCAGGTGTTGATGTCCTAGGGCTATTTAGGCTGACTGCTTCATCCACATTATTGCGATGTACCCTTCAGGATGCACCACGTGCTCCAAGGGTGCCACTCGCCTCTTGAGTTTCTTTTGTGCGACGTTCCATTCAGGATGCACCACATGCTCCAAGGGTGCCACTCGCCAACTGGACGTATTGGTAGACATCTATAACCCCTGAAGTCAACACTCTGCCAAGTGAACTTGTGGGAGACTAAGGGTTATAAGGAATAAGGAATAACTCTTCTGTCGATCCTGCACTTCCTTAATCCTTTGTCTTATGGTTTGCATCTACTCTTCCATTTCTTGGATCGCTTCTGGCCCCACCAGGGCCCTATCCTCAAGCCGATCCCAACTCAAGGGTGTCTGACACGGTCGCCCATAAAGAAACTCAAAAGGTGCCATCTTTATGGTGCTTTGATAACTGTTGTTGTACGCGAACTCTACTAGAGGCAAGAATTCCTCCCAACGCTTTTGTTGGTCTATCACGTACATGCGCAACATGTCTTCCAAGGTTTGATTCGTTCGTTCGGTCTACCCGTCAGTCTCTGGGTGATACGCGGTACTAAAATTAAGTTGGGTTCCCAAGGCCTCTTGGAAACTCGTCCAAAATCATCCAGTAAACATCGATCCTCGATCGGATATAATTTTCTTAGGCACACCATGCAACCTCACAATCTCACTGATGAAAACTCTCGGTATGTCAGGTTCCTGATACGTCATATGCACCAGAATAAAGTGAGCACTCTTCGTCAGAGTGTCTACTACTACAAAAATCGAGTCATGTCTCCTTGCCGTCAGTGGCAATCCAACAATGAAATCCATCAAAATAACTTCCCATTTCGATTCCGAAATGGCATGTGATTGAAGTAAACCTGTCGGGTGTCTATGTTCAGCCTTTACCTATTGACACTCTAGACATCTAGCCACAAAGTTGACTATGTCGGCCTTCATTCCTTTCCAAAAGAATAATGGTTTAAGGTTTTCTCTCATCTTCGGAACCCCTGGGTGAGCCATGTAAACTGCTCTATGAGCCTCGCTCAGGATCAGTATCCTCAACTCGTCATTTGGCGGTACGTAAATCTGACTTCTAAACCTCAATAAACCGTCGCTATCAAATGAATATCCCTCATATCGTGGTTCCATCATTGTGTTTTGTCCGATAAAATCCTTGACTTCTTTGTACCAGTCATCATCACGCTGTAAGGTGAGAATCTTCTCATGTAGATTCGTCTGAAGAGGTAACACCAAAAAGATGCGTGGTCTCCGACTCAAAGCATTAGCTACTCTGTTCACAGTTCCCTTTATGTAAGTAATCTCAAATTCGTACTTGCTAATTAATTCCGACCAATGTCGTTGTCGCGCGTTCAGGTCGCTTTGCGTAAAAATGTGTTGTAGTCCACAATGATCAGTCTTTAATTCAAATTTTCATCCAACAAGGTAGTGTCTCCAAACCTTTAAGGCATATACAATGGCTAGTAACTCCAAATCGTGCGTCGCATAGTTCTCCTCATGCCTTCTCAGCTTCCTCGAAATGTAAGCAATCACTCATCCGTCTTGCATCAAGACTCCGCCTAAACCTTCCTTGGATGCATCAGTGCATACCAAGAAGTCTGCGTCCATGTCAGGGACCTTTAGTATCGGCGCTGTTGTCAACAACTCTTTAAGCTTCCGAAATGCTTCCGCGCATTTCTCTGTCCAGACAAACTTCTTGTTTTTCTTCTACAATTCCATGATCGCATTTGCTATCTTCGAAAATCCCTCGACAAACTGTCGATAGTATCCTGCTAAACCCATAAAACTATGCACTTCTGTGACATTCTTCGACGCATGCCATTCCATAATAGCCTCAACCTTGGCTGCATCCACGGCGATACCTTTGCCGGAGATGACGTGCCCTAAGTAGTGAATCCTGGATTGATAAAAAGAGCATTTGGACAACTTCCCATACAATTTGTGCTCTCGTAGACACTGTAATACCAAGAGAAAGTGCTCATCATGCTCCTCTGTCGTCCGAGAGTAGATCAAGATATCATCAATGAATACTTGGACAAACTTGTCCAAGTATTCGCGGAACACCCCGTTCATCAAACTCATGAATACCCCTGGGTTGTTCATCAGTCCAAATGGCAAAACAATAAACTCGTAATGTCCAAATCTCGTCTTAAAGGCGGTCTTAGGGATGTCATCCTCCTTGATCCGTAGCTGGTGATACCCGGATCACAAATCGATCTTGGAGAACATTGTTGCACCCTTCATTTGATCGAACAGATCATCAATTATTGGTAAGGGATACTGATTCTTGATCGTAGCCTTGTTCAGTTGATGGTAGTCAATGCAAAGCCTCCATGATATGTCCTTCTTTCGTATGAAAATAAATGGTGCACCCCATGGTGACACACTAGGACGTATCAGTCCCAGGTCCAACAACTCCTTCAGTTGCATTTTCAACTCTTGCAACTCCAGGGTCGACATCTGATAAGACGTTCTTGCTATCGGTTCGGTTCCCGGTTTCAGGTCTATGGTAAACTCCAGTTCCCTTTCTGGCGGTATCCTAGGCAACTCCTCTGGAAATACGTCCGCAAACTCCTTCACCACCAGAAGGTGTTATAGACCTTCCGCTACTCCCTTCTCGTTTAGCGCGAGGATCGCATAAAGTTTGCACCCCTTGCGCATACTCTTCCGTAACTGTAAGGAAGAGACAAACCATAGGAAAACTCCCTGGTTCCTTCCTACAATCACACATCTCTATCCTTCGTCATCAACCAAGCTCAACCATTTCGTCTTACAGTTGAGTATCGCCTCATGCATTTCCAACCAATCCATACCAATCACGACGTCATAAGATCCTAAGATCGTGACGTACAAGTTGACCCTAGTGACAAACTCTCCCAGGTTAAGGGCACAGCCCGTAACCTTTCCTCCAACCTTTTGTTTGGATCCCGAAGCCATCTCCACGAAGCTAAACTCATCCTGTTCTACTGCCTTTACCTTAATCCTTTTTAGCGCTGCACCAGAAATGAAACTCTCAGTAGCTCCTGGGTCTATCAAAATACTAAGGGTCTGGTCAGCGATAGTACCTATCGTCTCGAGCACAGTCGACTGGTGCTCTTCCTGGCGGTTATTCACCGTTGCATGAATCCGATGGGCCTTGCCCATATCTCCCACGGTAGCAGGTCCAGCTGATCCGGGCACCCTGGTCCTCTCCATAGGACAGTCGTGCTGGTAGTGCGGATCCCCACACGTCCAACACCCCTTCTTCGTCCCAGTAGTCCTGGTACCCAAAGTAGAAGATGACTGCCCACCGGCCTGAAAGCCTAGTCTGTTCTGCTGAACATGCCTAAACTACTGCTGTTGCGGGCGACGTTGATGCTCGTGCTGTGGTCCTCGATAAGGTGTCCGCTGCTGAGGTGGTGTTCGTCGAGGTGTAGCAAAAGTGGATCCCCTCTAGAAGCCATGATGTCCCAGCGTATGTCTCGCTGGTGTCTGATGCTACGGCGTACCAGATGAACCCTGCCCTGCAGATCTCGCTGGAGTCCTTGTCTGACCCCCACTAATAAGCTCCTCCTCTGCTATGAGGGCCTTTTGGATAGCTTCATGCAAGGTTTGAGGCATTAGGATCCTAACCTTTGCACGCAGGATGCCGCTAAGGCCAAACACGAACCTGTTGACCTTGAGCTTCTTAGTGTTAAGGTGCAGAGCATACCGGAGAAGCTCCATGAAACGTGCCTCGTACTCGGGCACTGTATGACCTCCCTGTCGTAATGCATTGAGCTCATTGAGCTGACGCTAAATCAATTCCTCTGAAAGGTACCTCTCTCAAAACCATTCCTTGAACAGTTCCCATGACACGTCTTCCACAACCATGTTTAGCTATGGCAGGAGCGTCTTCCACCATAGAAGAGCACTCCCCTTTAGTTGAAAGACTGCCATGCGGACCTTCATGTTGGAGTTATAATCGTGAAGTGCGAAGCAAATCGCCATATTCTCCAACCATGCCTTGACAACTGCGTCGTCCAAGGCACCAAAGAAATCGGGAAATTTTACCTTCTCGTGTTCACGGTGAACGCTACCTGTAACGGCTGGCGTGCACAGTGGAACCTCAGGGGGTGTCAGTGCCCTGGCCTCGTCTCTGTCCAATCGACTGATCAGAGCCTTGGACATGCGCTGAAAGGATCTCATCATCCCAATAACACTGCCCACTGCTATCTGCTCCTGTCCGAGAACCTGCTCGCCTCCCTGGGGGTTAGACTCCTCAGGCGTGGATGCTACTGGAGGCGTCACGCCTCCTCCCCTAGCACCCCGTCATCTACCTCTGCGGCATCCTCTAACCATGATTACCTGCACGCACACAATCAACTCGATCAACAATAGTATAATCAATCTAATCATGTCAACGAAAGCCATAGTGAATCCCAAGTCGCGGGTCGAACTGACTCTGATACGATATGTAACAACCCTCCTTATTACGACAACGACTCTGACAACAGGTGCAAGTTTTTTTTTTTTTAAATGTGTGTGCGCGTGGGTAGAAAGGAACATACACACATGACTCTACGTCACCACCCGATGACTAACAAGACGCAAACACGATGATCACAACAAGAATACATGATGCACAACAAGAGCTGCAAGTAATGAACGACCCAAGACATAAGGTGTACAATGCAAACATCTAAAGACATACAGGGTTGTGCCCAGTACAAACATAGAGGGAAGAATCCATGGTAGTAGATCTTACTATTTCTGCACAGGAAAGCAGGGCGTTTAATCTTAGTCCTCTGCTCCGAAGAGAGAGAAGGTCAGATAGGCTCCTGACCGACTGCTCAGGCAGGAACTAGTAATCTCTATTAGGTGTGTCGCAAGAGTGGAAACCCTACCTTTAAAGGGCCCGAGACTCTTGATACAGCACTGGATTCTTTACACGTAAGGATCACACACAAAGACATAAATACTAAGGCTACAAGGGGGTGTCTATATCCCGCCCAACACCAGCAGACCGCGCAATGCAAGACAACCAAGTACTACCAAATCAAGGAAAACCATGACCTCTATGGGAGACGCAAGTCAGAAGGACTCTGACAACAAATACATACCATTTACACTGTTTGACTTCGATTAGCGATGAATTACCAACCCTGCCTTAAATATGACAAGTAAATAATTTATAGCCCTAAATAATACATCATAATGACTCAGGGTTCTGGCTCAAGAATTACCATTGAACTGATTAAGGATAATAACCCTTGAACACCGCCACCACAACCTCCCACTTTACCATTTACAACATCATAACCACCTACAAGGACAATCACCCTCCCCCTTATGCTATATAAAACTGACACGTTATTGTTATCACAAGGCAGTGACCACATTAGCCTTAACCCTGCCATGGGTATTAGCATTAACCCAATCATCATACTACCTTATCATTACCATGAACAATGTTAGCATTCAATCAACAGTACTATAAATTCTAGCATGAATCATGACATTACATGACCTTAACAGTACATTACAACCATTGACATTCTCTAATGTTCCATTACATAGTCATTCTTTACATTTCGTTACATTAATTCCAAAGGGCTTAATTCAAGGACATTGCATTAACAATACACCATAAAATAATAATCAGTATCACATTTACCTCACTTATCATGCAATGAGATGACGATCTAAGTACCCAATCATTACCAGTAATCCACACGTAATAGATAAGGTACCTTACCGGTATTTTTATTTTATGCGATAATAATAGATATGGTACCTTACATTCTATTCTCTATTGATATCAAGAATATAGATTGTAATTGCAATATTGCTACTATAGCACAACAACTTACATTATGCATTTTCTATAACTTTCTATTCTAGATTAGATGTATACAGAAATAATATTGGTTTTATGCTCTTTGTCTGTCTATTGTTGCCTACTCCTCGTAGATGTGATGTTACCCAGACTAGGTTCGTTTATGTGTCTTTTCAAGTTTATATATAAGCGAAACACCTTGGTTTAATACTCCTTGTGTATCTACCATCTCAATTTCTCATAGCATTTATGATACAGAGTAAACTTGATCATTATGCTACCTATGCTAATCTAGTTACAACTTGCAAAAGCCCAAATTATTAACTTGATTTCTTGGCTTCAAGTCGATACCTGTAACAAAGTCCTATTCATGGGCATATTTCACTGCACCCCTTTCACATGCCTTGTTATTTCACTGCTCATTTCATTAAAATTTTAAAGCATACATGCGTATTTTTACATTCTACATTACTATAGCATATTGCTTCAAGCATATGAGATTCAAGAAACTAATAAGTTTCTCTCTATAATAGAAATTGTTTTCATCAGTTTTCTTTTATACCTATCATTGTAGTGTTCACACAAGTAATGATAGACAAATGTATGTCTTTATGTGTCTGTTCGAACCCATCTATAAGAAAATGAATTTAACTTGTATTTAATAGTTTTCTTCCTTTGTATGTGTCATTCACACTTTTCATAGAAGTAATAATACAAAAAAAACTAGATACATATTAAAAATTTAGAGAAACCATAATTTTCATAAAAATATATTTGAAATAATTTCTCTTGAAAGTTTTGATTCTTTTCATAAGAAGTCATTGGGTAAGTAGTGTTATATTTGTTGGTTTTCGTTGCTAAATTCCAAATGGTATTAGGGTATTTTTTTGGAGGGAAATAATTAAACTCAGAACCGAGAAGAACACACATGCAATGATTTTGTGCGCAGCTGCCCAGGGCACGCGTAACTGGAAGTAGGAAACCAAGCATGGAAATTAAATGAAAGTAAGCTAGCAGGGAATTTGGCATGAGAGTAAAGTAACATGGGAGGCAACACAAATTTAATCATGCTCAAATTTGTAATAGAACCATACATGGTCCGGGCAAAACACAGTTTGTTAACTAAATAAAAAAAAAGATTTGCAGCCTTCAAGCATAACGCACAGGTGTCCGTTTCACTAGTTAAGATGCAGGAATGTACTACGTGGAAGGCGCCTGGTCAAAGAATGGAGATGTAGAGGTAAAATAAATAAATAAAAAGAAGCCTTGCAGTCCAACCAATGGCGACTTTACCCTTCCGCATTATATTAACCAAATAAGCATTAAGAATTTAAAAATAAGGGTTCAAGACAGACATCTCACGCATTAATCAATAAATGGGACAGATTACCGAATGTAACCAGAATTTTCATGATTTTGGAAGGGTGACAGTGTATTACAGTCGACAGCGTATTACAGTCTACAACCATATTCATTCAAGTGGGAGGGCAGCCGATTTACATACTAAACTAGTCTAACCCTAACTCCCTTTATTTTTAAAACCGCATCCTTACCTCTGCGAACTAGAGTAACTTATTAAAAAAAAATTAGCTCTTACATAATGTTGTAATAATAACAAATAATGTAACGTGCTTTTACCCAGTAATGTACAGTTCACGCTATCCATAAGAGCAAGTTCCAGCATCAACTACTAAAGGAATAGGGTCTTTACCAGCTGACTTACTATCACAGTGCAGTAGATAAAATGCCCACAGCAGATGGTATGAAAATGCCCCAACAGTTTTTAAATTAAATCGATGAAAGTGCAGACAGAATGTAAAAACGATTCTGGGTTGTAAAGTAAATGGCAGTGAAAGCAAACGCCCAAGAATCTAACACGCCCATAGTCATCAAACGCCCCGGCAATGTAAAATGCCCATGGCAGAATGTAAAAACGATTTCTGGGTTGTAAAGCAAAATGGAAGTGTAAGCAAACGCCCAAGAAGTCCAGCGCCCACAACAAAAGGTAAAAAAATGCCCAAAACAAATTGCCAGAAACCCTAAAACTGTTCAAAAAACGAAGAACCATAAACTGTCCTGCTAAATTTTTACAACATAAGATGGGTCGATTCCTGTGGTTCATTGCAACCATTCTAAACTAATCTTTATCACAAACTTAAAGCATTCATCCAAAATAAAAACACAACCATCTAAATTTTCAGACACAACACAGACTATCATTCAACCAATAAAAACATACCTTGGCCTGTTCGCCCACTCTGGATAGTGTCCGCGTGCTCCTTGATACTCCCGCTCGCCAACCGTAGAGGACTCACCGGTACCTCCCAGCCAAATCCTAGGGGTACTCTGCTTCCCCTTCAACCACACACAGTCCAGACAGCAACCTAGGTTCCCAGCTCACCTCCAAGGTTGAGCTACCACTCAATCAGCTGAGAAAATCCCCAACTCCTCACAAACAATCAGTCCAGTTTGTAATTTTGGCAGCATAACAATACCTCATAGCAGATCCCCCTTCTTCCCCTCCATCCCCTTTCTTTTATCCTCTTTTTGACCTAATCACATTTTGTTTTAGGTTTTCTTTTTCTTCAAAAAC
>ML801164.1:207296-217786 GCA_009831015.1 Picea engelmannii
GGCATTGTTATTAGGAGATGGTTAAGCTTTGATTATTATGTTAGGGCGAAGTAGTACCTTCACTAAAAAGATAAATTATCAATCTTATTACTGGGAATGAGGAAAGGCCTTATGTATGCAATTAGGGAAGGAATTACTTTATGAATTCAATTAAAGGAGGAATTGTTTTATGTATTTAATTAACGAAGGAAACTCCTTGGATTAGGTGGAGGTTGCAAATCATAGGGGTAATGAATATTTAATGTGTAGTCTTGTATTAGGTTTTTCTTTTGACACAAGGCTCAAATTATGAACTGGCGACGCCTGGTTAGGGGAATTGTTTAAGGATTTATTCAGGTGCTTATTTCTTAGGGCTATTTAGGCTGACTCCTTCATCCACATTATTGCGACGTGCCCTTCAGGATGCACCACGTGCTCCAAGGGTGCCACTCGCCTCTTGAGTTTCTTTTGTGCGACGTGCTCTTTAGGATGCACCATGTGCTCCAAGGGTGCCACTCACCAAATGGACTGATTGGTAGACATCTATAACCCTTGGAGTCAACACTCCTCCAGGTGAACTTGTGGGAGACTAAGGGTTCTAAGGAATAAGGCCCTCACCTTATTGTGCGCCCCTTAGAATCATCGTGAGCGACTGTCGCAGTTTTCCCTCACAACATCGTGGATCCTCTTGAACTAGGTAATTGTTAACCTACAGTCCGAGACACGGCGGGAGTGATTGTAGGCGGTGGCAGGGCTGCTATCCACCCCTCTCCCTCAACCTCTCTGGAACTCATGTGTGGCCCCTTTACTCCATATGTGAGTCTAGTTGGCAAGATATCGTCATTCTGCATCATCGACAATCATGTCAGAACATGTCAGAAATCAAATCATCAAATCAATGAAATATCACAGTAAATAAATCAACCCAAATAGCACACTCCCTAACTCAATCTAGAGTCCAAGGGGTTTCTACCGATGCTGCTGCATCCTCAAGGTCCAAAACCCTTTGCACTCAATAAAACTGAGTCAATAGCACCTGTCTACATCAAATAGTAAAACATCACGTTGTCTATCCATCGCATCATAATCAAGCATAAATGGTTTAACATCATAAAGGTCTAGATCACTTGCGAGCAAGTGTCCTCAAATAATAAGTTTTCTCAGTGCGCCAGAGTGGGATGTTACATACACCCCCTCTTTGTCTAAACTTCGTCCTGAAGTTTCTCAGTATAAATGCTGAAATAAAAGTACCACTGTATGAAAAGTACCACAGTATCAGAGGTCTATCTATCAAACAAAAATGGAAACTGCTGGTGCATATCATATGCGTCCTCCCAGGTCGCCGAGTGTGGACTATAACTATCCCACTGGACCTTGACCTGATCTACCATTCAACATCGTAATTGTTGAACACGATGATCTAAGATGTGGACCGGCTCAGCCATCAGTGCTCCCTCGTCTGATACCTGCAAGGAAATCAGGTCAATCACATGTGTAGGATCACTAATATAATGTCTCAAAATAGATACATGAAAAACATCGTGCATATGCATCAAAGAATCAGGCATGGCTAGTCGATAGGCCACGGGCCCCTTTCTCTCCACAATTTCGAAAGGTCCCATCAACCTAGGAGAGTGTCTAGCTCCCTTTCCAAACTTGATCGAACTCTTATGCAGTTTAACCCGCAAGAAGACTCGAACGCCGACCTCATAACTGCGGTTGACTTGGTGTGCATCGGCATAACTCTTCTGTCGATCCTGCGCTTCTTTAATCCTTTGTCTTATGGTTTGCATCTTCTCTTCCATTTCTTGGATCGCTTCTGGCCCCACTAGGACCCTATCCTCAAGCCGATCCCAACTCAAGGGCGTCCGACATGGTCGCCCATAAAGAAACTCAAAAGGCGACATCTTTATGGTTCTTTGATAACTGTTGTTGTAAGCGAACTCTACTAGAGGCAAGAATTCCTCCCAACGCTTTTCTTGGTCCATCACGTACATGCACAACATGTCTTCCAAGGTTTGGTTCGTTCGTTCAGTCTTCCCATCAGTCTTTGGGTGGTACGTGGTACTAAAATTAAGTTGGGTTCCCAAGGCCTCTTGGAAACTCGTCCAAAATCATCCAGTAAACACCGATCCTCGATCGAATATAATTTTCTTAGGCACACCATGCAACCTCACAATCTCACTGATGAAAACTCTCACTATGTCAGGTGCCTGATACGTCGTATGCACCAGAATAAAGTGAGCACTCTTCTTCAGAGTGTCTACTACTACAAAAATCGAGTCGTGTCTCCTTGCCGTCAGTGGCAATCCAACAATGAAATCCATCGAAATAACTTCCCATTTCGATTCCGGAATGGCATGTGGTTGAAGTAAACCTGTCGGGTGTCTATGTTCAGCCTTTACCTGCTGACACTCTAGACATCTAGCCACAAAGTTGACTATATCGGCCTTCATTCCTTTCCAAAAGAATAATGGTTTAAGGTTTGCTCTCATCTTCAAAACCCCTGGGTGAGCCATGTAAACTGCTCTATGAACCTCGCTCAGGATCAGTATCCTCAACTCGTCGTTTGGCGGTACGTAAATCCAACTTCTAAACCTCAATAAACCGTTGCTATCAAATGAATATCCCTCATATCGTGGTACCATCATTGTGTTTTGTCCGATAAAATCCTTGACTTCTTTGTACCAGTCATCATCATGCTGTAAGGTGAGAATCTTCTCACATAGATTCGTCTGAAGAGGTAACACCGAAAAGATGCGTGGTCTCTGACTCAAAGTATCAGCTACTCTATTCATAGTTGCCTTTATGTAAGTAATCTCAAAGTCGTACTCGCTAAGAAATTCTGACCAACGCCGTTGTCGCGCGTTCAGGTCGCTTTGCGTAAAAATGTGTTGTAGTCCACAATGATCAGTCTTTAATTCAAATTTTTTGTCCAATAAGGTAGTGTCTCCAAACCTTCAAGGCATATACAATGGCTAGTAACTCCAAATCGTGCATCACGTAGTTCTCCTCATGCCTTCTCAGCTTCCTCAAAATGTAAGCAATCACTCGTCTGTCTTGCATCAAGACTCCGCCTAAACCTTCCTTGGATGCATCAGTGCATACCAAGAAGTCTCCGTCCATGTCAGGGACCTTTAGTATTAGCGTTGTTGTCAACAACTCTTTAAGTTTCCGAAATGCTTCCGCGCATTTCTCCGTCCAGACAAACTTCTTTTTTTTCTTCTACAATTCCGTGATTGGATTTGCTATCTTCAAAAATCCCTCGATAAACCGTCGATAGTATCCTGCTAAACCCATAAAACTACGCACTTCTGTGACATTCGTCGGTGCAGGCCATTCCATAATAGTCTCAAACTTGGCTAGATCCACGGTGATACCTTCGCCGGAGATGACGTGCCCTAAGTAGTGAATCCTGGATTGATAAAAAGAGCATTTGGACAACTTCCCAAACAATTTTTTCTCTCGTAGAAACTGTAATACCAAGCGCAAGTGCTCTTCATGCTCCTCCGTCATCCGAGAGTAGATCAAGATATCGTCAATGAATACTTGGATGAACTTGTCCAAGTATTCGCAGAACACCCCGTTCATCAAACTCATGAATACCCCTGGGGCGTTTGTCAGTTGAAATGGAAAAACAGTAAACTCGTAATGTCCAAATCTCGTCTTAAAGGCAGTCTTAGGGATGTCATCCTCCTTGATCCGTAACTGGTGTTACCCAGATTGCAAATCGATCTTGGAGAACATCGTCGTACCCTTCATTTGATCGAATAGATCATCAATTCTTGGTAAGGGATACTGATTCTTGATCGTAGCCTTGTTCAGTTGACGGTAGTCAATCCAAAGCCTCCCTGATCCATCCTTCTTTCGTATGAAAATAACTGGTGCACCCCACGGTGACACACTAAGATGTATCAATCCCAGGTCCAACAACTCCTTCAGTTGAGTTTTCAACTCTTACAACTACAGGGTCGACATCCGATAAGGCGTTCTTACTATCGGTTCGGTTCCCGGTTTCAGGTCTATGGTAAACTCTAGTTCCCTTTCCAGCGGAATCCCAGGCAACTCCTTTGGAAATACATCCGCAAACTCCTTCACCAGTGGAAGGTGTTCTAGACCTTCCGCTACTCCCTTCTCGTTTAGCGTGAGGATCGCATAAAGTTTTCACCCCTTGCGCTTACTCTTCCGTAATTGTAAGGAAGAGACGAACCATATTGAAACTCCCTGGTTCCTTCCTACAATCACATGTCTCTGTCCTTTGTCATCAACCAAGCTCAACCGTTTCGTCTTACAGTTGAGTATTGCCTCATGCGTTTCCAACCAATCCATATGAATCATGACGTCATAAGATCCTAAGATTGTGATGTACAAGTTGACCCTAGTGACAAACTCTCCCAGGTTAAGGGAACAACCTGTAGCCTTTCCTCCAACCTTTTGTTTGGCTCTCGAAGCCATCTCCACAAAGCTAAACTCATCTTGTTCGACTGCCTTTACCTTAATCCTTTTTAGCGCTGCACCAGAAATGAAACTCTCAGTAGCTCCTGGGTATATCAAAATACTAAGGGTCTGGTCAGTGACAGTACCTGTCGTCTTGAGCATAGTCGACTGGTGCTCTGCCTGGCGGTTATTCACCACTGCATGAATCCGATGGGCCTTGCCCATATCTCCCATGGTAGTGGGTCTAGCTGATCCAAGCACCCTGGTCCTCTCCATAGGACAGTCGCGCTGGTAGTGTGGCTCCCCACACGTCCAGCACCCCTTCTTCGGACCAGTAGTCCTGGTACCCAAAGTAGAAGATGACTGCCCACCGACCTAAAATCCTGGTCTATTTTGCTGAACAGGCCTAAAATGTTGTTGTTGCGGGCAACGCTGCTGCTGGTGCTGTGGTCCTCGATAAGGTGTCCGCTGCTGAGGTGGTGGTCGTTGAGGTGTAGCAAAAGTGGATCCCCTCTGGAAGCCATGATGTCCCGGCGTATGTCTCACTGGTGTCTGATACTGTGGCATACCAAATGAACCCTGCCCGGCGGGTCTTGCTGGAGTCCTTGTCTGACCCCCACTGATAAGCTCCTCCTCTGCTATGAGGGCCTTTTGGACAGCGTTGTGCAAGGTTTGAGGCATCAGGATCCTAACCTTTGCACGCAGGCTGCCATTAAGGCCAAACAAGAACATGTTGACCTTGAGCTTCTCAGTGTTAAGGTGCAGAGCATACCAGAGCATCTCCATGAAACGTGCCTCGTACTCGGGCACCATACGACCTCCCTGTCATAATGCATTGAACTATTTGAGCTGACGCTCAATGAATTCCTCTAAAAGGTACCTCTCTCGGAACCATTCCTCGAACAGTTCCCATGACACGTCTTCCACGACCATGTTCAGCTGCGACAGGAGCATCTTCCACCATAGAAGAGCACTCCCCTTCAGTTGAAAGACCGCCATGTGGACCTTCATGTTGGAGGTATAATTGCGAAGTGCAAAGCACATCGCCATATTCTCCAACCATGACTCAGCAGCTCCGCTGTCCGGGGAACCAAAGAACTCGGAAAATTTTACCTTCTCGAGTTCACGGTGAACGCTACCTGTAATGGCCGATGTGCGCGGCGGAACCTCAGGGGGTGACGATGCCCTTCGTCTCTGTCCAATCTCATCATCACAATAACATTGCCCACTGCTATCTGCTCCTGTCTGAGAACCTGCTCACCTCCCTGGGGGTTAGACCCCTTAGGCGTGGATGCTACTGGAGGTGTCACGCCTCCTCCCCTAGAACCCCGTCGTCTGCCTCCGCGACGTCCTCTAACAATGATTACCTGCACGCACACAATCAACTCGATCAACAATAGTATAATCAATCTAATCATGTCAACGAAAGCCGTAGCGAATCCCAAGTCGTGGGTCGAACCGGCTCTGATACCATATGTAAGAACCCTCCTTGTTACGACAACGACTCTGACAACAGGTGCAAGTTTTTTTTTTTTTTTTTTTTTAAATGTGTGTGTGCGCGGGTAGAAAGGAACAGACACACATGCCTCTACGTCACCACTTGACGACTAACAAGACGCAACCACGATGATCACAACAAGAAGATATGACACACAACAAGAGTTGCAAGCAATGAACGACTCAAAACATAAGGCATACAATGCAAACATCTAAAGACATACTAGGTTGTGCCCAGTACGAACACAGAGGGAAGAATCCATGGTAGTATATCTTACTATTTCTGCACAGGAAAGCAGGGCGTTTAATCTTAGTCCTCTGCTCCGAAGAGAGAGAAGGTCAGATAGGCTCCTGGCCTACTGCTCAGGCAGGAACTAGTAATCTCTGTCAGGTGTGTAGCAAGAGTGGAAACCCTGCCTTTAAAGGGTACGAGACTCTTGATACGACACTGGATTCTTTACACGTAAGGATCACACATAAGGACATAAATACTAAGGCTACAAGGGGGTGACTATATCCCGCCCAACACCAGCAGACCACGCAATGCAAGACAACCAAGTACTACCAAATCAAGGACAACCATGACCTCTACGAGAGACGCAAGTAAGAAGGACTCTGCCAACAAATACAGACCATTTACACCGTTTGACTTCGATTAGCGACGAATTACCAACCCTGCATGAAATATGACAAGTAAATAATTTATAGCCCTAAATAATACATCATAATGACTCAAGGTTCTGGCTCAAGAATTACCATTGAACTGATTCAGGATAATAACCCTTCAACACCACCACCAGAACCTCCCACTTTACCATTTACAACATCATAACCACCTACAAGGACAATCACCCTCCCCCTTATGCTATCTAAACCTGACACATTATTGTTATCATAAGGCGGTGACCACATTAGCCTTAACCCTGCCATGGGTATTAGCATTAACCCGATCATCATACTACCTTATCATTACCATGAACAATGTTAGCATTCAATCATCAGTACTATAAATTCTAGCATGAATCATGACATTACATGACCTTAACAGTACATTACAACCATTGACATTCTCTAATGTTCCATTACATAGTCATTCTTTACATTTCGTTACATTAATTCCAAAGGGCTTAATTCAAGGACATTGCATTAACAATACACCATAAAATAATAATCAGTATCACATTTACCTCACTTATCCTGCAATGAGATGACGATCTAAGTACCCAATCATTACCAATAATCCACACGTAATAGATAAGGTACCTTACCGGTATTTTTATTTTCTGCGATAATAATAGATATGGTACCTTACATTCTATTCTCTATTGATATCAAGACTATAGATTGTAATTGCAATATTGCTACTATAGCACAACAACTTACATTATGCATTTTCTATAACTTTCTATTCTAGATTAGATGTATACACAAATAATATTGGTTTTATGCTCTTTGTCTGTCTATTGTTGACTACTCCTCGTAGACGTGATGTTACCTAGACTAGGTTCGTTTATGTGTCTTTTCAAGTTTATATATAAGCAAAACACCTTGGTTTAATACTCCTTGTGTATCTACCATATCAATTTCTCATAGAATTTATGATACACATAGTAAACTCGATCATTATGCTACCTACGCTAATCTAGTTACAACTTGCAAAAGCCCAAATTATTAACTTGATTTCTTGGCTTCAAGTCGATATCTGTAACAAAGTCCTATTCATGGGCATATTTCACTGCACCCCTTTCACATGCCTTGTTATTTCACTACTCAGTTCATTAAAATTTTAAAGCATACATGCGTGTATTTTTACATTCTACATTACTATAGGATATCGCTTCAAGCATATGAGATTCAAGAAACTAATAAGTTTCTCTCTATAATAGAAATTGTTTTCATCAGTTTTCTTTTATGCCTGTCGTTGTAGTGTTCACACAAGTAATGATAGACAAATGTATGTCTTTATGTGTCTGTTCGAACCCATCTATAAGAAAATGAATTTAACTTGTATTTAATACTTTTCTTCCTTTGTATGTGTCATTCACACTTTTCATAGAAGTAATAATACAAAAAAAACTAGATACATATTAAAAATTTAGAGAAACCATAATTTTGATAAAAATATATTTGAAATAATTTCTCTTGAAAGTTTTGATTCTTTTCATAAGAAGTATTTGGGTAAGTAGTGTTATATTTGTTGGTTTTCGTTGCTAAATTCCAAATGGTATTAGGGTATTTTTTTGGAAGGAAATAATTAAACTCAGAACCGAGAAGAACACACACGTAATGATTCTGTGTGCAGCTGCCCAGGGCATGCATAACTGGAAGTAGGCAACCAAGCATGGAAATTAAATGAAAGTAAGGTAGCAGGGAATTTAGCATGAGAGTAAAGTAGCATGGGAGGCAACACAAATTTAATCATGCTCAAATTTGTAATAGAACCATACACGGTCCGGGAAAAACGCAGTTTGTTAACTAAATAAAAAAAAAGATTTGCAGCCTTCAAGCATAAAGCACAGGTGTCAGTTTCACTGGTTAAGATGCAGGAATGTCCTACGTGGAAGGTGCCTGGTCAGAGAATGAAGATGTAGAGGTAAAATAAATAAATAAAAAGAAGCCTTGCAGTCCAACCAATGGCGACTTTACCCTTCCACGTTATATTAACCAAATAAGCATTAAGAATTTAAAAACAAGGGTTCAAGATAGACATCTCACGCATTAATCAATAAATGGGACGGATTACAAAATGTAACCAAAATTTTCATGATTTCAGAAGGATGAAAACGTATTACAGTCTACAACCATATTGATTGAAGTGGGAGGGCAGTCGATTTACATCCTAAACTAGTCTAACCCTAACTCCCTTTATTTTTAAAACCACACCCTTACCATTGCGAACTAGAGTAACTCAATAAAACGAAATTAGCTCTTACATAATGCTGTAATAATAAAAAATACTGTAACGTTCTTTTACCCAGTACTGTACAGTTCGCGCTATCCATAAGACCAAGTTCCAGCATCAACTACTAAAGGAATATGGTCTTTACCAGCCAAGTTACTATCACAGTGCAGTAGATAAAATGCCCACAGCAGATGGTATGAAAACGCCCCAACAGTTTTTAAATTAAATCGATGAAAGTGAAGACAGGTAATTACACCGACAGGAAATAAAGACGCCCTCGGTAAAATGTAAAAACAAGTCTGGGTTGTAAAGTAAATGGCAGTGAAAGCAAACGCCCAAGAATCTAACCCGCCCATAGTCATCAAACGCCCCGACAATGTAAAATGACCACGGAAGAATGTAAAATCGATTTTTGGGTTGTAAAGAAAAATGGCAGTGTAAGAAAAAACCCAAGAAGTCCAATGCCCACAACAAAACGTAAAAAAACGCCCAAAACAAATTGCCAGAAACCCTAAAACTGTGCCAAAAACGAAGAACCATAAACTGTCCTGCTAAATTTTTACAGCACAAGATGGGTCGATTCCTGTGGTTCATCGCAACCATTCTAAACTAATCTTTATCACAAACTGCAGGCATTCATCCAAAATAAAAACACAACCATCTAGATTTTCAGATGCAACACAGACTATCATTCAACCAATAAAAACATACCTTGGCCTGTTCGCCCGCTCCGGATGGCGTTTGGGTGCTCCTTCATTCTCTCGCTCACCGACCGTAGAGGACTCACCGGTACCTCCCAACCAAACGCTAGGGGTACTCTTCTTCCCCCTCAACCCCCAAAGCCGCAAAGGGGCCACACACAGTCCAGACATCAACCTAGATTCCCATCTCACCTCCAAGGTTGAGCTACCACTCAATCAGCTGAGAAAATCCCCAACTCCTCACAAGCAATCAGTCCAGTTTGTAATTTTGGCAGCATAAAAATACCTCATAGCAGATCCCCCTTCTTCCCCCCCATCCCCTTTCTTTTATCGTCTTTTTGACCTAATCACATTTTGTTTTAGGTTTTCTTTTTCTTCAAAAACCCTAATCATATTTATTTTAAGTTCCCCCNTTTAAACTCCCATTAGTTAACTAATTAAATTCTTCTTTTCAAATTTCCAACCACCTATTTGAATTAATTTCTTAATCTCTTTATTTTACCCTACACATTTAATGAAGACTCACATGAGCTTAAGTGGGTTTTTTTTTTTTCTTTAATTTTATTATTAGCACCTGTATTGTTAGAGCTAGCTAGTAGGAAATGAATTTCTAATGTTATTTGAATGGCAGAGTTATTGTGAGCTAGAATATCATGGCATTGTTATTAGGAGATGGTTAATCTTTGATTATTATGTTAGGGCGAAGTAGTACCTTCACTAAAAAGATAAATTATCAAGCTTATTACTAGGAATGAGGAAAGGCCTTATGTATGCAATTAGGGAAGGAATTACTTTATGAATTCA
Organism: Picea engelmannii; assembly: GCA_009831015.1. Classification (NCBI taxonomy): domain Eukaryota; kingdom Viridiplantae; phylum Streptophyta; class Pinopsida; order Pinales; family Pinaceae; genus Picea; species Picea engelmannii. Next base: position 217,617 of record ML801164.1, read on the forward strand.
ATTAAAGGAGGAATTGTTTTATGTATTTAATTAAGGAAGGAAACTCCTTGGATTAGGTGGAGTTTGCAAATCATAGGGGTAATGAATATTTAATGTATAGTCTTGTATTATGTTTTTTTTTTGACACAGGACTCAAATTCTGAACTGGCGACGCCTGGTTAGGGGAATTG
>ML801164.1:218357-234810 GCA_009831015.1 Picea engelmannii
TCAATGAAATATCACAGTAAATAAATCAACCCAAATAACACACTCCCTGACTCAATCCGGAGTCCAAGGGGGTTCTACCGATGCTGCTGCATCCTCAAGGTCCAAAACCCTGCACACTCGATAAAACTGAGTCAATAGCACCTATCTACATCAAATAGTAAAACATCACGTCGTCTATCCATCGCATCATAATCAAGCATAAATGGTTTAACATCATAAAGGTCCAGATCACTTGCGAGCAAGTGTCCTCAAATAATAAGTTTTCTCAGTGTGCCAGAGCGGGATGTTACAAAAAGAAAGTGGGACCAACACTTCGAGGTTTCAGGGTTCAGGATTTCGCGACTTCAAAAGCCAAACATCAACACACATCAACTCCTTAATTCCGAAACTGTAACGAATGTGGGACCAACACTTTGGGGTTTTGGGGTTCCGGATTTCACGACTTCAAAAGCCAAACATCAACACACAACAACTCCTGAATTTCGAAAGTGAAAATAAAGTGGGACCAACACTTTGGGGTTTCGGGGTTCAGGATTTCACGACTTCAAAAGCCAAACATCAACACACAACAACTCCCAAATTCTGAAAATGAAAAGAAGTGGGACCAACACTTCAGGATTTCGGGGTTTGGGATTTCGCGACTTCGCACTTCTCGTTTTTGTTTTGTTTGTGCAACATTAATAAAATAGGGAAGTCTAAATATGAATAGCCTTATTTGTACAACCTTGGGCAAAGGAAAATTTCCGAAATAAGAAAGGTGCATCCAGGATTCCTTTACTATTAAAGTAGTTCATCTAAAAGATCTATCATTGTAATTTATATAGTATAACTTTATGTTTTTGTATTCTCTTGTTCGAAATACCTTTATATGGGTTAGGTTCACAAATTGTAAGGGAAATTGGTATAGTAGTCGATCTTCCTACCTCAACTACAGATCTGTTTTCTACACAGTCTATTTAATGAATAGGAAAAGCAGTATAGTTTTCAAAACTCAGAAAGTTGTCTTGGCATTATTCATATAGTTAGCGAAATTGAAAATACATCATAACCTCCACTCCTAACATGCAAATCTCAGCATTGATTTGACTCAAAGGAAAAATAAGGAAAGGAATTAGCAGTGGATCTAATTTAGAGGAAATTTTCTTCCAGGATTTATCCATGCATAACCCTTTCAACTATCATACAAAAAGAAACGTCCCAATTCTATCGTTCGTTCAGAAAGGGGTCATTCGAGATTAGATTTTCCCTATATTCTCTGTCAGTCTTTAGGTTTCATGAATTCAACCTGATTTCTCCTACGCATTATTATCTATCAAAATTCGTAGATGCATTACATCCGTGATTGAATCATTCACCAGAGAATGGAAATTATTTCAGTTCGGATTTAATAAATACATGACATCGAATGGAACATTCAAACCAAAAATGGAAATCGTTATAGTTCCAATTTAACAAATGCAATGCATAAGATATAAAATCATTCAAACAGAGAAGAAGTAGAGAAAATATTTGAAACAGTTCGCGAGAAGACAAAGGGAACAACCACGTTCCTCCCAACTATAGAACAGGACAGCCAAATCACTTGTCCAATTCATCCCCTAGCCTGACCATGAATCCATGAGGGAAAACTTGGAACCTCTTCCTCTGCAAATGTCTTTCCATTTCAGCAGACTCCCCTTGCCTCACACTCAATCCGTAGTGTTCATAATAGCAAGAGATTTCAAAATATTTTTCCTAGCATACTTGGCAGTGTCCTGTCTCCTCGCATATGTTATTTATCAATTTTGCCCAGGTCTTTTTCCCTCCCTTGGGGGATTTTTGAAGCTTTCTAAGTCCCTGATTTTTAGGGGCTACCAATGGACAAATATCTAATTTTCCACTTGTAATAATCAGCCCAGAGGTAGTTCCAACATGTTCTCCACTCATGGAGTCATCGTTAGCTGATTTTAACATGGTTGTTCCACTTGTCCACTTCCAGTTAATATAAATATTATGTTTTTATACAAGTGTCATAATCAAATAGTTATTTGAGTCCAATCACATCGATGCCCAACAGTAATAATACTTAAATACAAATATCAAATTTGAACTTCATAATTTCCATAAATGGCAAAAAAGTTTCTAGATTCGAATTTACTAAAAGTGGAAATAAATTTCCAAAAAATTTAAATTTTCAAAATATTTTAGTTTTGGGGATATCACATCCTTTCCCCCTTCAGTAAAACATTTTCCTCAATGTTCATTCCTTTATTGGAACATATTTGGATGAGATTTCCACAAATCTCCCTCCAACTCCCAAGTGGCCTCCTCAGGACTAAAGTGCTTCCATTGCACCTTTACCTGAGTGACAGCTCTGTTCTAAAGTGTTATTTCTCTCTGGTCTAGAATGCGCAGGGGTTCCACATGGAACTCGCCTTTGGGTTCCACCTGCACCAAGTTCGGATCAATCATATGAGTAGGGTCATGGATATACTTTTTCAACAAAGAAACATGAAATACATTATGAATTCTTAGATTAGCTGGAAGTGCTAGTTGATATTCTATGGGTCCAATTCGAGCTAATATCTCGAAGGGCCCACAAAAATGGGGTGCCATCTTGGCACAGTTATGTAACTTCATCGAGATTTTTCAGGCTTTGAAATTCAAGTAAACATGCTCTCCCACTTGAAATTCCAAGTGTCTTCTTTTTAGATCTGCATAGCTCTTCTATCTGTCCTGTGCTTCTTTCAAGTTATGTTGTACCTTTTTTACCATGTTCTCAATTTATTAGAGCATCTCTTGTCCAACCATGAGTCTGTCAACCGGGTTATCGTAGCTAATTCAAGTTGTACACTTCCTGCCATACAGTATTTCGAAAGGGCTCAACTTAGCCGAAGTTTGGTACCCATTGTTATATGCAAATTATACCAATTGTAGGTAGTCTTCCCACTTGTTCAGTTTTGTTCTTACATACATGCGGAGCATATCCTCTATGATTTTGTTTGTCCTTTCAGTCTTTTCGTCTGTTTGAGGATGATAACTTGTACTAAAATTCAAATTAGTATTTAGCCCTGCAAACAATTCCTTCCAAAAGGAGGATGTGAATTTTACGTCTCTATCTGAAATCACCATCTTAGGAATACCATGCAGTCTAAAAATTTATTTCATGAATATTTCAACAATGTTTATATCTTTAAAAGTAGACTTTATAGTAATAAAGTGTGCAGACTTACTGACTTTATCAATTACAACCATGATAGAATCATTATGTTTCTGATTTTTAGGCAAACCTATTATAAAGTCCAGCGATATGGTCTCCCATTTCCATTCTGGTACTGGTAATGGCTGTAATAGGCCGGCTAGATGCTGGTGTTCGGCCTTAATCTACTGACAATCCTGGCACCTAGCCAAGTATTCTACTGTTTCGACTTTCATATTAGGCTAGTAAAATAGTTTTCTAAGTGATGTTATCATTTTTTGGTAACCTAGATGACAAGAATACGGTTTCTTATGAACTTCGCCCAAAACTGTTACTTTTAACTCTGTTGAATCTGGTATGTAAAGTTTGTTTTTAAATCGTAATAATCCCTTATTGTCGATACTTAGATCTGGTTTATTTGAGTCTGCGGTATTGTTTTGCAATTATGTCATCATCTTAGTGTAATTTTTGTCATTGATACTGACCGTCCTTACCCTTTGTTCCAGATCACTTTCTGCCCTATTGATATTTACCTCAAATAACCCATGGACTCTTCTACTTAAAGTGTCTACTACTTTATTTTCCTTTCCCTTGATATGTCTGACTTCGAAGTTGAATTCACTCAAGAAGGCTAACCATCTGGATTTTCGTGCATTGAGCTCTGGTTGACTAAATAGATATTTCACACCGGTATTATCCGTCAATGGTAGAAATTTCCTTCCCATTATATAGTGTCACCACATTTTTAAGGCATGTATTACTACTGTCAATTCTAAGTCATGAGTGACATAATTTCACTCGTGTTCTTTTAATTTCTGGGACTCGTAACAAATCACGTGCCATTCTTGAGTTATAATACCAACTAGTCCCTCTTTACTTGCATCAACACATATTGTGAAGTCTTTATCCAGGTCTGCTACCTTCAAAATGGGCACCAATGTCAATAATTCCTTCAGCTTGCTAAAACTGTCTTGACACTTTTGTGACTAGTTAAACTTGGTTCCTTTCTTTTGTAATGATGTGATAGGGTAGGCTATCTTGGAAAATCCTTCTATAAACCTATGGTAATATCTGGTGATTCCCATAAATAACCGGATGTCTTCTACATCCTTAGGTACTGGCCATTCCATAATGGATTTTGTCCTTTCTGAGTCTATGACAATACCTTCCGAGGAAATGACATGTCCTAAATATTATATCTCTTATTGATAAAAGTCACACTTGTCAAATTTGGCATACAATTTGTGTTTCCTCATTGTTTTCAGAACTATCCTTAAGTGTTCATCATGTTCTTTTTCCGTCTTTGAATAGACCAGAATTTCGTCGATAAATACTATTGTGAACGTGTCTAAGTACTTACTGAAAATACTATTCATCAAGCACATAAATGTGGCCGGTGCATTAGTGATTCTGAAAGGTATGACTACAAAATTGTGGTGTCCATATCTTGTTTGAAAAGTTTTTTTGTTTATGTCCTCATCCTTTATCCTAACTTGATGATAACCATATCATAAATCCAATTTTGAAAAGATCTTGGCCCCACCAACTTGATCGAACAGATCATTTATCCTTGGTAAGGGGTATTTGTTCTTAATGGTCATTATGTTCAGTTGTATATAATTGATACATAGTCTTAGAGTACCGTCTTTCTTTTTCATAAAGAGGATTGGTGCTCCCCATGGAGAGACACTTGGTCTGATATACTCTTTATCCAACAATTCCTGTAATTGTATTTTTAATTCTGTCAATTCTGGTAGACTCATTTGGTAGGGTGATTTTGAGATAGGGGCTAATCTAGGTAGTAAGTCTATGGAAAAATATATTAAGCTTCTAGGAGGTAATTCTAGTATCTCATTCACAAACATGTCTCTGAATTCACGTAGGACAACAAAGTCTTCTAACTTTGGATTATCTTATTTTTCTAATAGATTCGTTACTTGGATGGCGTAAACTTGAAATCCCTTTCTAATACATTTCTTGAGTTGCATCGCTAAAACTTGTCTAACTGATACATGTTTTGGTATGACTTGGGTTGTTTTAACAGTGCCAAAATTATCTTTATAGCTAAGTATATTTGTATAATAGTCTAGTATTGCTTTGTGTTGTTCCAACCAATCCATCCCAATAATCATATCATAAGATCCTAGTGGTAGGATGTTCAGATTGGTCCTTATATTTTGACCATCTAAGCTGAACTCAAGATTAGAAGTACAGTCAACTACTTTTCATTTAGTACCTGTTTCTAATTGTACAAGCCATGATTTTGCGTGCTTTAGTTTCTTAAGTTTATTCGACTCTACTACATCGGGAGTAATATAACTTAACGCAGCTCCAGGGTCAATTAAAACATAAATTTGAGTGTCATTGATTTTACATTCGATTTATACCACCGAGGACTAGTGATCAGCTTGTTGACCATCTATGGCTGCATTTATCCGATGCAAACTTCTGCCCACGTCTCCCACTGTCGAGGCTTCCTACAAATTGTGAACAATAGTTCCGTTGACTGCAATTAAACATGGACAGTTCCTCATTAGATGAGGTTATCCACACTCCCAACACTTTAATGTCTTGCAAGAGTTTTCCCCAAACTTCTTCATTGCCTGGTTTACCGGTTTACCGCTACCTTGCATATTCGGATGATTGGAGTGAAAATCCTTCATTGGGAAAAATTTTGCCGCATCCCAATAAGGAGTTGGCTGGTATTCCTTCTTCCGCTGGTTCATTCGATCTTTCTTCTTATCCTTCTAGGTCTTGAGAAACTTTGCCTGTTGTTTATATTGGTCATAGCACATTCATGCTATCTTGAATACCTCACTCAAGGATTTGGGGTTATCAAACTCAATTATGTCCCTGTAGGACTGTGGTAGACAGCTTAAGAATCATTGGATTTTTACCTTATCCTCCTGGATGTATGGTACAAACCTTAGTAGTTCCAGAAATTTATTTATAAGGTCCTCCATTGTCATCTTTCTGAGTCGTAACTCGTAAAATTCCTTCGTATTCCTCTAATAATAACTTTCAGAAAGGTATTGTTTCTTAAAATACTTCTTAAAGTCAGACCATTCCAACTATTTCTCCTTTAGGCCCTTGGCTAATTTCAGGTCCTGCCACCAATTGCTCGCTTTCCCCTTGAGATTGTAGATGGCCATTCTAACCTTCATGTTGCTGGAATAGTTATAGATCTGGAAGTATTTTTTTTATGTCCAACAACCATGCTTCAACTTCTTCTCCTATCCTGGATTCTCCATCAAAGGTAGCTTGTTTAATCTTTTTAAATTCTCCTTCAAGGTGGTATGTTTTTTTCTTTTTCTACTTGGTATGGTTTTGACTTCAGTGGAAGGTGTCCCTTTAGATGAAATTTATTCTTTTTCTGTTTCCGCACCACAATTATTCGAGGCCCTTTTGTTGATCTCCTCATCATTTTTATCATCTTTTGGGATTTTCTTGGTTACTATACTACGCATCAGGACTTCATTTATCTCTTACTGTTCCTGCTGTGCTTTCTTCAATTTTTCATTGTCGGCCATGAAAACCTGCAATTCAACAATAAGATTCCTCATTGTTTCCAATACCTCCGTGGGTGAGCTTCCATCATTGTTCTGTCTTGGATCTCCAGGATGTCCTTGCTGTGGATTCTCTTCCATCCTGATTTCTACACCTTCTTGAGCTGCCATAATCAACACAAAGCATAAAGGCTTTTTGTTTGTAGCCACAAGATTTATTAGTATTTTTATTTTTTAATCGGAATATATTCTAAGCAATTAATGTGGCCCTGCTTAGGCCCAGTGTTGTAACTTTTGCTCTGATACCATATGTAATGAACTTCAAATTCACCATATATATATATATATATATATATATATATATATATATATATATATATATATATATATATATATATATTATGACATAATTCAATTTCATTTAAGATTAGAAACTAAGAGAAGATAAGATTCATTTATGTCCATAATGTCATTATTACACCAGTCTAGTTTACTTCGAAGGATCCCTTTTGTCCTCTACAGTTTATGCCATTAAACAATAGTCTAATTACTAAAATTCAAAAACTTAAAGTGTATGATCTCATGGTGAGTAGATATCTTAGAAAAATCGCGCTAAAAATTGGTTCTTTCTATTTTACCTCTATCCCAGATGAAAATCCTCCATCAATTCTACCAATCCATTCCTTATAATAACATATTTGTTCCTATAACAAAATTTTTACCATGTTACTACAGTTTTGTGGAAAAACAGTGGTCAATCAGGTTTCGGCGGTTACTAATGCCGAACATCATCACACAACAACTCCCGAATTGCGAAAAGATTAAAGGAAGGTGGGACTAGCACTTCGGGATTTCGAGGTTTGGGATTTTGTGATTTTGAATGCCAAACATCAACACACCACAACTCCCGAATTTCGAAAAGTGAAAAGAAAGTGGGATCAACACTTCCAGGTTTCAGGGTTCGGGATTTCCCGACTTCAAAAGCCAAATATCAGCACATAGCAACTCCCGAATTCTGAAAGTGAAAAGAAAGTGCGACCAACACTTTGGGGTTTCAGGGTTCGAGATTTCACAACTTCAAAAGCCAAACATCAACACACAACAACTCCTGAATTCTGAAAGTGTAACAAATCTTGGACCAAGAATTCGGGGTTTCGGGATTTTGCGACTTCAAAAGCCAAACACCAACACACAGCAACTCCCAAATTCCAAAATTGAAAAGAAAGTGGGACCAACACTTTGGAGTTTCAGGGTTTGGGATTTCATGACTTCGAATGCCAAACATCAGCACACAACAACTCCTGAATTCCGAAAATGAAAAGAAGTGGGACCAACACTTCAGGATTTCAAGGTTCGAGATTTCACGACTTCACACTTCTTGTTTTCATTTTGTTTGTGCAACATTATTAAAACAAGGAAGTCTAAATATGAATGGCCATAGTTGTACAACCTTGGGCAAAGGAAAAATTCTTAAATAAGAAAGGTGTATCCGTGATTCCTTTACTATTACAGTAGTTCATCTAAAAGATCTATCATTGTAATCTATATAGTATAACTTTCTATTTTTGTATTCTCTTGTTCTAAATACCTTTATATGGGTTAGGTTCACGAATTGTAAGGGAAACTGGTATAGTAGTCGATCTTCCTACCTTAGCTACAAATCTATTTTCTACACAGTCTGTTTAATGAATAGAAAAAGAACTATAGTTTTCAAAACTCAAAAAGTTGTCCCGACATTATTCATCCAGTTAGCTAAATTGAAAATACATCATAACCTCCACTCCTAACATGCAAATCTCAGCATTGATTTGACTCAGAGGACAAATAAGGAGAGGAACTAGCAGTGGATCTAATTTAGAGGAAATTTTCTTCCAGGATTTATCCATGCATAACCCTTTCAACTATCATACAGAAATAAATAACCCAATTTTATCGTTCGTTCGGAAAGGGATCATTCGAGATTAGATTTTCCCTATGTTCTCTGTCAGTCTTTAGGTTTCATGAATTCAAATTGATTTCTCTTACGCATTATTATCTATCAAAATTAGTAGATGTGTTACATCTGTGATTGAATCATTCACCAGAGAATGGAAATTATTTTAGTTTGGATTTAATAAATACATGACATCGGATGGAACATTCAAACAAAAAATGGAAATCGTTACAGTTCCAATTTAACAAATGCAATGAATCAGATATAAAATCATTCAGACAGAGATGAAGTAGAGAACATATCTGAACCAGATCACAAGAAGACAAAGGAAACAACCAAGTTCCTCCCAACCGTAGAACAGAATAGCCAAATCACTTGTCCGATTCACCCCCTAACCTGACCATGAATCCATGAGGGAAAACTTGGAACATCTTCCTCCGAAAATGTCTTTCCATTTCAGCAGACTCCCCTTGCCTCACACTCAATCCATAGTGTTCATAACAACAAGAGAATTCAAAATCTTTTTCCTAGCATACTTGGCAGCGTCCTACCTCCTCACATATGCTATTTATTAATATTTCCCAAGTCTTTTTCCCTCCCTTGGGGGATTTTCATAGCTTTCTAAGTCCCTGGTTTTCAGGGGCTGCCGATGGCCAAATCTATGATTTTCCACTTGTAATAATCAGCCCAGAGGTAGTTCCAACATGTTCCCCATTCATGGAGTCATGGTCAGCTGATTTTAACTTGGCTATTCCATTTGTCCTCCTGCAGTTAATATAAATAATTTGTTATTATACAAGTGTCACAATCAAATAGTTATTTGAGTCTAATTATATCTCTGACCAACAGTCATAATACTTAATTACAAATATCAAATTCAAACTTTGAAATTTCCATAAATGGCAAATTTTCCAAATTCGAATTTACTAAAAACGGAAATAAATTTCCAGCAAATTTAAATTTCCAAAATATTTTATTTTTTGGGATATCACAAGATCCTTGTTCTACAAAAAAAACATTTAGAATGAAAAGTTATTATTCATTTCATGCAATAATTAATTTCTTTGTTATATATCTAATATTACAACATATGAAATGAAAAGATAATCATCTTACATCATATCAAATTGCACATACAATAATAAAATTTCAAATAAGTTATAGCTAGTATGTCATTCCAATGATGTAAACCATTCAACAATTCTAATAAACGTTGGTAAAGATCATAAATTATTTTTTTTATACAATTTAACTATCAATTGCAATTGCTATTACATAAGCTTAAGTACAAACCCTCTCCATTTTGTGCTATATATGATTATTTTTTCCTTGAATATATTTTTAGATTTAACTAGTCTATATGTCTTATTCTCTTATATTTCAGAAATGAATAGGTCTTCATTAGGTCTAGGAACACTTCCACATAGAATTATGCCCTAACCATTACTTTTCCCATGTGTTTTGGCCAATTTTGAAGACTTGTGTTGTTTAGACTCATACAACAAGTGGCATGCCACTAGTTATAGTGGCTAAAAGGGCATCATGAGTCTGGTTTCCATTGTCTAAGGGTGAAATCATGAAGATGGGTTACACTTTTGCTTGTTTTATGAGAAAAAGAACTATATTTTCACAAGTTATTCAACTTCCGACATACAAAAGTATTTTTTTTATTTAGACTTTCACTTTACAATAAAAAACAAAACTTCTGAAGAATTGTGTTATCTTTCCAATGACTATTTTTCAAATTTTTTTATCACGATTTGATATGTCAATTTGACAATTGTTTAACAGTATGTTCCTTAAACATGAAATGAATGATAATGAGTTACTTATTTCTACAACAATGTATCTATTATTAAACTTATGTTTTTAAGAAATGAAATATACTGCAACAATCTACAGAGACTCTATTTTATTGACTATAATTTTGAATCTAACGGATGAATATTATAATTTCTAGAATTTTTTGAAGTTGACCAAGTTGACAACATTGCAGATTTTAAGCACATGTTTTTCTAGACGTTGTATATATCTTAATTTTTACTTAAAACTAAAATCTAAATATACCTGTTTGAAAAGAACAATTTAAGGATTATGAATATAATTTTTTCCAAATTTTTCACTGTATATTTTTAGAGATACCGATATTTCATTTCACCAAATCATAATGTCTGCTGAAAATATTATGTAGTGATTTTTTTTTAAATTAAATAAAATTAGATAAAAATAAAGAAAATGAAAACAAATTATAGGAATTGAATGTAGATTCAATTTTGAAAATGCTGGTGTCATTTTCGAAACCAAATTCTCAGTATTTACAGGAGTCTGCAACCTCCGAAGTTTAGTTAAGCTTGGAACAATTCTCTGGTTTTAGTTTTCAGTCCGAATTTCCTGTTTTCGGTTGAAAAAATAATATTCCGGATGAAAAAATAATATTTCAGCCGAAAGAATAAAATGTAATGGAAACTGTCAAAACTGAATGGTTTCCAAGTTTTTCGGCTGAAGAACCATTCTTTCGGCCGAAAGAATGTCGAACGAATTCCGTCTGTCAGAAAAAATGAAACGACACATCGCATTGTTTTCTTTCGTGCCAAATTGTATAAATAGGCTTTTGGCCGAACACATTTAACATAATTCATCGAATGGACAGACAAATATAAGCTTGAGGATAGGGATTTCAAAGAATTTCTATTACTGATTGCAACTGTATTCTTTTCTTTCTTTATTTCTTCCCTCTGTTCCATAGGCTTAATCAAAGGATTGATATCAATACATGGTGGTTTTCTAGAGCACTTAAACAATGTTTCGAATCATCTTTTTGGTTTTTTTTGAATAAGGTAATTGATGTTTGTTCAAGTTTTTATTGGAATAACAATTTATATGTTGAAAGATAAATGTTGAGCATTTTTTCAAGGTGAAGTCTTTGTTGAACATATGTTTTACAAATAACTATAAAATTCATGGGAAACAAAAGTTTGCGTAAGAGAAAATATGATCGCACTCGAGATGATACTCGCCAGATCGAACAAAGGAAAGAGCTTTATCAAAGAAAGAAACAAGAACATGCAAACATTGATGAAAGAAACGATGATAATGTCGATAGAGATTTTTGACAAGAAGAAGTTCAACCAGGTATGCATGCACATATGATGATCGAGGACACGACACACATTGGGACTGTATTCAGAAAGTACAAAATTCAAAGTATAGAATTCAAATTAAACATATTGTAAATAATATAATTGATTGTAATTACAATTTGATGTTTAAAAAAAAACATAAATAGATTTATATCATAATGTCGAAGAAGACGTTGAAACCGAAATTGAATCAGAAGGCGAATCACCTATAGGTATGTGTACATAAATTTAGATTAATACAAGATGAACACTCAAGTATATATTTAACTTAGTGAATTTGTGTTCGGGTTATGTTTTTTAATATAAACTTTAAATTTAAATATGCAAGAGAATCTATCAATATTGATGATGAAATATTAGAAAATGTTGATACTGACAAATTTGGGAAGAAAAACTCTAAGCATTATATAAGATATCGAACTAATAATATGTATAATACTTATTTCAAAGATGAATCGGTAACAGTACAGGCTCAACTTTTACTTTCTCTATTGAAGTCAAGAAAGTTAAAAGAAGCTACATCATTATTGGGTATTCAAAAGTCGACAAAGGATAGAAAGGTGCAACATAATGTCTTTAACAATATAACTAGTGTATTAAACTCTTTTGGAAAATCTCGAAAAGAAGATGTCATTGTTGTACGTAAAACGTTACAAACAACAATTGTTTCAGGGAGCAATATAAAAGATCGTTTGACACTACACATGACAAAAATGATGGGAACGTCAAGAAAAACATTGCACAAACATAGAAAATTTCGTTTCCAAATAGATGTAAATGATGAATTGGCTTGTTGGACAGTGATTTCGAGACAACCGTACAAAGTAGACTTGCAGAAAATATTAAAGAATTGGCCCGTAATTGTTGGTTGGAAGAATCTCGTGTTTCACCACAAACAAGGGATGTGTTGCGTCAAAGAATAGCACAAAATCAATATGAAGAACATCCAAAACATATATTTCCAATGAAACAAATAGAGTTGTTTAATAAGTTCAAAGAAGAGCACAAAGAAGTTAAAATTTCCATCAATACATTTGTGCAACAAAAACCATGGTTTGTTAGACCCATCACTATCTGTGACACGTGTTGTTGTCGCTATCATGTGGATTTTGAGTTGTATTATGAATTTTTTTTGGATTTTGGTAAAACCTTATGGCCAGGTTCACCTCCTCCCACATTTCATGTTTTTATATATGAAATTCTATGTGAAAGATAAGATGATAATTTATTTTACAAAAACAAATGTGTTGGTGGAAAGAAATGTGATCGTTGTTTAAATCTAAGTTTGTTTCATTCAATGTATCATATTGATATGAATGATCAATTATTTTCTAATATAAGAGTCAATTGGAAGAGATATGAATATTTGAGCAGCATGACTCCACATTCTTCAAATGTTATTTCCAAAAGGCTTGATTTGAAGGTAGATAAAATCTGTTTGATAGAGTTTTTGAAGAAGTTTGAGGAAGAAATCTATAAATACACCAAGCATTCAGATAGAGCTCGATGGAAAGATCTACAATTTAAATAATCCCGTGAAGTGTTTCCACCAGGGACAATTTTGTCTGTAGTTGATTTTGTAGAGAATTATACATTCGTCGCACAAAAAAAGATTCAAAATGAATATTATCATTTTAATCAAATCACCATATTTGTCCACGTTATATATATACATGCTCAATGGAGTCTTCCAAACATAAAAAGCACCAATGAAAATCGACATGTTATTAAAGAATATCACTTTTATATAAGTGATGATCCAACACACGAAACACATTATGTACAACATTGTTTTGATAAATTTTATGATTCATTGAGAGAACATGAAATCATATTCGATTGACATTGGATATGGTCTGATTGGTGTGCAAGTCAGTTCAAATCTGCATGATCATTCTATTGGTTATGTCGTCTTCATAAAAAAATAAATATTACACATTGTTGGAATTTTTTTGAGACTGTTCATGGAAAAGGAGAGCACGACGGTGTAGGGGCATGTATAAAATGGGCACTTCGAAGGTACCAGCTGAACCCTCATGCCGATCAATTTGAATCCATTGAATAAGTTGTTGAATGGTGCAACATGGCGCTAAACCATGAATATAATCCATCAAGGGATGTGCGCAGGTGTGTCTATATATAAATGTTACATGTATGTACACAGGATATATAAATTTGAACGTGTCAAATTTATATTCAATCTTCATTCATTTTCTTGAGATATTTCAAGTTAACAAGTTCTTGTCTTGTGCAGGTATTTTTGGCATGTTGGAATCGAATATGTAAATAGATCAATCTCATATGACACCAATACAATACCTGGGACAAGAAAAATACATTCAGCTAAAACAAAAAGTTTTCAAAATGGGTTTGCATTTGATAGACAAAATGACTCTTGCTTTTGTTCAGTTTGCATAGACGACTAAGAATCCATAGATATTTGCGAGAACGAAAGTGAAGGATATGTTAAAGCTTGGAGACATACTGAAATTAATGTAAAAGTGAAAATTCCACTTGAAAGCTCTGAGGAGATGGAATCAAATGAAACTATAGTGTCATTTGATGGCAATAGAGTTTCTGATCTCGTTAGAGAAGGTAAAAATTTTATGTTTAAATTTTTTCAAATAACTTGTAGATACATACTTGTGTGATAATCTAACATGAATTAATTGTTGTCCAATATATCCAATTAGTTGCAGGAGATGTTTTTTCCATGGTTTCACCTATAGACAACACTAAAAATGTGAAATATTATTTGATGCGATGCACGAAACAAAAGATGAGGTTGTTAGAAGATTTTGATGATAACGGTTTTATATATGAAAGATGATCCATTGTATTGAAAGGATATTTTTTTCAAGAAACCCATCAAACCAATACTCATGTTCAATTTCAAGACTACCATTCAGATGTCACAAGTTGTCAATATAGTCATTTGGTATGTACAATGCACATAAAGTTATTTAGGGACATGCATAAAGTTATAATTGTCTAATTGGGGTGTACCCTAACTTTAATATAGGATAGAGGAGAACTTAATCTTTTAGGGACATGCATTGTATATAATACAAGTTATTTTTTCAAGTCGGGAAGTGAAGAATCCTTAGGCACAAGGGATGAAACTAATCCTAACTTAGGCATGCTCACTACTAGGCATATTTACGAGACATCTTCAAGTACCTGATCTGACTAATAGACCCATCATCATATATCCTTATAAGCATGCCCCCTTCTAAAATTTGGATGAGACTAATCTTTTTTAAAGAAAGAATAGTATTAGGGAAGCTTTATGATACCAAATTCTCATTCCATATTGTGATTGGAAATGGCTCACATGTTAAGAAAAGTAAAATATATTTTAATGAAGTTCATTTGATGGGGTTTACTTGCTTTAGAATGTTTGAACCCATTCCCATATATGTCTTATAGATCCGTCCCCTTCAAACCCATAATTTCCAACCCTACTCTTTGATTTTCCCCATGTTCATAAAGGGGCACACATGTTGAGAAATCATATACTATTATATGCAGGGTGATTAAGTCATGTTAATTACAAATGGGTCCCTCTCACATGTAGTCATAAAACTTCATGTCCACCTTTTCACATGTTCAATGGGTTCGATTTACTTTGGAGCTGCCTTGGTACATGCTAAACGATACAATGTCGTGGGTCCTCAAGTGGTAATACAAGCGTCCATATAAACTCACATGCTAGGAATGGAGCTGCACCCATTGAGTGACTCTTCCTCGTGGCTCATTCTATTCCATTGACTATTCAAATGGATTGGCCGTCATTCTTTTATGAGGTAACATTAAATCTCTTTGTACTGCATAAGGTTTATACCCACAGAGTATCATGAAGTTCACTTATCAAAGCCAATTGATCACATCGAGGAGTTATATATTTTTAGTACCTTCTATAACACAAGGAATATTATTTTTTATTGTAAAAGGTTGATCTAGAAACTCTCTATTTAAAGATAAGTTCCTTCACATCTTATGTATGGTTGGATTTGTGAGATTCTAGCAAATTCTAGTGATGGATCACCAAGATACCCACTTCAAATTTCTAAATGGAACTAACCCTTTCTCAAGATACTATGCATTAACATGACATCTTTTTGATATCCAATTACATTGATAGAACCATTAATGTAACCTCTTCTAATATATACAAAGGATTCAATATCAAATTTAACATCTACATCTAATTAAAAAAAAATAATTTTTGAAGTATTTCTTTAATTTAATTGTTTTTTGATATAAACATTTTATGTTTCACAATTATTATATATTTAATTATTCACAATGTTAATTTATATTTAATTTAACAAAAAATTTAATATAGATGTAATGCTTTATAAATATTTTAAGTGTTGCAATTATTTTATATGATAATAATTTAATTTTAAAGTCATGAGATTTTGTTGTTTATAGGGTAAGAGATTCTCCTTTAACCATTTGATTGTTATTATTTTATATGATAATAATTTATTTTTAAGGTCATGTTATTTGTGTAGGAGATTTTGTTGTTTATAGGAGAAGAGATTCTCCCTTAACCATTTGATTGTTAAGGTGTATGGAAATATATAACCTTCTTCTTTAGTTTTCACCATGACTTCCAAAGTCAAAACATGAATTTTATATTTACAATATTACTTTATAAAAAAACATGAATTTTATATTTACCATATTA
>ML801165.1:0-34650 GCA_009831015.1 Picea engelmannii
TTGTTGTGGTGATGATGTTGCTTCTTGGGATTCTTGGGTTTATCTTTATGTTGGGCGACTAAGGATTTTTTGGAGGTACTTGCAGTGCTGATCACTCCAAGTTTTACAAGCTTATCTTTCTCTCTAATCAAAGCATCACAAAAGGACTCAAGAGTGGGTTTTTGATGAGCTTTCCCTAGAGCCTCTCTCATGGAATAAAAGGTAGATACAAACACAGAATATGCACTACCTAGCTTAGAAATAATAATATAGATGCAATGCTCTTCCTCCAGCTTTATATTACACTCTTCACATAAAATTCTAAGTGTTTTAAACTTAGATAGATAGTCTTCAATGCAAGAAAAATCATTTGGACTTAAAGTCAATATCTGATTTTCTAAATGATGTTCTCGAATAATATTGTGTTTACCCAACACAGATTCAATATTTTCCCAAGCTTCATCGGGGTCATCAATTTCTTGAAGGTGGAACCTTAAACCAAAAGAGATGGACATTTCGATCAGTCCACGTGCTTCGTCACTCCTATTAGCCCATTTTACTTTCTTTTCATCATTAGTGGGTTCTTTTTCCTTTCCCAAGGTAATCTGGTACATTCCTTTACTTCTTAATAAATCCTCTATATGGGATTTCCATTGGAAGTAGTTGGTGTCGGTAAGAAAAATATCATTGGAAGAATCCATATTAAATATGTAGATAATATGGATTTAAAAACTGAAACTGATGATATGGATGGAAAGATATTGAAAAATTAGGCGGTTTTTTTAAAAAAAGGCGCTAGAAACGAACTTTGGATGTGAAATTTATGCCCTCACTTTTACAAATAAGTTTCTTTATGAAGTGACCCACTTTTATAAAAAGAAGCGGGGATCACTTTTACAATGAAGTTACTTTATAAAATAAATTTGCATGCAAAATAAATAACTTTAAAATAAAATATTAAAGTTATTTATAGTGATTCACTTTTATACTTGAATTGAAATACACTTTACAATGGATCCATGAACTTTTTCAAAAAAAGTAACAAAAAAGAGACTTGAACTCAAGACCTCTTACTTAATAAGGCAACTTTTAACCAAGTGAGCTAGCAAAACATATTTTATTGTTTAGAAGGAGGATTGGGGGTGTTGTTGTTGTTGAAGATGGCCTTGGAGAGCGTGCTAAAAAAAACTCTTTTCACACAAGGAAAAAAATTCGTTTCTCGATGACAACAAGAGTTAGATCTCGGTTAACTTACACGAAAAATGCACCTTTTCCTATTTGTTTCTGATTTTACCAGATCACACAGGGTGCGAGGAAAATAGCATAAATAGATCTAAAAGAGTAGAAACTTGGAAACAAACAATATAAAACCGAAATAAAACTGAAATAATACTCTGCAAAAATTTTAAAATGGCATATTCACGCTTTATACCTCTAGATCTGACTGAAATGGTCGTATCTTGGGAAAACAAAAACCTTTTCGAGTGAAACGAAAAGAGTTCATGACTAAAACAAGCGCTCTGGATGCAATGGAATATTCCTCTCTGCCCAGAAATGTGTGAAAATGGAAGAAACCATAGATGAGGCAACTCGACTTTACGATCTCGATCTACAACATGAGAGGATCTTCAAACAGGCTATGATACCATGTTTGACAACATGAGTATACCAACAGTGAATTAAAATCTTTAGTAACCACTCACACAACCATATCAAAGATCAACACATCGATATTTTGACATGGTAAAACCCCTATGGGGAAACATCCACGGCCCCAACCAATGCGACCACTTGGAGCAATTTATTAATGCAAAAGAAAAAGATTACATAAAGATTTTCTCACAATCGATCATCTGAAAATGACCCTCCATGCTCTTTAAATAGAGATCATAGACCAATCGGGTCTTAATCCATAGAACAATGTAGATGTTAAGATCGAGGAGAATATGAACCGTAAGATCACTCTATGTCAGGAACATATCGTGACCATCAGATTTCCTAACTACAAATGCATACTAATGCATACTAAAGAAACACATTTTTACCTAACGAGAAATTAGACCAAGTAGATATTAACTAACTCCTAAGTGTCTAAATATCCTAACACTAAATTAACCAGAACTTGAAGTATTTTACTAGTCGATTTATTTGTAAAGCAGAAGGAGTGAGTGACAAGATGATTTGGTGAAAGTATAAGTAATGAGTGCAGAGAAGATCTGGTGAAAGCATAAGTAAGAGAGTAGAGAAAATTTAGTGAAGACAAACGCAATAAGAAGACCAGTGAAGGAAATGCAAATGAAGAACCTGTAAGTAGGTTGGTGCCTACATAACAAACAATTGCGGGGATAAATGTCTCTTGTAGGTCGATGTGTACAAACAACAAAGGGGATTGGTGTCTCTAGTAGGTTGGTTCCTACAAATAACAGAGGGGATTAGTGTCTCCTATAGGTCAGTTCCTACAAACAACAAAGGGGGTCGGTGCCTACAAACAATAGAGGGGATAGATGTCTCCTA
This sequence comes from Picea engelmannii, assembly GCA_009831015.1. NCBI lineage: Eukaryota > Viridiplantae > Streptophyta > Pinopsida > Pinales > Pinaceae > Picea > Picea engelmannii. Next base: position 2,494 of record ML801165.1, read on the forward strand.
TAGGTCGGTGTCTTATATAGGTCGGTGCCTAAAAAAAACAGTGGGGATTTGTGTCTCTAGTCAGTTGGTGCCTACAAACATTTGTAATTGTAGGTTGGTGCCTACAAATTAATAAAAATAAGTTTTTGTGTTTTTCTCCCGAAAGGGTTTCCACGTTAAATATTGTTTCTTTTGGTTGTTATATTTATGTGATTGCTTCATTATGGTTTATAAATGTTAAAAAGAAGATAGCATTATACTTATTCTCCCACCCTGACTCGGTATAAGTGTGTGTTGAACACGAAATTCATAATTGAGTCTTGCCAAATTCAAGTTGAAAATGCATTAAGTAATTTTGGTTGAAAGAATTGATTTCTCATTGTCAAGACATTTAGTTTGTCCAATTAAAGTCACAAATTGAGTCTATATGGGAACTAGCTATTCTCACAGTAGAAAAAATTTATTTGAAATTGTATGTAGGAACCATTTATCACCAAGGAAAATATCATAAATACAAAAAAATATCATGATGAATATCTAAGCAAGTAGAAGACAAAGTCTTGATCAAGTGTGGCAAGAGAAAGAATTTGACAAAGATTATGCAGCGAAAGAAAAAGACAAAAGATTATGGTGAAATAAAGTTAAAGAAGATGGACTCTTGATAAATAAAATATACCCCCATAACTTGATTGTTGATGGTTTGAGGTAAACCAAAAACCACTTTTCATGACAAATAAAGGTTCTTAGTCAGCCAAAACCACTTGATGCAATGAATGGTTTGTGCAAGTTGAAACCACTTGATGTAATGAATGATTTGTGGTAAGCTAAAACGAATTGAGAATTGTATTGGTTAAAGATAAACCAATGTAAAACCTTAGAGGATGTAATGGTTGATGGTAATACACAAAAACCTATAATGTGGTTATAGGTAAGCCAAAGAAAACCAAGGATGATGAATGGTGATAATGCAAAGGGAGTAAAAGGTACAAGTGGAAAGGTTTGTGATTCAAGAATTGTTGATGAACCATGTACAAAACAAAACTTCCTAGAGAATTGGTGGATATAACGATTTGTGGTCCATGCATTCTGGTGGATGGTTACTATAGAAGAATGTAGAAAATAAAAGATGAAGATAAAGAACATTGAAGTCAAAGACTATAGAAGATGGAGATGAAGATTGGGTCAATTCTAAAGACCAATTGTAGAGATACAAGATGATGGTTGAATATTGAAATCACAAGTAACCATTAAGGGGGAGTGTGAAGGATTAACTCCTACTTGTGATATATGATGAAAACATTATAATATATTAATGATGTAAACCACACATAAAATTCTAATATGAATTGAAAATGAGAATAAAGAGAAAAATTAAGGATAAAGATTTCATAGAATCAAATTGAATGACCAACAAAAATATTATTGGAAATAATTAAACTTAATATATTATTATGATCTCCTAAAATTATATAAATAGATCTAATTGTATAATAAAAACACACAAAAACATTATGATTAAATAAATTTTTCCCTTCAAATATTTCTTGAGTGTAAACTCCCATTATCACTTGCTTGATATATCTTTAAATATATAATTGATGTTAATTATTATTCCCAACATAGAATACATAATTCACAACCATGGAATTTGAAATAGTTGAGTTTATTCTAATTTTGGTTAACATTGTATTAAACGCGCTAAAATTGAGATGGAATATTTTTAACTTTTAAAAATTTCAAAGTTACTTTAAACAAATCTATATTTATATATAACTATTAATTAATATTTGGTATCTTTTTTATTATAAATTTCATCATTTCAAACCTTTTTATATTAAATATTATATATCCCTCATACAAAATTGGAAAAGTGTATTTCAATTTTTTAATGCAACAAAAACCCAAAAATAATTAAGAAATCAAATTTTTGGTTACCTTTATTTTTTCAAGTGACATTTTATACATGTAAAGCTAAACTCCATAACCCATAAGTCATAAATATATATTTTAAATTATCTATAAACATTATTCAATATAAATGACACATGATCATTCTTACCTTGGGAACATTGGAGCACTTGGAGTGACGGGCGGTGTCAGCCCATTTTACCTACAAAATGATCTACAATTGTTTATGGGGCTTACTCGATCGAAGGACTCTCTTGCATTTAGGAGTAGTGGGGCTTTCAAGGTGATGTCAACCCATGTACCGTTTGAAGTCCCCCTTAAACGTTGATTTTGTTCCCTAAGATCCAATGGCTCATGCTCACCCTAGGACTTTCCTATGCATTTTAATGTTTGATGGGCTTGAGGTCATGCTTATGTGATTTTTAACATCATATTAAATTGGTGTTTGGTTTTTCACAACACATTAAATTGGTGTTGGTGTTGGGGCTATTTTATTTATGGCCTTAATTCACATTACTTTCAGTAGGCTGAGGAAGGACCACTTGGCATGGCTTATGAGTTTGAGCTTTGTTTTTATGAGGAGGTTATTGAATATTTAAGAGGAGATCATGGAGTATTAAGAGGAGAATGATAATAAGATTTTGTGGGAAATTAAATGAGATCATTTGAAGAGAAAAGAAGAAAGTAATGAAAAATTAAAGGAATTTTAGTAAAAAATAAAGTCGATTTTCTCAAAAAAGGAGATGCCACAAAATAAAGAAGAAGAGAAAGATTCGAAGAAGAAGAAAAGGAAGAATTCGTAGAGAAGAAAGAAAAACAAAGAAAATGGTGAATAGATAAGAATGAGAGAAGAAGAAGAGGAGGAAATATGAAGATGGTTAGAATGGTTATTGATAAAAAAAAATGTTGAATAGAATAATGTTGTTGTTCCCACTTAGATTATGAAGAGAATAGAGAAATACAAAAGAAAAAAAAATAATAATAAATAAAATAAAATAAATAAATAAATAATAATAGAGAATAAAAACAAAGAAAAAAAAGAAGTGGAATAGTGAAAGAAAGAACCTGACAACTACACACCATAATAAACCCAAAGTATTTTAATTTATATTTTTGTTGGAGACTATTTTTTTTGGTAAACCATGAGACTTAAGTTTCTCACAATGTGATAAATAATATCGTTTTTTTTTTTTTAATAAATAATATTGTACTATGTCATTATTTCAGGAGTGGAGTTAATTGAGGCATATGTATATATACACTTTCCTAAATATTTTAAACACTTAAATTACATGTTCTCTTTTTTATTTGTCCAAACTTCAATAAAGTTTGGGGCATATAGTCTTTCTAATCTTGACTTAGATATTTGTTCACATGTTAGGGAATACACTATCCAAAGCCTTTGAATCTGCCCATGCGGGGATAGTTGATCGGGACATGACTTCTCATAAAACTAATTTTCCAACCCACGGGATTTCTAAGCACTTCAATGATATTATAATAAAAAAACTTCCATGCAAAGTTGCATATATTATATAAATGATAATTAAATATAAAATGTTATCACAGAGAATAAATACATCAATAGTAACGGATACGGATATATGATATTCACGGAATAAAGAATTTAAAAATAAAAGAAGATGAAAAAAACATAAAAATTTAATTTTATTTAGATAAAAATGTAATCGAAAGTTTCTTTTTTTTTTACACGGGAAAAAATTTCACTATTATATTCAAAAGATATAATATTTTTACAATCAAAATCATTTTGGCAGCTACAGGAGGCCTGAGAAGTGCTGTTGCTGCACACTGTTGTCAAGTAAATACAAAGAAAATACAATGCCAAAGCACGCAGTTTGTCCAAAAATCAAATCTCAGCCATGTACTCTGATCAATGCTGACTTCAGGGGATGAAAGGTGCAGCTTGTTGCCAGCCTACTCCTTTTTTGGAGAGTGTTACATGCGTCTTTTTCTCAGACAGCAGCACAGAAGGAGTACAATGCTATTAAAATGGTGCATATCCTTCAATAGCCCTTCATTCAAGGCGAATCCATAGCAGCGAAAATGAAATACATGGTGAGATCCGCTATGAACTTGTTCATAATCAACAGTGGCCTCACATCCATGATAAGATCCATCAAGGCACCAAGGCTGCTATGGAGAATTCAAGTCACCAAATCTACAATGGAGAAATCAATTCAGAGAATGATCTTGTAGATGAGTCCTTCATTGCCATCCTCCCAGTAAGAAAAACTAATTTGGCTCGGTGGGAGGAGCAATGCCTTTTTAGAGAGGAGATCTGCCTCGGAGTTTTTCTCTCGGAAAATACGCTGGAAGGTGAGCTTGCTGAAGAGTGAAGTCGCAACCTTGGTCCTATCTTTCCAGCAATTGAGAGCTGCCACATGGAAGTCTGCCAGTCCATTCAGCCAATCGATTGTGAGCTTGGAATCGCCAAGGAGCAGCAAGGTATCGGTATGGCGACTAGCCAACACTAGCGAAGCCCAAGCAGCTATTAGTTCCGCCTTTGTGTTAGAACCCTGACCTCCGTTCAGCGTCTAGCGAATAATGGTGTGTGTGCTTAAAGCTATTTTCCCCCCAGCTCCACAAAGAGCGCCTCCTTGTTGTGAGGCCCCATCGAACCAGGCCACCACCCTATCAATTGGAATTTGAAAAGGTTGTCGATCCGGAGGCGTTGGCTGTATTTTCTTGCCGAGATTGGCTGCCTCTGTCAGAATGTGAGATGTGATATAGTGAAAGGACGGCTTCTTGTCATTGAAAATGGCCGCATTCCTGGACAGCCAAATGAGCCAGCACAGATGTGACGGGAGCAAAGCAAGAGATCTGTTATGCTGGATCCAGTTTTGAAAGCATGCTTTGACATCATTACCAATCCAACAGGTGGAAATATTAAGAGTAGATGTGATAAAGTTCCAAATCGAACAGGTGAATGAGCACTGTACAAAAACATGCAGTGATGATTCCATATCTCTGGCACAAAGAGCACAGCGATTCGGGCCCTCCCATCCGCGCTTTTGCAAATTGTCCCATAGCAGAAGCTTATTTTCGAGCAGAAGCCAAGTAAATAATTTGTGTTTTAGTGGGCCGTGTTCTCGCCAAATCCTCTGTCTCCAATCTGGAATAACAGTCCTCCAGTTTTGTGCTGCCAGAGCAAGGTAAACATTCTTTGCCGAAAGTGATCCCGACCGGTCGCCCCCGATCCAGATTAGGGAGTCTTCCTGTGGATGCAGTCTCACGCCGGAAGCTTTGAGTTGGTGAGTGAAGTCATCCCATTCTGTCCTATGTATCAGATCAAGCTGCAGATCAAGTCCGGACAGCCACGAGTCACTTAGAGGGCTAGTTGAAATCGGGCGGTGGAATTGGTGAAGGAAATGGAGACTTTTTTCATGAAGAATGGCGCGCAGCGATGATGAGAGGCTCGCTTTACTGCCCAGGCCCAAAATACAATCAGAACCAACTTCAATCAGATGCCCGTCCCCGGGATACCAAGAAAGTCCCTTTAATATGATTGGGAGGGTAGAAGAAAAGTTTTTCCAGCTCGGTGAACCTGTAGGTGGATGGAATTCAGCGTGTCTGATCCAAATATGCACTGGGAGGTGATGAAGATACTTGGCCGTGATGACTGTATTCCAGAGTCCTGGACAGGTTAAAATTCGCCAGAAAGTATTGGTCGAAAGAGCTTTGTGAAAGAGGGGTAGGTTTTTTAGGCCCCAACCCCCCATCGATTTCGGTTTGGAGAGCTCCTCCCATTTGCTGAGATGAAAACTTCTAGTCCTGTTGCAGCCAGCCCAAAGGAAAGAAAAGGAGAGTTGACGGAGCGACTTCAATACGGAGGCTGGAATATGTGCTAAAGCCATCCAAAAGACCGGAAGACTTTCTAGCACTGCTTTAATCAGAATAAATCTTCCTCCTATCGAGAGAAACCTGTGTTTCCAGTTGAGTATTTTCCTTTCAAATATGTCCAAAAGCCAAGCCCAATCTTTTATGGTGTATCTGGAGGATTTTAGGTGAAATCCTAAATAGGTGAAGCCCTCTTCAAGCTCAAGGAAATCAATTCCAAAGAGTGCACTTAAGTCGCGTTTTAAGGGCTCCTGCGCGAAAGAATACAAGGAGGATTTGGAGGCATTGATTCCTAAACCAGAGACATCACAAAAAGTTGTTAGGATCGAATGAATGATGGACCACTCAGCAAAATCTGCAGTTGTCATGATCAAAACGTCGTCAGCAAAAAGGATATGAAGAATATGGGTCAGCCCTGCCACTTTGACTCCTTTCAGGAGACCCTCTGCTTGTTTGTTCTTTAGTAAGATGCTAAGACCTTCCAGGATCAGAATAAAAAGAAGGGGGGAGAGAGAGCAGCCCTGTCGGAGGCCTCTTTCGCAGCGAAAGGCCTTTGTCGCTTCTCCATTGATTAAAATAGCCAGAGTTGCCGAGGAGATACAACCCATTATCCAATTTGTTGTACTAGTGCCGAATCCGCTCTGGATAAGTATGAGGTGCAGAAAATTCCAATTTATGCAATCAAATGCCTTTTTAAGATCCAGCTTTAGGAGAATGGCTTGTAGCTTTTTTGTTTTGATACTGTGGATGCATTCTTGAGCCACTCCAACAGCATCAAGAATTTGTCTTCCTTTGAGGAAGCCGAGCTGTTCTTCGGAAAGTGCACGAGAGAGAAAAGGTCAGATTCTAACAGCAATGAGTTTTGAGATTATTTTGTAACATAAATTGCAGAGTGAAATGGGGTGGAAGTCATTAAAATGCTTGGGGAAGTTTGACTTAGGTATCAAAACAACAAAGGTTTTGTTTAACAAGGAGCTAACCGTCCCTCTTGTTTTCGAGTCTTCTATGACATCCAGAATGTCTTGATGCATTAGGTCGAAGAAATGGAGGAAGAGTTCCACCGTCCAGCCGTCCAGACCTAGGCTTTTCTCTCTTTTAAAGCTTTTGATAACCACGAGGAGTTCCTCCTTAGTACATGGAGCCTGTATTAGATTTGCTTCCTCGGGAGAGATCATTCTTGGGAAAATACTGGCTGCTGTAGACTGTGCAGCGAGAGAAGGGGCTGGAGTTGCTTTGTAGAAGGATTTAAAATAAGTGTATGCTGCCGACTTGATCTCAGCCTGAGACTGATATTTGATTCCAGATGTGTCTTCGATCTCCCAAATTTGTTTTTTTGCTCTGCGGGAGCAGGCCACTCTGTGGAAATAGCTGGTATTCTTGTCACCCCCTGCCAACCAGAGCATCCTGCTCTTGATACGCCATCTTTCCTCCTCGTAATCGAAGGCTTCTTATTATAATATAAAAATATAAAATGATAATTAAGTATAAAATGTTATCACAAAGAATAAATACATCAATAGTAACGGATATATGATATTCAAGGAATAAAGAATTTAAAAATAAAAGATGATGAAAAAAACATAAAAAATTAATTTAATATTAAGATAAAAATGTAGATGAAGGTTTTTTATCATAATATAAAAATATTCAGTTTATTATCAAATATACAAAACTGTAAATTTTTTATATATTATATAAATTAAATATACAAAATTGTAAATGTTTTATATATTATATAAATATTTTCAAAATATTGATTACATTATCAATTTTTTTAACCTCTTAACTCAACAAAAGTAAGGTGATCTTGGAAAACTTCTTTTAATGTTTTTTGAGCACAGAAACAAAATTGTAAAGAATCACAAGTAATCACTTACCCTCTTAAGGTCCGATAGATCAATTAGATCTTAGTGGAGGTTAATCATCATCATCATATCAATAGTATGGGATATATGATATTCAACGAATAACGAATTAAAAAGAAAGGACTTGTTTTTTAATTGTTTGTTTTGTGTTTTTTTTTTTGTTTAATTGTTTGTTTTTTATATTTTTGAATATAAAAATAGATTCAACTTGTTGATAAAATTTGGCGACATTTGGATTATACATAATTAACACTTAAATTTGGAAATTCAACAATTTCTCCCAAAATTTTGAGTAAAATTAAACAGAAATTATCATAAAAAAATAAAAATGTAGAATAGTTAGACTATAGAAAAAAAAAATTAAAAATGATAAAAAAAAAAATTAAAGATTAAAAGAAATAAAAAATAATGAAAAAATATAAAAATAAATTTAAAATATTAATATATGGTAGAGAATTTAATATAAATAAAAATAGTAATTAAAAAAATGTTTTGTAATAAAAATTAGTTTTAAATTATTAATATGATGTAAATATTATATATAAACTAACAACAACCACAATAATATTATTAATGTGTGAGTATATTTAGTATATAATATAGAAAAAAAACAGTATTAATGCTTAAAATATAAGCCTATTCACTTATACGAACACATTAATAATATTAATGTATTTGTTACTAATAACAGACGAAAGCATACATAAAAAAAATTAAGAGAAAAATATAAAGAAAATAGAAAACAAAATATTCAAAATATAAAATTTAAATGAAAAAAAAAAACACTAAAAATTCTTTAGGATAGGAATGGACTTTATAATTATAAGAGAGAGACTTAACTACAATTAGACTCAAGTAAAAATAAATAAGATAATAAAATAAAAAAAATCTATTATTAAATATTTAAATATAAAAATAAAAACTATGATCTAAAATAAAAACTATGATCTAACGGAGTTTACATATACATATATGAAAAGAAAAGTTTTGTTTTATTAATATGATCTGAGGGGTTTATAAAAATAAGAAATATTTAAAAAAAAAAGATAAAAATTGTGTATAAGTTTATGAAATGTGTAATATTTAGAGTGGATAATTAATAAAATTAATTGAGGAGATTAAGAATAGAATATTGATTATTAAATTAGTTGTTGAAATGAAGTATTAAGATTAAAGGAATTTAGAACATAAAATAAAAATTAAAAATTAAAAATAGTAGTAGAAAGATCATTAACATAGGTAAGATGACATAATTATTAAAGGTAATCAATGGAGTGACTATGCTAAAGGGAAATAAAAGATTAAAGGAATTTAGAACATAAAATTAAAATTAAAAATAGGGGTAAAAAGATCATTAACATAGGTAAGATGAGATAATTATTAAAGGTAATCAATGGTGTGACTAGGCTAAAGGGAAATAAAAGAAGGGAGTGGACATTAGAGAAGTACATTTAGATGGTCTGAGATAAAAGGGAAATAAAAGAAGGAAGTGGACATTGGAGAGGTACATTTAGATGGTTTAAGATAAAAGAGAATTAAAGTAATAAAGTAATAAAATTAGTTGAGGACATTAGGGAAGAAATAAATTAGTTGATGAGATTAGGTGGCAGAGGGGAGTTAATGAAGAATTAAGATTAAAGAAAATTAGGATATAAAATTAAAGAAAAAACCATATCTATAAAAGGAGAGATAATTAATTATAAGGGAAATTTAATAAATAAAATATATCAAGTGATTAGTCTAAAGGGAAAAAAGATGGGAGCAGCAGACATTGGAGAGGTACATTTAGATTATTAGGGAAAGAATAAATATGGGGGCAAGGATCAAGTCAAAAAAGCGACTAAAGTCTAACTAGAAAATGACTGATGAAGGTGATGAATTGTGGGCTTCTAGGATTGGCTAAGTTTGTAGCCATCTTTGTGATTGAAATTATTAGGATGTTTTTCAATTTCCAAAGCTTCCCAAATAAGGCGAGAGGAGTAATGAGGGGAAAAGGCTAAGATGTTAATTTGGTAAAAGTAAATTTGGTGTTTGGATTTGAAGGAGTGTTTGTCGATAGATGATTTGGAAATCCAGTTGTGGGTAGTTTCATCTATATGCTCTTTAAGATGGGATTTGAAGCATATGTCAGTTTGATCTATGTAATATTTGCTAGAGGAGTAGGGAATTTGATAAACTCCTGGGCCAAGCATCGGCTCAGATTTATCTTTGGAAGTTCTAAAAAAAAATTTGAGAGTTTTGTAGGGTTTGAATAAGGTTTGAATATTCTTCTTAGCCATAATTTTTGAGATATGATCAGTGGTGCATGTTACAACAAAATTTTTCTCACTCCCTGCAACTTGCTTGGATGGCCTTTCCATTTCCCTATGCAGACTTGAAGTCCCCTTTTAGACCTTCCAGAGCCAAAAAATAATATTTTTCCACATATACACGCCCTATCAGTTATACAACAAGCGTATACACAAGTTGCTCCATTATAGCCCACGTACATTGGGTTTGGTGCTCAAAATTAAAAATAATGTCTGGTTTCCATGCCATATCACAAGATCCATGATCCTTGACCTTCCATATACTGGAAATGATCTGACTTGGCCCTTCGGTTCCATTTGAAGGCTATAAATTGAGCCATATCCAAGCCTTGAGGGAGAACAATTCAACTTTGAGAGCAAAGACACTTTGGAGAAATTTCACTTCATATTGAGTCTGCATCCCTTTGTCCTTGAAAGTTTGAACTCCTTTTTCAACCCCCAAGTTCTTCCTTATTTTTTATGGAGAACCTCATCGACTCCTTTATATGAGCTTGTCTTTGGTGGATGATTGAAGTGGTGTAGGCCCAACTGGAGGGACTTAGTTTCTCGGTTTTGATATCTGTCATTACAAAATGATGTCACCTATGTACTTATGTTGATTATTTTAATAGAAATACTCTTTTCTCGTCCAATTGATATCTCGCAAATATTTGAATTATTATTACATGGGCGTATTTGTCGTGTATGTTAAAGGATTATGTTAATCTATATGCTAACACTATACACTATCACTATATGTGTGCGTATCTTGGTTGTTGAGGACAAGTTGCAGGTATAAAGCTTTGGGTTGCATGCTCAACGATGGTCTTCATCGAATGTTCGGACGAGGTAGGCTCGTAGCCTTGTCTTGTTAGCATTCTTTCATATAGCATACTTGGGATTATAGTTGATTTTGGCATGTCATTCTGTCTGTTGTGGTTTACCCCTTTGTTGATTAATTGGGTTGGTTGTCATTGATGTCAACCCTTGAAGAAAGCCTGGTAGCACAAAGGTTTGGGTAATGGACCCAAGTTTGTTTGATGGATAATGGTATATTTGCAGGTAAAATTATTCCAGATGGATAGTACATTTCATTCCATTTCCAGTGGTATGTGGAACGTCACATAACTTCTCACGGTTACAGAGTTATGGCCATATGAAGTTGGAGAACCCTCATGAGTCATCTAGAAGCCCCAAAAGGTTAAAGTTGTCAAAGTGTTTGCAAAGAAGAAATTATTTAAATAACAAAGTGAAGTGATGAGTGTACTATAAGTCAAAGAGAATGCAAACGAAATTATTTAAATAATAAAGTTAATGGAGAACTTACTAATTATGGAAAGTGGTTAAGTTAAGTGGATAAGTGGTTATAAGTGGGTTAACCATAAAATAAGGAAAGTGGGTTAAGATGGTTAGAAGGTAACCCCTAGAGGAAGCTACATAAAAGTATAAATAAGAGGCAAGGGTCTCTCATTCAAATCACACTTGAATATCATTTAATATCTATTTTTGGGAAAGGTTATTTGGGCAGGTATTATTGGTAGAGAAAAATTGCAACAAAAAAAGTGCGGTAGGAAAAGTGCAATAGGAAAAGTGTGGAAGAAAAAGTGTGGCAGAAAAATCGCGACAGTGGATTCGCGGCAACAAAAGGCTACAAGAAAAAAAAGGGTATGGTTCTCATATGTGTAGTGTTGAATTTATGAATCAAGTTGAGGGTTTGCCTTGTAAATATGTTGGATGCCCTCTTGGGATTTTATGGCTTGTTGTAGAGTTGATCTGAGGCAGATCTACTGAAGTTTAATATTGGTTCATGTTTGAGGGATTTTGGTTGAGGTATGTTGTTGAAGTTATTGGTAGAGATAGAGGTTGTATAACATGAGGTTCTAGCACATGGTTTGAGGTACAGACTTGTGGTATATTGTTTGAGGTATATGTGATTAGATCAGATTTGGATGATGAAATTGATGAGGGATTTTGGTTGAGGTACATATTGGGTACCTGCTTAAGACAAGTAGTTGATGAGTTGGCACATACATGAGGTGTATAGTTGATGATGTTGGTATATCTTGATGAGTCATAGTTTATGTGTATTTGATGCATGACTGGTACATATTTGGTGCATGGTTGATGCACTCGTTGATGGTACAGGTTGAGGTACAGGTTGATGTATGGTACATGTTGGCACGGGTTATTGGTATAGGTTGTTACAGATCGATTACAAGTTGATTGGTATAGGTTCACAGTAGTATATCTCACAGTGATAGTGTGATTGTGGTTCCATCATTCTACTTATATTTTAGGGTGGTTGGACGGGGCAAGGACAGGTGGTTGTAGCCACCTTCCGGTTGTAGCCGGAGAACATAGGGGGTTGTAGCCTCCTTCTGGTTGTAGACAGAGAATTGGGGAGTTGGATATTCCCTCAGATTGTAGCCTAAGAAACTAGGGGGTTGGAGCCTCCTTCTAGTGCAGTTGGAAAAGAAAGGAAGTTGGTTCTTCCAATGAATGTAATTCTTAAAGACATATAAGAAAATCATTATGTGGTTTTCTCCCTCTTTGGGTTTCCACGTAAAAACATTGGTGTACTGTGTATGTGTATGATTGTTCATTTGTTCATTGTTTATTTACTCTGCAACTATTGAATGATAATGCTACATTGATATAACACTTGCATTTTTTGGTTAAAAATGATTGAATTTCTCTATTACTGATTCACCCCCCCTCTTAGTAATCCAATACCCTTTCCATAGAGAGATTTTCCTTGTAACAAAATTGGCAACCATAATGGGGATTGATCTTCTTTTTTGTGGGTTGGAGTGTTTTTATCCTTGATTTTCTCTCTGTTAGCTTGAGTTTCCTTGTCGCCTGTTGCTTGACAGCCTATTTTTACTTTGCATCTGAGTTTCTTGGCTTAACCCTTGCCCTAGAAGTGTTTTACTGGGTATACGTGGCTTTTCCCTTGAAAGACGCATATATATGTGAGTTTTCTTCCTTTAGTGTGTGTATATACGTGAGTGTTTCTCAAACAGTCGCGTACATAATCTCTTTAGTATTGTTGGCTAATGTGGGTTTTTTTTGGGTGAGTTTAGTTGGTTGTTGACTCTTCTTAGGTCTATGTCCTGACTGTTAAGTGCTTACAGCGTGATAGGAATCCTTCTTATTGTTGAATTTTTAGGCGATATTCTTTCTTATCATATTTTTCATTGGTTGTCCTTGCACATTAGTCTGAATGTCTGCTTCTTGGTGTCCTACTTGGCTTGTCTCTTTTTGCTTGTAGTAAGGCCTGCTTGTGAAGTTGATATTCAGTTCTTGCATTTTCTTTTCTTTATATCGAAAATACAAAAATATTTTCTTATTTTGCATTATGGCATTTTCACTTTTGATTACATTGCATTGATTTTGACACATGTGGAGAGATTGCATTTAGTTGAAATTGTAGAGATTGCATTGGAAAAATTGCATTTAGAAGCATACCATCTCTTTGAAATTCAAGACTAGTGCTTAGCAATGTTTTTATATTTTCTTATTTTTATATGTTGAGTCGTAATACCATCAGTTTCATGACCACACCTCTTGAGTAAGAAGAATCCATTGAAATTAACGTTGATTAATTAAAATTGAGTAGAAACGATTTTATTTTTCAGGGTCTACAAACAAGTATAGGACATAGGGCCTTGGAATACGATTTTGTGAGTAAACATCTCCAAGGATATTAAACTAAACATATGTGTTTGACTTCAGGAGGATCTGCTCACACTGGAGTTAAGCACAAGGTTGTGTGAAGTTGGTTGCAGAGATATCCCTCTAATACCTTCTTAGCATCAGAGATATTTCTGGGGTTCTATTCGTATTTGGGGGTCTTGATAGTACCTTTACCTATGTGAGAGGTAGTTCTTTCAATATTTCAGGCTTTGTTACCATGCTTATACGGTGGACAAGACTTCAAACTGTTCGCTTGTGCATTGGTTATATTGTGGTGACTCTAGTTGCTTGACATAGGTAGCCACATAGATTACTTGCAGGGGTTATTCTGCAACTACCCTGAGTCAGATAAGGGTCAGACAACACATAACCTTTATGGAGGATTACCTCTTCAGGGGGATCTGACAGACTACGATGTTAATCCCATGAGGGCCCTTATAACTGATTCTGATTACTCTAATATTTTGAAGGGAGTCACGGGCCCCTCTTGGGTGATACATACCTACTCTAGTGAGGGAGGCCCCTTTTCAACCACTATATCATGTTTGTATGCATTGGCCCTTTTTTCTTTATTTTGGTGTGCTCTCTAATTATTAGTTGGCCCTAGGATTTGGCTTTATATCTTGAGTCTTCAGTCATCGTAGAGAAAGACCATCCTCCTCGTAGGTATCGTTGTTTTTTGAAGTTACCACCACATCTTGATTCTTTACCAAAGTTTCCTTCTGAAAGGCGTAAAGTTAATAAACGTGGTGCATATATCTCCACCTGACAGACTTGTGATCATATAGTTATGAGTACTGAGTCAAACCCAAACATCACAGGAAGTCTGTTGACTCTTATATCTCATGTGATTAGTGGTATCCCTTCAACCCCTTCATCCTCAACGGTGGGGGTGCCAGAGATCCCCGCCTCAAGTGCTACCCAACCTATGGGTTTTACTCAACCCATAGGAGTGAACTCTTTCAGATCTCTTTTTGGTATGCCAAGTCATAATTCTCAGTCAATACCTTTGGTCTCTAATCCCTTTTCTTTTGGTATGCCCAACATTACGTCGCAACTCTCGTCCTCAATTCTAGTGGCTAATGCGAATCCTAGTTTTGGACCTGGTGGCATGACTCCTCCATATGATCCACTCTCATTTAGTGGAGGCCATATTCCCCAAATGAATCCTACATTTGGAGGTTGGCCTCCTCTTTCCTCCAGGCCTTTTCCTAGTCTCAATGCTCTTGGATGGAGTGCTCAACCGAGCAGACAATTCACTTTCTATATTGCATCCTTTATCCCCTCTTCCTTAATGCCAATTCCAAAAAACACATTTATTATGGTGAATCCCCTTTTTTCCTCCAGAGTTCCATCCAAAGGGAGTCAATTTCACACTATGGGCACCCCCATCCCAGAGCCCCTTCGACTGGGGGAAATGTATATAACCCTCATCATGCCGCTTTCGCGAGTATGGTGCCCATACAACCTTTTATGAATCAATTTGGAGGAGGATAATATCCTACCGGACATGGCCATGGAATATACCAGAACCTTAGATGATCTGCAATCCCTCATTCCCAATCTTTCCCAAGAGCATGGGCTCAGACGCCGCAACCTCGACTCCCTTTTCTGTCCACGCTTAATCTGCCATATTTTTCAAAATTATTGAATTACCCTATGCATCACGATCTGTTATGGACCCCCATCCCCACCAAGCTTCATTCAAGCATTCCAAAATTTGAAGGCAAGATTGGCGAGGATCAGAGTGATCATGTCACTACTTTTCATCTTTGGTGCTCATCTAACTCCATGAATGACTATTCTATTTGTTTGAGTCTATTTCAACAAACCCTCACGGAAGTCTCCGCGAAATGGTACATTGAGCTATTAGGGGGAACATATAGAAACTTTAATCAGATGGTTTTGGTCTTTCTCAACCACTTCTAGTTGTTGGTTCATTACGATGTCGGCATAGAACTTTTGTCAACCCTCCACCAAGATAAAGCCACACATATGTCATACCATATCCAAGAGTGGTGTAGATGAAAGAGGTTGATCAAAGCCTACATTCCTCCATAGTTTTTGTTGGAGTGGTTCCTTAAGTCCTTATTGCCTTATATTTCAAAGGATGTCTCTACATCTGGAGTAACATCTGAGGAAGAAGCGATTTTCAAAGCCCAACAATTGGACCTCATATATGCTTAATCTGGGATGTTGTGTGAAATTCTTCCTGATGTTCCACGGTCAAACTATGACCCTAGAAAAAGTCCTGGGCCTCATGCCGATGGAATCATAGGCTCTGCAAATTCTAAGTCTACGGACTTGGTGATGAACCGGTTGAAATATTTGTCTCTAATCCAACTTGTAGCAGAACAAGCTTCAACTTTTTTCTCCACTCCCACTCAGTCTACGAATGTGCATTCTATACAATCATCGGCTAACCCAAATGGTAACCAACAACTAGGAGGGAATAAAATGAAAGGACAACGTAATAATCATAAGGGTGGGAAAAATAATAATAAATCTAAGGATGACACTAACAATGATAGATCAAATAATAATGTTGGTGAGGGCAAGAAAGAAAAATAGAAGGTGAAGTTTCCTTGTAAACTTTGTAAAGATGATAACCTTAGCCACCTATGCCCCAAAATAGAGGTATCCTCGAGGCTCTTATTGAAACCACCCACTGTGTTGACAAATCTATTTCCGCATAAACACACATGGCCTTGGGGACCCCCAACACTGGAAATGCGTCGAACGGGAGTCAAAACCCCTCAACACATGAAGGTGGCCATATATGTGTCAATATGGTTAAGTCTCATATTGATGTAGCCACTCCATCTCGTGATTACGGTTCTTCATAGACCATTTTAGGTCCAGAGTCTCCTCCTTCGGAAACATTCTTGCAGATCAAAAAGTCGAAACCTTTGCCTTGTATTCCAAAAGGAGTACTAAAATGCTCTGCCCACAATCCTAATTCCATAGTCACCTAGAACTATTCGATTGTCGAAGATCTGGGCCAAGCCCCTTTTGCAATGTCAGCTTTGGACATGCTCTAGACGTGTCCTTCACAGAGGAACACCTTATTATCTGCATTAGGAGCTCTAGACCCGTGTGGCTCGAAGGTTACCAAGTTTGATGTCACGGATGTTATGCCTCACTTACCTTACCACGTAGCCTTTCAAATACATGAGGAGTACACAAAAGTTACCATCAAATGCACTGTAATTGATGAAGGTGTTGCGATATGCGTGATGTCCCTAACATGTTGGAAATCCATTGGCTCTCCGACTCTATCCCAATCTATGACTATATTGACAACATTTGATGGGCGTTTGTTTTGACCCCACATAATTCTTCCCAATTTTTCAGTCCAATTAGGTGGGAAGACAGTGAAGGTTGATGTTGAGGTGGTAGATGCGCCCCTTGACTATAATTTACTAGTAGGGTGTAATTGGACTTATGCCATGACAGTCATTGTGTTGTTCATTTTCTTCACTTTATGTTTTCCTCACGAAGGGAAAATAATGATGATTGATTAATTGTCCTTTGCACACGTTATTCCTAATGCATCGGTTGGACCTTTAGTCCCTGTGATTGAAAATTCTCAGCAAGCAACTGAGGATGTTGGTGTCGGAATGCATTCCTCTCTTATGAGTAACTTTGATTTCATGGCACCAATTCATCACATTCATGCCATTTCCAATGAGTCTTCATCGTTGATGAGGTTCGTTCCTTTTCATACTTCGTATTTCAATAATCATTGGAACCTACCTTCCTTAACTATTTCATATGAAGGTCAGTCGCACATTGGGATGGCAATTCCACTGTAAGCGACATAAGTCATGTATCAGTCTATTCTTGATGCTACTGCTGACCCGGATCCTTCCTCCTCGCAGACGGACGAGGTGGAACCTGTTCTAGAGCCTGTATGGGCCATTCGATCATCTTGTTTGCATGATTTTCTAGATGATACTTTACCTTCATATGAATCCATCATAGAGGCCATGTATGGTTCTGATAGGCCTTGGGACGATATGCATCAACGCTCCTATTTCCTCCCAGAGCTTGTTAAGATCAAACAGGATGAATTTTGATATACCTTGAGTGAGATGGTTGGTCACATTGTGGTTCCATTAGATATGCATGGTATTTATGCCGAAAGAAACATGGAAAATATTTCTCCTACCATCATGATCGACATCTCTCGTATTCCTAGAAAAATTGAGAATGTATATATCGGTGCAGATTGTTCGCTTGAAGAAATTCAGATCTACATCGATCTCTTCAAAGAGTTTTGTGATGTATTCTCTTGGTCATATAAAGAGATGTCAGGGATTGACCCCAACATTGTCGAACATGAGATTGAAACCTATTTGGATGCTAAACATGTTAGACAACTCCCTAGAGATATTAATCCTAGGAAGGCCTCTGTTATTAAGGTAGAGGTAGAGAAGCTACTTAATGTTGGTTTCATCTACCTGGTTCCCTTGACTGAATGGGTGTCCAACCCCTTTCCTATAAATAAAAATCAAGGAACCATCCGTGTATGTATGTATTTTTGCGACCTAAACAAGCCTTGGCCTAAAGATAAATTCTCGACTCCTTTCATTGATCAGATTCTTGATGAGTGCACGGGAAGCGAAGTCTTTTATTTTATGGACGGATTTTCAGGGTATAATCAAATTCAAATTAAACCCGAGGATCAACATAAGACAAAGTTTATTTTTCCTTATGGTAATTTTTCAAACCATAAAATGCCTTTCGGCCTTAAAAACACCAGAGCAACCTTCCAACATGCCATGTCCTTTGCTTTTCACGATCTCAAGCATATTGTCGAATCTCACCTAGATGATTTTGTTGCTTACTCTCGCAAGAGAGTACAACACTCTACTCACCTTCGATTAGTATTTGAGAGATGTCATTACTATCGCATTTGGTTGAACTCTCACAAGTGCATATTCTGCGTTAGGTCTAGACGTCTTTTAGGATTCTTAGTGTCTGAGCATGGGATCATGGTAGATCCTATGAAGGTTGAGGAAATACTTCAATTTCCTCCCTCGTGCAACATTATACAACTTCAAGGTTTACAGGGGAAGGATAATATATTGCATCAGTTCATAGTGAACTATGTCAATTTAACTAAGGGTTTCATGCATCTTTTGAAGAAGGATACTCCATTTATATGGGATGAGCGAGCCCATGAATCCTTTGATGCTTTTAGGAAAGATTTGGTATCAACACCTCTATTGAAGCTTCCAAACTACAATAGAGACTATTTTCTTTATATCACTGCGTCCGAAGGGACAGTTGGTATGGTTCTGGTTTAGGAGGACGATGAGCTCCATGAGCACATTGTCTACTATCTCAGTCAAAACCTATTCGGTCCTGAACTTAAATACTCCCACATAGAGAAACTAACCTTGGCCATCGTACATGTGGTTCAAATATTACGACATTATATATTACTTTGCAAAACTACCGTAGCTACAGATATCAATCCATTTCAATACGTCCTCACCATGTGTATCATAGGGGGGAAATACAATAAGTGGATTGTTATTTTGCAAGAATTTGATCTCTATTCCAATTCAACAAAGTTTAAGAAATCACTAGTTTTTGTCGAGTTGATATCAGACTTCCCTCAACTAGATGAGGACATTTTTCATGATGATTCATTCACGGATGAACATATATTCCTTATCTCATCTTCGGACCTCTGTTATGGAGACATTCTAATTTATCTTCAAACCTTGAAGCTACCCAAACATCTGTCGAGAGACGATCGACGATGTATATGTCATCAGGCTAAAAACTACCTTATCATCGACAACACTTTGTATTGTTGAGGAGTATATAATATTTTACGTCATTGATTGACTCACGGGGAAGCTGAGTCTATTCTCAATGACTGTCACAGTGGGGCTTGTGGTGGTCATTTATTCGGTCTTGCGACATGCCAAAAAATATTGCAAGTCAGTAATTTTTGGCTGTCAATTTTTAAAGATTGTGTTGAAGCGATCAATAAGTGTCACTCTTTCCAGGTGTTCGCTCAGAAAATGTGCTCGCACCTAGCCCCTCTTCACCCAGTCATCACCATAGGTCCCTTCACCAAGTGGGGGGTAGAATTGATGGAATATAACCTAACTTTTGTTGGGGGGCACCAACATATTATTGTGGTCTTGGATTACTTTACTAAATGGGAAGAGGCCATGCCTACCATTAAATCTGATGGTAAGACTGCAACTTTCTTCGTATTCAACCAAATTATAGCCCGGTTCGGAATCCCAAGAGATATTGTCACTGATCATGGAAATCATTTTCAAAATGAAATGATGAAAGAGTTAGCATCAAAACTGAGGTTTAAGCACAGTCATTCTTCCCCTTATTATCCCTAGGAAAATGGACAAGTAGAGGCGGTGAATAAATATCTCAAGCCCATGTTGCAAAAAACTGTCATCCAGAGTAAATCTTACTAGCATATGATTCTTTACCCTGCACTTTGGGAATACCTAACCTCGGTAAGGACTTCCACCATTTTCTCTCCTTTCCACTTAGTACATGGCATGGATTTGATTCTACCAATTGAATGTGAAATCCCTTCCCTTAAGTTGGAAATTGAGCTCCTACCTAACACATCTAATCTTGAAGAACACCTCATACACTTGGAGCATCTCAATGATCAGTGTTGAGATGCCTATACGACTATCGAATCGAATAAATGGCGTGTTAAGGTTCAATATGATAATTTTGTTTGTCCTCGACAGTATGCTGAGGGTGACTTGGTTCTCCTTTATGACCAAGCCCAAGAACCGTTGGGGGCAGGCAAGTTCCACCCCATGTGGCACGACCCTTATATCGTGCGATGTGTCTTAGAGAAAAGAGCCTATGAATTGGAATATTATGAAGGGAATATGTTGGATGAGCCCAGATTTGGGATCTACCTTAAAAGGTATTATGCTTGAGCCCTCAAGCTTGGGCATGACCTTTTGTATACTAGTGTATCTTACTGTATATACATATTTTCCTTTGTGTCATCAGTTTTCTTATCAATTTTTCCCTTGGTTGGAAGATGTCAATGGAGTCTTCAGTTTACTTAGGATTCGTGGACAGTTTCGGTCGTCATACGCAGAACATGGCTTCCGCCGCTTGGGTCATTTACTCACCCAAAGGCCCACTAGTATCTTCAGGGTGCATTAGTGTGGAGCCATAAACGAATAATGTGGATGAGTATAACGTCGTTATAGAGCTATTACGCAATGCCATTTTACATGGTGTTCGGTCTTTAGAGGTTCTTCTGGACTCTCAGTTATTCGTATGTCAGTTGAACGACAATTACCGTGCGCGAGATCCTACTCAACTCCGATGATTCCTATGGGTACGACTTTTGGAATGATAATTTGATTTTCTTTCTTATAATCACATACCTAGAAGTTCTAATCATGTATTCGATACATATGCTAATTATATTTTAGATTGGCATTTGTCACATAACTAAGTAAATAAAACACTTTCATGCATGTACACATTGTAACATATATAAGTAAATCCGAAGACCAATTTTTTTATATTTCATCCTTTCGAGGTCAAAAAATATGGTGTCATAGTACAAAATGAGGCTCACATCCTTAAAATACATATATGGACGGTTTATAATATGACCATGGCATCTACACATATGGCGCCAAATGCATATCATGATATCCTATTACAGTGTTTACGAGACGTCGGAAGAGTCACACCCACGCACGGGGTACACCCACCACATGTCATTGCATTGCCTTTGGAATATCCTCTATTTGAACCATAGGAATCATGTACGTCAATTGAGACAGGTTCCTCTGGACGTTCTGCAACACTCTCTCCACATCTCCACTTGCTTTATCATCTCCTCGGCCCCTCCATCGATGTCATGGGAATCCCTCTGGCCGTCGCGGACCTACATCTACATAACAAAATAATTGTTAATACTTGATAGAATACAAAAATATTTTCATTTTTTATTTTTATTGAAAAACAATAAAAAAACATTTCTTACCAATATCACCGTAGGCAGAACCTAGTGGAAAAGGCATGTCAGGATCCCCTCTATAGTCGATCCCTTCGTAAGGGTAGTCATCAATGGCTATGACCTGTCGGTGCCACCAGAAAAAGAACTCATCATTGTAGGGGGTTGGCACCCTGTCACCTCCTAGCCTCCTCATCATGTCATTCCACTGTGACATGGTTGGATCGCGTTGTCCATGTGGAGTAATATCTACTCTAGGTCTCAAGCATAGATCCCTCTCAAAGAAAAAACTACAAAGAATGGATGCAAATCCAAAATTTATCTTTTTCCCTTGTTTTCAATCCGTCAACTCGCTCTTCATCTTAGCCAGTAGTGAGGTACACGAGCCATAAACAGTGGTTCTTAAACACTCCACTACATAGAACATCAGTGACCTTGATGCCTGGTGCAACGAGGCCGACCCTGAAATCTATGTGAGTACAAGCACAATGATCTTTAAGCTCAGATTCTCGATCACCCTGATTGGGAGTTGGATCCCTACTTTATCTGTGCCTCCAACACAGTGGGTGGAAATGTAATCCTCCATAATCATACCACCCCCAACCCCTTGAGCCTTGATATTCACTACCTCGCCTCGGCGAGACAATCCTGTGATGAAGTATATATCGTCCACTTCAATCCTTAATTGTTGCCCATTGAGGTTGAAGGACTTTGTCTCTGGATCCCATTAGTTTACTAGAAACTAGAGTAACCTCACTTGAGCCCTCATTCCCTTGAGATCCCAAAATTTATAAAGGCCACATGTCTTTAAATCTTGTTGGGCCCTTGCATCCCTTCCCACTATTGCATATATCTCTTCATGCTCCCTCTCCCTCCATTCAATCACCATCCTGCAAAGGAGAAACCATTTTTTGAGTTAAAAAATTTCAAAAATGGTTTTCACAGACTTGTATGTGGGATAACTTGGTAACACTTGTGTATAGGGCTACATGATACACGACCCTATGAATTGTCACCCATGTATGCCCTAGTTTCCATGTTACACCCTCTAATACTAAAAACTTGGGGTCTAAAATTTAAATTTAAACCATTGAAATTAAAGTAGAAGGGATGGGAACTTACATGATCTAGATGGTTGTTGATTTCGTTGATTGTAGCTTCCATAATCGACACTTGAAGATCATGAGAAAAATGGCCTAAATGCACTATCTGGGTGAAAAAACTCAAATGGTATGGTAAAATGGACTATTTATACTATTATTAGAATTTGTTTTACCCACTTCTTGCAATTTGTGCTAATTGTTTACCTTATGGACTAATAATGTAGTGGAAAGACTTGGTTTTTGGTGGTTTTGTCCAAGATTTTTTGTGGTTTCCAGCATCACACCACATGTTCATGCCTTCGGCAGGTATATTATTTCATCGGCATGTAAGATAGGTTTTCACTTTCTTTTGCACTTGCATCATCCTATGACCATGATCCATACACCCTATGTACAAACCCATTTATTAGCAACACATAAATTTCTTACAGCTACAAGAAGTGTCGTTAATATTAAGTGGTAGAGGCTTACGAAACATGGGTACCCTAGTTAGAACCTTTGTGCCATTTTGTGCCCATGCAAAAGTTATTCCATAGGACCAGGAGTTCCTTATAGTTCTGATATGACTTTGTGTTCAAATACCATATTCTTACTCACAAGCATTCAAACCTTTACCTATGGGACTCCCCCCAAGTCTTGGTTAAGCTCTTTTTCGACTCTCCAAAAAATGAAAATATTGTCGAGTGAACTTGTCTCTTTCACACTCATTAAATGGATTTGAAAGGACGTCTATTTGGTATAAGTTTAACCCTTTTCCAGACCAAGTAGACTACTTACGAAAAAAGAATACTCTAGTCACCATTGGCTAGAAGAGTTCTCTTGGGTATTATTTTATACATTTTCGGACCTAGGGGACTAAATCTATGAAAAATGGCATTCTTTGGAGTTAAGTTGTAATCGCATCCCATCATCCTTCTTGCAGTATTGAGCCTATTTTAGGTTCCCTCTTTCTCGTTATAATCCTCTTACCTCAACAATTTGCATCACTAGCCAAGAAAATCCTTCTATATATCCTTTGTAGATTGACACCTTGTACCCTAAGAGGAAACATTCCCTCGAGTGCCCATGCCTTCCTTGCATTGAGCATAGGTATGTTCCATTATTTGGAGCTAGTTGCTTACTTGTGAAACTCGTTTCCTCTCCTATATCATAGCATTTCTTTGCCTATGAAAAAACAAAAAAACACAGGCAGGAAAAGAATATTATCTCGTATCGACAACAGTCGTGTCGCCTTCGAACAGAGAACAAACTTTTGAGTCCACTTTCATCCAAAATTTTGGTTTAGCATGACCTCAGGAAGTTGAGCTCATTACTTAGAGTTTACTCCTCCGACTGGTTATTATTCCAGTCCCTATCGAGAGTTTGTTGATACCTCCTGCATCACAAATTTTTATCATCAGTCTATGCTGCCTAAGTTATCCATATGTCTCATGCTCTTGTTAAAAGGAAGTCTATAAGCCCGTGTCAGTAATTTCTCAGAAATATTGACTTTGCATGCCATCCATACCCTTAGTGTATCTTAGAGTCACATGAAGTTGTAGGCCTACCATGCACCCTAGTCCTACTTTCATTATGGGTAGGTAACCTTGAACTCAACAATTGACATCTCCTCATTGGTCTCTAACTGGGGGGTTTCCCTTGTGTTCAATGACAAGAATTCTATTCAAACATTGGGATTCGTGTAGTCTTGGATTCCATTAGCCTTATTTGTGGTTTCTTCACCTTTGTCGGCAATTTTCCTTATTGGTTGATATTCAAAGGGTCTCTTCCATGCACTACTTGCATCTGATGCGTGTGAGGGAGGCATAGGATCATTGGTTCGTGAACATCCTCTTCGTCTGAGCTCCTCCTAATCATCAAGATATTGCTTTGTACCTCGTGTTGAATGATGAGAGATGCCCTAATTCTCTCCTTTCAATGAATATCCTTCCATCGACTCCAGCTCATCTATTCTGGAAATGAGACCTAGAGTCCTATGAGTACATAGAGGCTTTCATTCATTAATGTCAGGTTCTCCCACCATAGACAGTTGGGAATACATCAATGTCCCCTGATCGATGGAGTCTTCAATTTTTCGACCTCAAAACCATTATTCACACTTGTAGAATGTACTCAGTGTCTTGATACCTACTTTCATTATTGGTAGGTTGTCTCTCATTTGTTAACAGTATACCTTAATGACTGATAATCAAATGAAGTCTCATTGTGTTCGACCTCAACTCCCATATTCACATGATGTAGACTTGCACTTTTGGAAAATAATGTAGAATACCTCCAACTTACAATAGCAACATTCCTAATTTTTTGTTGTCTTTCATTGGACCAGTACCTATATGACTTCAGTGATCATGGGAGATAAGATTGTACTCCATTGTATACAGATATCTTCAGATTGATTTTGAGACTGGTTTCCACTATGCCTTGTTCATGACTATGACAACCTATGGCATATGTCTACTTTGCATTGCCTATTCATGGCCATGAACAACTATTTGATATATTTCCACATGGATCTGCAATGTAATTCATATTGGAAGCCATGTGTTCAAAGTCAATATGGATTGTAATATTCTCATGAGTAACTAGTACTTCCAACTAAGTCTTAATTACTCCACTTCTGGGAATTATAATGTATTTCATCCATCATAGATACTCCTCTGACCTCACACATTAGGGGGCATCTATTACAACAAAATTTTCCTCATTCCATGCAACTTTCTTGAATGGCCTTTCCATTTCCCTATGCAGACTTGAAGTCCCCTTTTGCACCTTCTAGAGCATAAAAAGCATATTTTTCAACATATACACACCCTATCAATTATACAACAAGCGTATACATAGGTTGCTCCACTAAAGCCCATGTACATCAGGTTTGGTGCTCAAAATTAAAAATAATGGCAGGTTTCCATGCCATGTCATGAGAGACATTATCCTTGACCTTCAATATATTGGAAACGCTTCGAATCGACCCTTTAGTTCCATTTGAAGGCTATAAATTGAGCCATATCCAAGCCTTCAGGGAGAACAATTCAACTTTGAGAGCAAAGACACTCTGGAGAAATTTCACTTCATATTGAGTCTACATCCCTTTGTCGTTGAAAGTATGAACTCATTGTTCAACCCCCTAGCTCTTCCTTCTTTGTGATGGAGAACCTCATCAACTCATTTATATGATCTTTCCTTTGGTGGAGGATTGAAGTGGTGGAGGCCCAACTATAGGGACTTAGTTTCTCGGTTCTGATATGTGTCGTTACAGAAGTTTGTCACCTATGTGCTTATGTTGATTATTTTAATAGAAATACTATTTTCTCGTCCAATTGATATCTTACAAATATTTGAATTATTATTCCATGGGTGTATTTGTCATGTATGTTAATGTATTATGCTAATATGTATGCTAACACTATGCATTATCACTATATGCTTGTGTATCTTGGTTGTTGAGGACAAGTTGCAGGTATAAAGCTTTGGGTTGCATGCTCAACAATGGTCTTCATCGAACGTCCAGACAAGGTAGGCTCATAGCCTTGTCTTGTTATAATTTATTTTATATAGCATAATTGGGATTATAGTTGATTCATGTGTGTCATTCTGTCTATTGTGTTTTACCCCTTTCCATAAAGATATTTTCCTCGTAATATTTCCCTCAATATAGGGCAGATAAAAGAGATCTTGGGGCAGGGAGGAGGATGAGATGATTTTTTATTTAGATTTAGGATTATTGGCCGAGCAAAAGGCATGATTGATTTGAGAGAGAGAGTATCCATTGGAAAAAAGGTTCTTGGAAAGGTGGGTTTTTTCCTTCGCAAGGAACTGAGGGATGAATATGTGAATGGATTGAGTAATCGGGGTTTTAAGCACACCTAATTTTTTAGATGGATGGTGGTGGGAACTGGCATGAAGGTATCTATCGGTATGAGTCTTATTTCTATAAACTTGGTGGGAAATGGAACCATCAGGAATATGGGAAGCATGGACATCCAAGAAGGGAAAAGAGTTGTCCTCCTCGCTTTCCATAGTAAATTGGATGTGAGGAGAAATATTGTTAAGGTGGTTAAAGAATGTGATTAAATTGGAATGTCCATGAGGCCAGATGACAAAGATGTCATCTACAAAACGAAACCAACACTTGGGGTTTGACATGAAAGTTGTTTAGCACCAAAGTCTTGAAGCATTCCATAAATATATTGGCAACCAATCGGGATAAGGGTGACCCCATGGCCATGCCTTCAGTTTGTTCATAACAAACCCCTTTAAAGGTGAATAAGGTAGAAGAGAGGCAAATTTTGATAAGGTAAAGAGTTTCAGGGTCTACTAGCTTGGAGATCGAGCTGAGGGCTTCTAAAACTATAATTTTGGTGACTAAGTAAATGACATCAAAGCTGACCATAAGGTCTTGTTCACTAAGGTAAATATTTCAAGTTTTATGAATGAAGTTGGTGGATTATTTGATAAAAGAAGAGGTTTTTCCAATGAATTCATGAAGCTTATCAACAAGAAATAGAGCAAGGTTGTGTGTGGGGGCTCTTATGTCGCTAACTATAGGTCTAAGTGGAATGTATTTTTTATGGATTTTGGGTTTCCCATAGATCCTTTGGGTTTGGGGGTTATGAGGAATAAGGAATTTTTGGATGTTAAGATCTAAGGAAGAAGATTTGATGGCTTTGGTGACCAAGTTAGTAATGGTATTGATAGGGTTTTTAGTGAGAGTATTCTAAGAACGGGAATATATAAGGTCTAGAAGTTTAGAGTCATAGTTGGAGGTATTCATAATAATGGTAGAATGAAATTGTTCTTTGGAGAGGTTAAGTTTGTGAGTTTTACAATGACAGAGGTTTCTTCAACACCATTGTCTAATTTCTTTTTCTTCGTGGGTCAGAAGCTTATGGATAATGGATTCAATGGAAAAAATAATTTCCTCAACTGGGATCCGTCTAGGGACTATGGCGAAATTAAAACATTTTTCTAGGAGTGGGGGGTAGGACGTTCTAGTTTAAAAGATGATAAATTTATGACAATGGATGGCTTGGCAGATAATGGGGGAAGAGAGAGAATGAGGTAATCCTTGACACACCTATATTTTTAACCCCAACCCTAACTGAAGTCATAATAATAAAAACTAAGTGTAGTCCTTCACATGCCTTTTCTTTTAACCCCTACCCTAAGTCGACTCATAATCAAAATACCTAGTGTACTCCTTCACACACCTCTACTTTAAACCCCAACTGTAACTCGCCTCATAATCAAAATACTGAGTGTAATCCTTAAAATTTCTCTACTTTTAACCCCAAACCTAACTCGCCCCATAATCAAAAGATCGAGTATACTCCTTCACACACCTCTACTTTTAATCCCAACCCTAAATCAACTCATAATCAAAAGATCGAGTGTACTCCTTCAAATGCCTCTACTTTTAACCCCAAACCTAACTCGACTCATAATCAAAATACTGAGTGTACTCCTTCACATGCCTCTACTTTTAACCCCAACCCTAACTCGACTCGTGATCAAAATACCAAGTGTACTCCTTCACACACCTCTACTTTTAACCCCAACCCTTACTAGGCTCATAATAAAAATACCTAGTGTACTCCTTCACATGCCTCTACTTTTAATCCCAAACCTAACTCAGCTCATAATCAAAATACCAAGTGTATTCTTTCCATGCCTCTACTTTTAACCCCAACCCTAAGTCGGTTCATAATCAAAACACGAAGTGTACTTTCGTATATATTTCTAACAATCTCTCCATTTGTTTTCCCCCTTCGAATGACCTTAATACCAATCCCATTCTCTCTCTTCCCCCACTATCTCCCAAGTCATCCACTATCATAAATTTATCATCTTTTAAACCGGGCCCTCCTACCCTTCAACTCCTAGAAAAAGGTTTTAATTTTTCCATAGTCCCTAGATGGATCCGAGTTGAAGAAATTATTTGTTCCATTGAATTTATTACCCATAATCTTCTAAATCATGAAGAAAAACAAATTAAACTGGAGTGTGGAATAATTCTTCATCATTCTAAACCTCCTAAAGTTAACCTCTCCAGAGAACAATTTCATGCTACTGTTATTATGAATACCTCTGACTATGACTCTAAAATTCTAGACCTTCTATCTTCCTCTCCTTACAAGCATATCACTAAAAACCTATCAATACCATTACTAACTTGGTCACCAAAGCCATGAAAGCTTCTTCCTTAAACCCTAACATTCAAAAGCGACTTATTCTTCATAACCCCCAAACCCCAAGGATCTATGGCAAACTAAAAATCCATAAAAAAAACATTCCACTTAAACCTATAATTAGCGCCATAAGATCCCTCACTCACAACCTTGCTTGATTACTTATTGATAAGCTTCAGGCCTTCATTGGAAAAACCTCTTCTTTTATCGAATATTCCACCGACTTCATTCATAAAACATAAAATGTTTACAATAGTGAACAAGACTTCATGGTCAGCTTTGACGTCATTTTTTTTCCACCAAAATTCAAGTTTCAAAATCCCTCACATTGATCTCCAAATTAGTATACCCTAAAACTCTTAACCTCATCAAACTATTCCTCTCTTCTACCTTCTTCACCTTTGAACGGGTCTTCTATTCAAACAAATTGAAGGCATGGCCACGGGGTCACCCTTATCCCCAGTGGTTTCCAATATATTTATGGAACACTTAGATACTTTAGTGCTAACTAGATTTCATCTCGAACCCAAGTGTTAGTTTCATTTTGTAGATGACACCTTTATCACCTGGCGTCGTGGCCATTCCAATTTAATCACATTCTTCAACCACCTTAAGGATAAGATTTTAATTTGGTCAAAGTAAATTAGGTAGTGCTTGTCGATAGATGTTTTGGAAATCCATTTGTGGGTAATTTCATCTATATGTTCTTTAATATGGGATTTGAAGGATATGCCATTTTGACCTATGTAAGATTTGCCACAGGAGTAGGGAATTTGGTAAAGTCTAGGGCCAAGCATCGACTCAGATTTATCTTTGGAAGTTCTAAAAAGTTGTTTGAGAGTTTTGTAAGGTGTAAATAAGGTTTGAATATTCTTCTTAGACATAAGTTGAATATTATTCTTAGCCATAGGTTTTGAGATATGATTAGTGGTGCCCTCGATATAGGGTAGAGAAATGAGAGCCCAGGGCAGGGAGGAGGACGAGGTGATTTTTTATTTAGATTTAGGATTGTTGGTTGGGTGAAAGAATGATTGATTTGATAGAGAGAGTAGCCATTGGAAAAAAAAGGCCTTGGAAAGGTGGGATTTTTCCTTCATGAGGAAATGATGGGATAATATGCAAATGGCTTGAGTAATCGGGGTTTTGAGGACACCTGATTTTTGAGTTGGATGGTGGTGGAAACTGGCATGAAGGTATCTATCAATATGAGACTTCTTTATATAAACTTGGTGGGAAAGGGAACCATCTGGAAGATGGGAAACATGGACATCCGAGAAGGGAATAGAGTTTTCCTCTTCAATTTCCATAGTAAACTAGATGTGAGGAGAAAAGGTTGTTAAGGTGGTTAAATAATGCGATTAAATTGGAATGGCCATGAGGCCATATGACAAAGGCGTCATCTACAAAATGAAACCAACACTTGGGTTTGAGATGAAAGTTGTTTAGCACCAATGTATTGAAGTGTTCCATAAATATATTGGCAACCAATGGGGATAAGGGTGACCCCATGGCCATGACTTCATTTTGTTCATAAAAAACTCCTTTAAAGGTGAATAAGGTAGAAGAGAGGTAGATTTTGATGAGGTTAAGAGTTTCATGGTCTACCAATTTGGAGATTAAGGTGAGGGTTTCTGAAACTGGAATTTTGGTGAATAAATAAATGACATCAAAGTTGACCATGAGGTCTTATTCACTAAGGTAAATATTTCAATTTTTTATGAATGAAGTTGGTGGAGTCACGAAGTCATGAAGCTTATCAACAAGAAATAAGGAAAGGTTGTGAGTGTGGGCTCCTATGGTGCTAACTATAGTTCTAAGTGGCATGTATTTTTTATGGATTTTGGGTTTCCCATAGATCCTTGGGGTTTGGGGGTTATGAGGAATAAGGCATTTTTGGATGTTAGGATCTAAGGAAGAAGATTTGATGGCTTTGGTGACCATGTTAGTAATGGTATTGATAGGTTTTTTAGCGAGAGGATTGTAAGAAGAGGAATATACACAGTCTAGAAGTTTAGAGTCGTAGTTGGAGGTATTCATAATAATGGTAGCATGAAATTGTTCTTTGGAAAGGTTAATCTTGTGAGATTTACAATGAAGGAGGATCCTTCCACACTCATGTACAATTCTTTTGCTTCGTGATTCAAAAGCTTATGGCTAATGGATTCAATGGAAAAAATAATTTCCTTAATTGGGATCTGTCTAGGGACTATAGCGAAATTAAAACCTTTTTTCTAGGAGTGGAGGGTAGGATGTTCTAGTTTAAAAGATGATAAATTTATGACAATGGATGGATTAGGAGATGGTGGGGGAAGGGAGAGAATGAGGCACTCCTTCACACACATATAATTTTAACCCCAACACTAACTCGACTCATAAAACCAAGTGTATTCCTTCACATGCCTCTATTTTTAACCCCAACCCTAACTTGGCTCATAATAAAAATATCGAGTGTACTCATTCACGTGCCTCTATTTTTAACCTAACCCCAACTCGCCTCATAATCAAAATATTGAGTGTACTCCTTCACATGGCTCTACTTTTAACCCCAACCCTAACTCACCTCATAATCAAAATATTGAGTGTACTCCTTCACACGCCTCTACTTTTAACCCCAACCCTAACTTGTCTCATAATCAAAAGACTGAGTGTACTCCTTCAAATACCTCTACTTTTAACCCCAACCCTAACTCAACTCATAATCAAAATACCAAGTGTACTCATTCAAATGCCTCTACTTTTAACCCCAACCCTTACTTGACACATAATCAAAATACTAAGTGTACTCATTCGCATGCCTCTACTTTTAACCACAATCCTAACTCGGTTCATACTCAAAACACAAAGTGTACTCCTTCACATGCCTCTACTTTTAACCCCAACCATAAATCAACTCATAATCAAAATACCGAGTGTAATCCTTCACATGCCTCTGCTTTAACCCCAACCCTAACTCAGTTCATAATCAAAATATTGAGTGTACTCCTTCACATGCCTCTACTTTTAACCCCAACCATAACTCAACTCATAATCAAAAGACCGAGTGTACTCCTTCACATGCCTCTACTTTTAACCCCAACCCTAACTTAGTTCATAATCAAAATACCGAGTGTACTCCTTCACATGCCTCTACTTTTAACCCCAACCCTAACTCATCTCATAATCAAAATACTAAGTGTACTCCTTCATGTGCCTCAACTTTTAACCCTAACCCTAACTCGACTCATAATCAAAATACTGAGTGTACTCCTTCACACACCTCTACTTTTAACCCCAACCCTAATT
>ML801165.1:34663-48917 GCA_009831015.1 Picea engelmannii
AAGGCCGAGTGTACTCCTTCACATGCCTCTACTTTTAACCCCAACCCTAACTTGGTTCATAATAAAAATACCGAGTGTACTCCTTCAAACACCTCTAATTTTAATCCCAACCCTAAATCGACTCATAATCAAAAGATCGAGTGTACTCCTCACACGTCTCTACTTTAAACCCCAACCCTAACTCGAATCATAATCAAAATACTGAGTGTACTCCTTCACATGTACATTATTTTAACCCCAACCCTATCTCAGATCATAATCAAAAGACTGAGTATACTCCTTCACACACCTCTACTTTTAACCCCAACCATAACGTGACTCATAATAAAAATACCAAGTGTACTCCTTCACACGCCTCTACTTTTAACCCCAACCCTAACTCACCTCAAAATCAAAATATGAGTGTACTCCTTCACATGCCTCTACTTTTAATCCCAACCCTAACTTTCCTCATAATTAAAAGACCGAGTGTACTCCTTCACACACCTCTAATTTTAACCCAACCCTAACTAGGATCATAATAAAAAGACCAAGTGTACTACTTCACATGCCTCTACTTTTAACCCCTACCATAACCCGACTCATAATCAAAAGACCGAGTGTATTCTTTCCACGCCTCTAGTTTTAACCCCAACCCTAATTCGACTCGTAATCAAAAGACCAAGTGTACTTAATTATCTATTTATAACAATATCTCCATCTCTTTGCTCCCTTCAAACGACCTTAATACCAACCCCATTCTCTCTTTTCCCCCACCATCTCCCAAACCACCCACTTTCATAAATTTATCATCTTTTAAACTGGACCCTCCTTCCCTCCAAATCCTAGAAAAAGGTTTCAATTTCGCCATAGTCCCTAGATGGATCTGAGTTGAAGAAATTATTTGTTCCATTAAAGTTATTGACCATAATATTTTGACTCATGAAGAAGAATAAATTAGACAGGAGTGTGGAATAATTCTTCATCGTTCTAAATCTCCTAAACTTAACCTCTCCAAAGAACAATTGCATGTTATGTTTATTATGAATACCTCTGACTGTGACTCTAAAATTATATACCTTCTATCCTCCTCTCCATACAAGCATATCGCTAAAAATCTATCAATACCATTACTAACTTGGTCACCAAATCCATCAAATCTTCCTCAGGATACCCTAACATCCAAAATCTCCTTATTCTTCATAACCCCTAAACCCCAAGGAACCATGGGAAACCCAAAATCCATAAAAAAATACATTCCACTTAGACCTAGAGTTAGCGCCATAAGAGCCCTCATTCACAACCTTGCATGATCACTTGTTGATAAGGTTCAGGCCTTTGTTGGAAAAACCTTTTCTTTTATCAGATTCCACTGACTTCAATCATTAAACTTCAAATATTTACCTTAGTGAACAAGACTTCATGGTCATCTTTGATGTCGTTTCTTTTTTCACCAAAATTTCAATTTCAGAAGTGCTCACCTTGATCTCCAAACTAGTAGATCTTGAAACTCGTAACCTTGTCAACATTTTCCTCTCTTCTACCTTCTTCACCTTTAAAGTGGTTCGCTATGAGCAAAATGAAGGCACGACCATGGGGTCACCCTTATCCCCAGTGGTTGCTAATATATTTATGGAACACTTCAATACTTTAGTGCTAAATAGATTTCATCTCAAACCCAAGTGCTAGTTTCATTTTGTAGATGACACCTTTATCATATGGCCTCATGGTCATTCCAATTTAATCACATCCTTCAACCACCTTAACAACCTTTCTCCTTACTTCTAGTTTACTATGGAAATACAAGAGGGTAACACTATTCCCTTCATGGATGTCCATGTTTCTCATCTTCGTGATGGTTCCCTTTCCCACCAAGTTTACAGAAAGAAGACTCGTATTGATATATACCTTCATGCTAGCTCCCACATCAATCTAGCTCAAAAATATGGTGTCCTCAAAACCTTGATTACTCGAGCCATTCACATATTCGTCCCTCAATTCCTCGTGGAGGAAAAAGACCATTTTTCCAAGGCCCTTTTTTCCAATGGTTACTCTCTCTCTCTCAAATTTATCATTCCATCATCTTGGTCAAAAATCCTAAATCTAAATAAAAAATCACCTCATTCTCCTCCTTTCCCCAAGATCTAATTTATTTTCCCTATATCTAGGGCACCACTAATCATATCTAAAAAATTCTAGCTAAGAAGGATATTAAAACCTTATTCAAATCTTACAAAAATCTCAAACAACTTTTTATAACTTCCAAATATAAATCTGACTCGATGCTTGGCCCAAGAGTTTATCAAATTCCCCTCTCTTGTGGAAAATCTTACATAGGTCAAAATGGAAGATCCTTCAATCCCATATTAAAAAGCATATAGATGAAACTACCCACAACCGTTTTTCCAAATCAACTAGCGTCGAACACTCCTTCAAATCCATACACCATATTTTCTTTGACCAAACTAAATTCTTAGCCTCTGCTCCTTGTTATCACGCAAAATATTGCTTAGGAAAATCCAACCAAAAGCATCACTAGTGCGACACAACCGGGATTGAATACCATTGTCACCTTAGAGATCACTCCCCTCTTTTTGGTGATGGAGAAATACACCACAAGGGAGGCTTCACAGGTGACCTTGGGGGGATGGAGAGTACAAGGAAAGGTTTTGAAGAGGATCCCTCCTTTGGACACTAGATGAGAGCTCTTGGGGTTTGGAGAATGATGATTTTGGAAGAGAGAAGAGGAAAGCTTGATCAAAACCTGAAAAACCAATGTTAATGCCAACATCCCAAGACCAAAAATCATGAATTTAAACCCCAAAACACTAGGGAAAACAAAAAGAACTGTAAAATTATCTTGAATGATAGTTTCATTCACTATTCATCCAAGAGTAAACAAAGAGAAAAGGAAAATAGAAAACTAATTAAACAAACTAGAAAACAAAGTTGAACTATGCAAAGGAAAGACCCTAGCCTATTCTACCCTACTCCTATCCTACACTACAAATGGCATAAAAATTAGCTATGTAAATTCATAATGCCAATGTAACCATCCTTGTAATTCCAAACCTACAAACACATGTTCATGACAAAATATTAGAAACAGAACTTGGAATAAAGATGGAGTAAAAGTAGGAAGAATCAAAACATGATAAAATATATTCACCATATTAAATATGTCAATGCAATAATTCATGGGAATTCTATCTAAGTGGGATCTCTCCAACCATGCTTCAATTTTATCATGAGATCTTTTATTACTATTATAGAATTGATGGAGGGAGTTCAATGGGAAGTAGCATACCAAATGAGAACTGTGCATAGAATTCATGTGAAGTGTACTTGATGAGAGATAATTCATGCTAATAGACTTGTTTATCCTTGAAGACGAACCAAAAGAATGAAGGCCTGACATAACCATCGACATAGACTGGAGTGCCTCATTTTCTTGGTAAGCCTCTCAGGACTCATACTTCAAGCAACCATCAACTCGAGATAGACTAATGAGATCAAATGATATGCATGGGCTAGGAACAACCATGGTATGAGAGATATCTTCAAAACAATGGTGAGATCCACTAGTATCAAAAATATAAAGTAAAGGGATACTTGAACAAGAATATTCTCTATTTATCAAAAATGAAGAAGAAATGGAAGAACACATCCTTTGATACACATTTGATACATAATTCTCTTCATCCTATGAAAAAGGATGATAAGTCTTGGTTGTAATTAGTTCATGGGAAGAGGGCTTATCCTCTATATCTTCCAAATGCACATCACCACCCTCAATTACTTCAAAAGGGGTTGGCCCCATTGATTTTATTTGAATATAATAATGGGTGATTTCCTACAAAGTTAAATCATTAAAGAGATCACTTTATAAATAAAAGTAAGTGGAATAATTAAGAGAATGAAAAGCTTCTCTAGCACAAGAGGAATTTTCTAAACGTGACTCCCTGAATGGTAGTTCCTCCTCTTTAAGAGCATGGGTGATTGATTATGAATGGATAGTGGGCATCAAACTAGGCATGGTTTTACAATCAACATGTTCTTCATCAACATGGTTTCCCTATTCCAAGAAAAAAGTGGATTGTTGTGATAAAAGAGGTATGTCTTGTATGTTTATTTCTTCTCCTTGAGTGAAAATATCAGCATGGTTGTCTTGCCCCTACAAAGTATGAGAATCTAAAATGTATTCCAAAACACATTCATGGTTATAAGAGAGAAGCAAGTCACAAGAATCATTAGAACAAGAAGTTTCAATAAATGATCCATGAGTAGTAGGAAAACATTATTGATCTGTCTTGGTTAAACAAGGAGAATTTATAATAGCAGCACTATCCAAATTAAATGAAATTAATTCCAAATTATCCATGTGTGAGGAATAATTCATGTCATGAATTTCCATATTTTCTTCATTAATAAAGTGATCAACATTTAAAGTTCACTCCATATATTTCTCTTACATTCCTCGTGATGAAAAAGATGAGATAGGACAATAAGAACCTGACATAAATATCGATGTGACCCGAAGTGTCCCATTATCAACATGAAAATCCTCCTCTTGGTCAACTACAGAAAAATATGAACTTGAATTTACACAAGAGGCCTCTTTTTCATCACAAGGAAAGAAAGGGGGAACATAGTGGTGAGATGATACATATGATTCTTCCGAAAAATAAGTCTCTCTCTAATCTATAGCCCCCATAGTAAAGAAAGATCCGGACATATGGAGTCTAACTAAGCCATTTTCATTTTCAACATTTTCATTTAAATCCAAATCAGCATGTAAAGGAACATTAAAACACAATTTAGATTGTTCATTCGATGGCTCACATGTTTCATTGGTAAGAGAAACTAAACATGAAATCAAATCATTTTTAGAGGGCATATCATCCAAAGGAAATCTATAGCAAAGATAAGTAAATCCAATAAGAAAATATTTAAGAGATTCATCTTCGTCCTTCCTATGCTCTAGAATTTCTTCACACAACTTATCCAAGTCATAATTCTCAAAAGCATGCAAAAATTCATGAATAAATTGTTCCTATGTGTGAATAGAGGCGACCAACAAATTCTCGCACCAAATCTTAATCCTTCTTGCAAAAGTGAGAGTGAACAACCTGCAAATGAAATGACCATTAGTAATATTGTGAGAGTAAAAAATTTTCCAGAATTGTAAAACATGTTCAGATGCATAGGTTTCACCCTCGCCATTCAATTTTAGTTGTGACAAGAAATGTAAAATATTTCTAGGAGGTTTGGGAGGTACAATACCAAAAAAACACCTCCATAAAGGGATATGGGATGGATCCATTAGTAAATTACAAGAAAATTTAACAATAATGAATCCACAGGGTCAGCTTGTCATCCAACCCTCCTTATAGCACCATTTGTGTTGATGGGTCTGAGTGGTCTATCAAGCAGGTAAGGGAGAACGATCGATGGCAAGTCCCAATTAGAAATACTCTCGTTTGGGGTGGTTTTTTCAATGAAAATATGGGCCTCGTTGCCACATAGAATTAAAAGAAGAAAAGGGGAAAAAACAACGGATTTCCCCCCAAATACTTCTAATTAATCCTAAGTCTAAACTAAACTGAAAATGAACTAATCTAATCTAATTAATTCTAATCTATCCTGGCAGAAAAACTAATAGATGAGAACAACTTAAAACGATATTCGGACAACCGAAATAGTTCATGGAATCCAAATTATTTATATCAATAATATTGCAGATATAATCTCAAATAGTTGAAGAGGAGATAAATAACATCATCCATGTACTCATAAGAAATCACAACAACATAAGGATTTTAGATACTAAGCACATAAATAGTTCACATGATCAATACCCAAAAAACTTAAATCACAAATACAAGTGTAGAATAGTTCCACAAGAATTTGAAAACATTAATGACTTCAAGATGTCTTATGCACTTTATTAACTTGGAAGTAATAGTACCATCTTTCATTACAAATGGGAAAAGTCCCCTATTACATTCAACTAGCTCTCTTTTATAAAACAAGAGAGACTCTTCATCTCTCATGGTTGTTCATTTCATTTTTTCTACAATTTCTTTATACATTTTTGAAAATGTAGAACTAAGATTTACAAATGGAAGTTGAATAGACCCCTGGGTGGTTACATTCGCCCTATGGTAGTTTACAAATGATATCTATTTAAAAATATTATTCACTCTTCTTGTTGTCTTCCTCTTCTGAATTTTATGATTCGTTCTGGATGTTTCTGGATATGGTGTGTTGAACGAGATAATTATTTATTCTTCTCCTCCATCTCATCTTTCTATAGAGATATTTTTGGTCCGATTTCATTTCCTGTAGCTTGAGATATGACTATTTGAAGTCTACATAGTTGATTCTTCATCTTAATTCGGGTTCCTTCTACGTTTTTCATTTTTGGACCATTTCTTCTCTCAATATACCATCACTTTCCATCCTATCATGTTCTTCTCTTCTCCATCTTTCCATTGAGTTATCATGGGTCTGATTTTTTTTTCCTCATAGCTCTAAATATGGCTTCTTGAAGTTTACATGGCCATTTCTACCCCCAAATCTGTGGTCTATTGTTTTTTGAGTTTTGTTTATCACTTATATCACCTTTCTAGCTTAGGGACCTCTTCCATTGAATTCTTCTATTCGATATCTTTCCAACTAGGTATCATGGGCCCAATTCCATGTTGGAATATTGAGAGGGAGGGGGTGAATCAATATGATCCCTTTTACCACTTTTAACCACAATATATAAACTTCAACTTTATCAACAATATATCATCAATGTATCATCTATGATTGCATTCAATATATCATGAGAATATAAACATAATCAACATCACATCAACAACACCACATCAAATACACAATACACCAGAATTTACTTGGAAACCCAAATGGGAGAAAACCACGAAATGTTTTCTTATATATTGTCAAGAATGCATTCATTGGAAGCACCAACTTCCCAATTCTCCAGCTACAACTGGAAGGAGGATCCAACCCCCTATTTACAGACTCCAACCTGAAGGAAGCTACAACTCCCTAATTTCCCAACTACAACTGGAAGGAGGCTCCAACCTGAAGGAAGCTCCAACTCCCTGATTTCTTCGACTCCAACCAGAAGGAGGCTACAACCCCCTTTCCTTACCACGTCCTGTCGCCCTAAAATATAAGTGTATAACAAATTGTCACTACCAAAATCACTACAACTGTCACTGCCATTTTTACTGTCACTGCCACTGTCACATCAACTTGTAACCTATCAACCTGTCACAATATCCAACCTGTCATTGTCACCAACCTGCCACTGTCATTGATACAAAACCATATCCTCGATCACCAAGAACACCTCTCAACCATATGCTCAAAGCATAACCAACACATGCCTCTACCAAGCATGTACCACGATCACCAACATTTCATCACAAAATATGTGTCTCAATCATGTACCAAGACAACAATGATATGCAACCAACCATATACCTCAAGCATAGGTCAAACCATGTATGCAACATCAACCATGTACCAAAGCATCAACCATATACCAATTTATGCATCAACATGTACCATAACATGTACCATACCATGTGCCAACACATGTACCATATCATGTATCAACAATGCACCATACCATGTATCAACTATGCACATCAACCATGTACCATAACAAGTGCCTCAACCACATACCATATCACTCATAATATGTCTCAATCATTCCATGCACCATAAGATATCATCAATGAGGTGCCTCAACCAAGATCATTTACCAAGTATATGCCTCAACCATGCACCTAAGATGTGCCTCAAGCATGTGCCAATGCCTAAACAATATACCAAAAAAAAGCCTCAAGCATGCACCATAACATCATCAACATGTAACCAAACCAAATACCAAGATAACCAATAATGTTTCTAATCAATGTACCATAACATCACCAAGGTGTACCATCAACAAGACATGCCTCTCAAGTATCTACCATACCATAACCAAGCATAAGCAACAATCACATAAGTTCACCTATATCATGTAGCTGACCTACTATATTAGATATTAGACAAATAGACAAACTTGGGCATCAACAACCTAGCGCTAGAATCTTCCTTCACTTTTGTCTTGTCCTTGCGGGACAAATACTTCCTGTCACGCGGGGCCTCGCATGACAAGCCCTAGGCAACCGACGGGGATGCCTCGTGGGACACTAGTTGTCTGACCCGTGGGGATCAACCAGATTAGGGTTTCCTCAAAAATTCCCTCTTTCCTATGCAATCCTAAAACTCCTACACTTCTCACTCTTTCGCTGCCTTAGATTTCATCGTCACAAACTTGCCAAAAGATCACTTGCTCACTTAGAGATATTCAATAGAATGTATTTTTGATTGTTCTTGTGAATAATTTCTTGAGGTGTATTTATACTTTTGCTAGGTAAAATCTCTCCTTGATCTTAGGGATTCTTAAACATTCTTGTCACAACCACTTTACCCTTTCATTAATTACTTGTAACCAATTAGGGGATTCTCAACCATTCTTTGGGGCTTCCAACTTCATGAGGGAATATCTCCCTAACCGTGAGGAACCATGTGGCGTAACACCTACTGTTGGAAATGAAACGATGAGGAATATATACCTATGAGTATTTACCTACAAAGAACTCTCCTTCATATCCTTATTCCTTGATCAACTTTGGGTTCCATAACCACACCTATGGGGCTTCGTGTAGACACCATCAAATGCACCCACCACATCTGTTGACATCAACCATTCTTGTTGACATCAATGACGACTAACCATCAATCTCGATCACAACTCTAGGGAATATTGAACACTCTAAGGGTTGACATCAATGACAACCAATTGTCCAACATTCTGACACCTGTAGCAAAATTTATCTGCATTTAAAGATCGTCACTCTGTAGTCATTGAATTATCCTATAGGTGAATATGAACCATTGATCTTCAACTTGCAAAAGGAGTCTTACTGGCATTATAAAGTTCATCAAACAACGATTTAAATGGTTCAGCCCCTACAAATGGTTTGAATGAGAATCTAAGTTGGCATGGAACCTGTCGCTTGTAGTTTAATTTCAGCGAATTTTCTCTTTTTTAGAATTGGTAAAATAATTCAAAATAAATTCAAAAATCAAAATAAAAAATAACAAAATCATTTACATTATTATACAATTATTTACAAAGTTGAAAACAAAAATATGTCATTAATCCTATGTTAATAAAAAATAAAAAATTAACTAAACTAACTACCCCCCATTAATGTAAAATAAAAAAAATCACTAAGATTAAAAATAATGGTAATTACCGTACCCCCTCTGGATTTGAACATGTGACCTCTAAAGAAGAAATACATATTTTTAAACATTACCTCTGAAAAAAAAAATACATATTTTTAAGCATTAGACCTATTCAAGTTACTTATTCATTTATCCTACGAAAAACTTTTATTCCATTAAAAATTAAAATAAGAAATAAAATAATATAATACCCCATAGCCCCCATAGTCATCGATATTTTTTCTTGTGAGCTCACATTCCACTCACCCATTTCGCTAATCCAACTCAATCGTCGACGACTACTCTCATTCCCTACTTCACCGATGACTCCACTCGCACTTTCGTCGATGACTACATTGCACGAACTTTTAAAACAATATATTAAATAATATATATATAAACACACGTATTTCAAGTGAATATTAAAATAATATTTAAAAGGTGTGGGTTGAGTATTTCATCGTTGGGTTTTTTTTTTAAGGTAGTAACTGTGGTAGACTGAGTGGATTCGTCGACGTCGACGATCCACTCCCCACTAGCCTATACTCTCCATCACTTAAATTTAATTCCATGTTCGTGAGTTATTCAAACAAGCCATATGTGGCAATGTCCTTGCAAGATACACGTCTAAATTAATTTGTGTTAGCACAATGGAGAAACAAACCTATCGGACTTGTCGCTCGTGCCTGTACCACGCACGATAGTGTCTGTCCCACATGATTACAGAAAGGAGTCCAACCATGGCTACCTTCCCCCATTCTGTCTGCAGGGTTGAGGATATTTCAACGACGTAAGGAACACAAAGATCTGTGTTTCCAAAAGACAAAACCT
The DNA here is from genome assembly GCA_009831015.1 of Picea engelmannii. NCBI lineage: Eukaryota > Viridiplantae > Streptophyta > Pinopsida > Pinales > Pinaceae > Picea > Picea engelmannii. The sequence goes on from ML801165.1 coordinate 44,774, forward strand.
CCGTAGCGAAGGTGCACCTTTTCCCGCTAGCTTCTCATCCTCCTGAAATAGTATGCAACACATACAATCGATAAAGGGTCTAAATAAGGAGGGAGTGCGGCCCAACACCTTCAAGCTCAGTGACATGAAGCCGAGAGTCAAGCCCGACGCGTCGCATAGTCCACTTACCAAATACCCACCCTGACGCGCGGCATCCTCGACCTACCAAATACCAACCACCTATTATCACTATACTAATGTTGTTCTAGTGACTTGTTCTGACGAACTCAGAACATTAATGTAGCCCGCCGCCACCCCCTGGCTCCATTATCCGATGCATACTTTAGGGAAAAAAACTTTGGGTTAAAGTATGTAATAACGTTTCGAGAATTGCGACTAAATAATGGAAACAACCCGAAACTTAATGTCCCTGCTATGGCAGGGACATAATAACACTATAACACATACCTTTTCCCACACCGTTGTCGGGGTTAAGGTAGAATGGGTGAAAATTAAAGTCTTTGCAATGAAAATAATCATCCATAGTGTTATGATATTTTTTTGTTGAATGTCAAAGCGTTTAGGAATAATAAAATTATAATGAGGATAATATGGTTCCATGCCATTTGGGAGAGGGTAGGAAAATTTTTCTAAAAAATAGGAAATTCCTTGAAATTAGGGAATCCTTTCTAAAATATTTAGGGAATCCTAAAAATATGACCTGGGATAGTACGTGAGGTTTCTAGTGTGTAAGGAGGGGAAATAAAAAGGTAAAAAATGTATGTATATGCTAGGGTTTAGTAAAAAGGGAAAAAAGAAATTATAATTACAAAATGAAAAAAAAAATCAAAAAATTAAAAAAAATAATATATATATATATATATCATCTTAGGTCTTCATTAAATGGTTTGTTTGTTTAATTCAAAATAGTTTATCTCCATAAAAAAAAATTACCCCATGTAATAACATGAATAAATTTTCCCTCATGTAAAAGCAAATACTTAAAATAATATTAAGAAAAAATCATGGGAAAACCACAAGAAAACAAAATAAATAATTTACAAAAATAAATTAAAATAATATATACATGAAATAAAATAAAAATATACAAAATATTTACAAAAATAAAAATTAAATTAAATCGCAAGTTAGAAAATTAAGCCGAAATTGCACGAATCCAGGTTCCACGCCCCCTCAGGGTTCCATCGGTCAAGGTTCTGCACCTAGGGGCCTTACTTTTGAAAAAGGTGTATAACGTAGGATTCAGGAAACCAGACGTTATGGAGAGGAGCGAGGAATACAATGACCAAAGATGTGATGATTAAGTTGTGGAGAAGTGAAAGCGAAGAAGGCAAAAGGATAATGCTTCGTGTGACGATTTAAAGTCGCAAGTTACAATGAGTAGAAACATGACGTCGACTCCAACCAAGTGTGCATAACAGGTTAATCCAATCAATATACACATCTTAGAGGGTGCATATGCTCAGATCACAAGGAGCAGGAATCGATCATGTCGAGGAAAATTATTCTACGTCATACCACTGTGCATGTGATAGATAGCTAAGAGGTGTCAAGCAACGATACGACAAGGATTCACAACGAGGAAGCTAAATGGACTTATGGTGTGGATTTTGGTGAGAGGTAATACCAAGAGACTCAATATAGATTGGTCTGAAAAAGGTTCAGGGAAAGACTTGCCAAAAAGGTAGGCTCGACATCCTTGGGGTTTTCGAACCTCGAGGCCACTACAAGTGAGGGTAATTTGTCTCCAAATAAGGAGAAGCTAGGTAAAAATCAAGGTCAAGGTTGTGAACAAAGATCAAGAGATTTCCCCACCGGTCTCTCAAGGCTGGAGTGGTCAAACGAACGAAGTGTCTATGCAAACCTACTTCTGCAAAACAAAAGAATGATATCAACCATGCGACCAAAAGAAGACTTGTTAATATTAAAAAGTATATTCCCTACCTTTAAGTCAATTTAGAAGAGAGTGTTAGGTTAATTCAACGATGAGATGGTGGTGGTAGATGAATGTCCTGAAACTACATGTGTCAAGTCTCAACTCAAAAGAAGGATCAGTAATTAGGTGATTTAGACTTAGAGTTTGAAACAAAAGATTAAGATCTACATGCGACAATATAAAGATGAAAACATGAAGTTCAATCACGCCGGCAGGAAGATGCATAGTTTGAGTTAGTCAATTAGGACATGCCATAGATCAAACCCTTCCATTGCATAAGATCACCAAACACTTCGGAATCAGCGAAAGGCCACAAGATGACACATCAATTCCATCATACAAATGTCAACAAAAACATCATAGGTCAAGAAGCAACATGAAGACATTTGACATCATAATATCAAAAGGAATAACTAACACCTGTCAAAGACAATCATCAATCAAGATTATACCCCCAACTCCCTCAACATAGGTAAATAAATGTCAATAGGCTCATGTAGTAAAGGATTAGTCAATGGGTTTGAAATTTTAGTAGGGGGCCCCTTTCCCTTCACTTGTAAAAGAAAAAGTAAAGGGTGGTTGTTGCAGCCACAACACAGATTCAAGCCTAATCAATGTTGACTTCATCAATAAGACACCTTATAAGAATGCAATAGGAAGAGAGTGGAGGTTAGTGGAATTGTAATGGCATAAATCCAATGAGAAATTTCACACTTGGAAGTGATCAACAACACTAAATTACATGTTATATTTTGATTGGTTGTAGGCTTAAACTCAACACAGAGCCAAGCTAAATCATTCTGAAGTGCTCAACTCTATGCAAAAGTTCCAAGCAACTCATTGTGCAAACCCAGGGTATAAGAGGAAGCCTAAACAAGGCATGTACGCCCTGTGGAAGAAAGAAAACACACAACTAGCAAAGAAGTTGTCACTCGGGGAGAGTGTATAGCCTGTGGGAGAGGAAAATTACACCGACACACAAAATTTCAGCTTGAGGAATGAAGAATACACCTGAAAAATAAGAAATGGACTTAGAGAGAGGGTATTTAGTATGGAAATGGCAGAATTATAGACAATGGGGAAGATTTACAAAATGTGGGAGAGAGAAATTCACCCAACAACCAGGAATAAACAAAATTAGCAACTCCCTAATCAATTGCAACAACTTTGGAATGATGTCCATCAATCTCCCATCTCATAAATGGATGAATGGAGGAGAATAAAGAGTTGTTAGGATAGTTCTCTTTCTCACAGAGATTGTAAATTTTGTTGGAAACCTTCAAAACTAAAGCTAGTAAGGAATCCTCAGTGATTAAATAATGTAGGCAGTCATTAAAATAAATAGTTGTAGCTAGAAAAATAACATAGCATTTAACACAACACAAAGAAATCCATACACAAAGACACAATGTTTACCCTAAAAACCCAAATGGAAAAACCAATTTCAAATGGATGCTCAGTGTATTTCGACAATCCATGGTTGCAATGTTATTCATGATGGCTCTATATCCATTATCATCTCCTTGGCAAAAAAAAATCCCTTTAAGAGTGAAAGTCCAAGAACAAATAGAGAGAGTTGGGGTAATAGGAAGACCAATGGACATGACCTTTCATTTCTCATTCCTTAGCATATTCTCTGCTATTGTTATTTTTTATTTTTCATTTATTCTCTTTTATTTTTTTCATTTACTTTCACATTTACATTGTTTTTAATAAATATATATCCTTCACTAATTACCTACTTTCACATTTACATTGTTTTTAATAATTATATATCCTTCACTAATTACTTACTTTCACATTTACATTGTTTTTAATAATTATATATCCTTCACTAATTACCTACTTACACTTGCAGATACTCAATATGTCTTACAACCATTCATTTATTTGAATCCATTTCAAAACAATATCTTTATATTAATCCAAATGCAAAACTACCATCTTCATTTTTTGCTTTCCTCTTTGCAACACAGAATGCCACATCCAAAGTAGAGTCTCGAGACAAATCCAGCCATAGCTCTCTAACATTTGTACTTTATCAATATGTTAATTTTTATGTCATTGTATTTTAATTTTATAAACTCAAGTTTAAAAAGATTATATCCTCTTTAAAGCTAATATAATAATTATATAAATTTAATTTTCAAAATAAGTAAAGAAAAAATTAGATATTAAAAACAATATAAATATAAAAATTCCATAACA
>ML801165.1:53259-102735 GCA_009831015.1 Picea engelmannii
AATGATAGATGTGAGAATCCATTTTATTTAATTAAATAATTCATACTTATCCATTCTCTTGTTGTGTTTTTTAAACATATATGGGTTTAAAATAGGCCATCTCAACGATAAAGAGGGTTGTTATAGAATAATTGGAAGTGATAGCTATGAGAACCACAAATTATTCAATTAGAAGTGATAGGTGTGAGAATCCACTTATTGTTTAATTTGAATTGATAGGTATGAGAACCACAAATTATTTCAATTAGAAGTGATAGCTGTGAGAACCACTAATTATTTAATTTGAATTGATAGGTGTGAGAATCCACTAATTATTCAATTAAATAATTCACTCTTGTCTATTCTCATTTGTGGAAAGAGAGATGTTATAGAATAATTGAAATTGATAGATTATTTAATTTGAGATAGGTGTGAGAATCCACTAATTATTCAATTAAATAATTCACTCTTGTTTATTCTCATTTGTGCAAAGAGAGATGTTATAGAATAATTGAAATTGATAGGTATGAGGATCCACTTATTATTCAATTAGTTAATTCACACTTGTTCATTCTCCTTTATAAAAAGTGTGTGTGAAATTATAATAAAATACATCTATTTAAAATAATTTTTATTATTAATTTTTTTTCTTTCTTCTAATAAATTTATCATATTTAATTTTTCTATTTTATATGAATATCAATTTAAATACAAAATTATAATCTTTTATTTTATTTTTTATAAAACATTTTTTTCTTAATACATTAAAATACTATTTTTATGATATATTTATAATGATTTTTTATAAGCATTTAACAAAATTACTAATTTAAATATAAAATTTATATATATATTTTTTATTTTTTATAAAAAATTTTTTTACTTAATACATAAAAATACCCATCTTTATAATATATTTTATTATGATTTTTTATATCCATTTAACAAGACCGTGTAATATTGATAGTATTACTTTGTTGCACGCAGTTTTGTAGTATTCATTCTTACATATTCTAAATGTGAAACATAATAACATGACCTTATTGCATCAAAATGACTCCAAGCCCTATTCCTAGAGTTATCACTTTAAATTATTCACTCGAAGCTCTAATCCTAGTTTTTAAATTGCCCTAATCCTAGAGTTATCGTCTTAAATTAGTTGAGAATTATAAGGAATTCATATTCCCAAAGTTATCACATTAAATTAGTTGAGAATGGTAAGGATAAATCAAGGCTATGGAGGATCAATGCCATTGCTTGATGTACTATATTGAAACAACTCGCATACGCAATATCCTAAGAAAAAAAATGTGATGTAAAGAGCTTTGTAAGTGTGGTAATGTACTCAAAAATATAATTTAGATTTGTTGTGTAAAGTTTTCATAGTGTGGCATATTGTTGTTCATGGCTGCTTGTTTTTTATTTTCAAATTTATAATGTTGATGTTTTGGATTTTTATATTTAATTTATATTTAAGATGAGAGAAAGAGATTTATGTATAAGTTGTTTTTAGAAATTTATTATATGGAAAAAAATATAAATTGAAATTGAAATTGAAAAAAAAAAAGAATTAAGTTGAAATTGTTTAATTTTATAGCAAATTTTGTTCTTATTTTCAGAATTTGATGATATAAAAAGTTATGTTTCTACTAATTGGGAGCTCTAGTGAAAGTTTTGATGATTTGGGTTTTAAAATTGGATAAGACTACCCTAGTCTTCAAATTAGATAAGATTGTTAAAGATATTGTTCCACCATGCACAAACTTTAATCATGGTATAACATTACACGTGCTTGAAATTTTTGTCAAATTTTTATCAAATTTGTAAAAAAAGAGACCCATTTTATACAAGAATAGTATACTCTAATAAAATTGGCCAACTAATAAATCAATAAGCACAAAGGAAGAGAAACAAAACATGAATGAAAATTAATCAACAAAATTATAAATGTTATAAAAAAAATTCTAAAACATAAGCATGGGATTGGAATATGTGTCCATAAAAAGCATGTAAAGAAAATAAGTATTCATGAGATAAAGATAGATTATGATGTTGGTAACAATATAATTTTTGGAATATGTATCCATAAAAAGCATGTAAAGAAAATAAGTATTCATGAGATAAAGATAGATTATTATGTTGGTAACAATATAATTTTAATAATTTAAATTGAATAGATATTGTAAAAATATATTGATATAAAACATATAAATATATAACAAATCATGGAGAGGTATAAATCACAAATTTAAATTTTAAGAAGAGAAGTATAAATAATAAAGGAGCAATCATAAAATTACAAGAACTAGTCACTAAGAAAACACCAACATAGAATAAGACCCCAAAAGAATTACTTATGAGGACCACTTATTTAGGGTTTCAATTCTCTAGCAATGTAGATTGGGAACCCATGTCTTACTAACATTGATGCATCATCCTTATTGAGATAATTCTTTACTTTTTTCAATTTCAACGACCTCCCTTATACGTCTTTTTGAGTAGTGTTCAACTTTAGTAAAGACCTTGGGTCCTCAATACAAATGTAATAAAACCTCGACAATGATTTGAAATGGATCACTACATAATTTGCTATCCATTTTGATTCTTTATGGTAGAAAAATTGGAGCTAATGGCTTGTAGGATTCATTTTAGGGGTAGGTCCTATTTTGGTGATTTAGGGTTTTGAAACTTTTAGATCCTATTTAAAGAATTAAACTATCATTTTTTGGTGTCGAAACTTTGGAGACATAGTTATTAACCTCTTCACATTATTTCACACATTGAAAGCTTTCTAGCAGTGCAAACATCACCTCAGTCGAAGTTCATATGAGGAATGTATGTCTCCCACAAGTTGAGATATCCTATTGACTACCATGGTATAGATTGGATGCGATGTAAAATCCCATTACTCACACATGTGGATCTAGTCACATGTAGACTTTCAAGAAGATTCTAGAGGGTCCAAAACCATAACCCTATTCGGGAGTTGAGGCATACAAAAAATCGTAACACTAACTCTAGATGTGAAAGACATAATGAAGAACAAGAATTGGTGGAAAGGATCAAAGATGAGATCATCATTCCTCATATTATTCACATTGAAGTACAATATATAGTATATTCCTCCAATAGCCACTTTTAACGATCTACATAAATAAACACATGCTACTTAGGATAATGAATATATCCCAAGATAAACATAAGGTGTCTAACTTAGGGTTAGGAGAAAATTTTCTAATGATCCCCCCCATTAATCATAAATCTATACAAGTGCACTAGCTAGCAACAAACAAATATAGTGCAAATGTTAGTCCTATATCCAAGTCTTCAACCTAATACTCATGGTCTAGAACCTCGTGAGTGTTAATGAATATTTTCCTAAAAATACCACCAAAAGTGGATGTTGAATACCAATTTTGGAAATTTAACTCATTATGCAATAAAAGAGGTAGATAATCTCTAAGTCTTCATTGAGTGAACCCAAAATTGATGAGAGAAAACCCAAATGAGAAGTGAGTTGGATCACTCATCCTTAGAAGATACAATTTCTTTATGAGAAACAACTTATTTACTGGAGATTTTGACCGGTATAAGCTTCCTAGCTTGTCCCATAGTTTCTTGACCGAATCTTCACCCGAGACATTCAGTAACAACCAATCTGCAAGTCAAAACTGAATTGTACTTCTTGCTCTTCTTTCTTGTTTCTCCCATTCGTCTGTCAACATGCCTGTCGACTGGGTACCTGGACATACCGCTATCCATTGTTCTTGATCTATAAGAAGATATTCCATTTTAAGCTTCCAAAGCTCAAAATTATGTCCATTGAATCTTTCTATCTCTATTCTAGAACTTCTTTCCATTCTTTATCGTGATCTTTAAAACAATTTATGACTTAAGACTCTTATTGTACCTAGGCTTTAGTTCTCATATTCAATATTTTCAATCAACATATTATATACTCGCTAAAGCATAACACCTCTCTGATAACTCACTTTTTAGGGAAGACCTAAGCTCTGATACCACATGTTAGGAAATGAAAGACACTTCCACACTAATCCTAACATAAGAGAAGAAGAATTTAATCAAGAAAGAAAAAGACACAAGAAATCACACAATACACCGAGATTTTACCCTAGAAACCCTTAACCGGGAAAACCAACATTCCTTTGAGTGTTCTTCTCTTTTGTTGTCTTATTGATTCAAAATAAAAGGTTACATGTCTAACCTTGGTCCAAACCTAAGACACAATCAACATCATACCCTCTTGCACAGGCAAGAACAACCCTGTAGCCAATTCAACTTACATATGCATGACCAACAACCTACGATTTACAAACGCATTAGAATATTTTGCATTTTTTTAAGGCCTTACAAAACGCCTCTTTATAGGCTTTACAACAGGAAAAACCCTAAATATTGGTGCCCAAAAACGGTTACATATCCATGCATATCATTGGCTACAAATCCCACAAATCCTAAGATTTTGTTACAGTCGACTCCAAGTTGGGTTTACCAATCAACTACTAGTTGGCCTTCATTTAGTCTCTAGTCAGTCATCTCATGCTCACACTTCGACCTCTTGTCAATTGACTTGTCGTCGATATATTTGACTTCGAATTTACCCGGTTGACTCTCTCTACCTTCAAATTTTTGTCGATCTACCTCGACTTTGACCTACTGTCAATCCACCTCGACTTCAAATTGTTTTCTATCTACCTCAACTCTGACATGTTTTCGATCCACCTCGACTTCGACCATTAGTTGATTCACCTTGACTAGAATTTCACTGCAAATAATATAACAACCCAACATTCTCCCACTTATTGTCTTCTTTGCTGAAACATGAGATTCCTAAACTTTCATTCCTAGACCCAGGGCATCAATTCCCATTGCCTCTATGCACCAAGAGAAATTCACAACACTCACAGACTTGGTAAATGAGTCTACTATGTTTTCCAACGTGTCTACTTTCTCTGTTAGTACCTTTTTACTTTCCACCATATCTCTTAAAAAATGGTATTATAAATCAATGTGCTTAGTCTTTGAATGATAAGAAAGGTTCTTTGCTAGGAATATTGTTCTTTGACTATCACAACTTACCTTCATAGCTCTTTGCTCAAACTTGATTCCTGAACACAACTTTTGTAGCCATACCTCTTTTTTTCTTCCATGAGTGACCGCCATGTATTCAAACTTTGTTGTTGACAAGGCTACAACCACATGTCGCTTACTCATCCAACTTATTGCTACACCAAACATCTTGAAGATATATCTTTTGTTCGACCTCCATCTATCCATATCTCCAACCTAGTTGGCATCGACAAAGCCATGTACACCTAATTTACCACTGTCACCTCTAGGTTTTCCTTGGTATCATATATCATAGTCCTTCTTGCCACAAAAATACCTGAATACTCTCTTGATAGTTGTCCAGTGCTCCTTTCTAGGTGTCAACATGTACCTACTCAACACTCCCACTGCATGGGAAATTTTTGGTCGAGTGTAGACCATCGCATAAATCAAACTACCAACCGCAATTGCATAGGGAATGTGTGCCATGTACTCTATTTCTTCTTGTGTCTTTGGACACTGTTCAACAGTAAGCCTTATTCCCACAGGAATTGGCGCCTTCACCGATTTGAAATCTTTCACGTTGAATCGTTTCATAACTGTTTCAATAAACTTCATTTGATTCAAATAGACATTTCTAGCAGCTCGATCTCTCTTAATCTCCATTCCCATAATGAATTTAGTTGCACCGAGATCCTTCATGTCGAACTTGGAGGATAGTTGCTTCTTCACCTCCTTTATTGTGCCCATGATGTTTCAAATCAGTGACATGTCATCGACATACAAAGCTACATATATGAAACACCCACCTTCTTCCTTGGAATATATGCAGTGATCAACTTTCCTTCTCACAAATCCTAAACTAAGGATGTATGTGTCAAAATTCTAGTACCACGTCCTTGGTGATTGATTTAGACCATAAATGGATCTTTTGAGTTTTCACAACAACTCTTTCTTTCCCTTTACTACAAATACTTCAGGTTGTTTCATGTAGATTTCTTATTCTAGGTCCCCATGTAGGAACGTTGTATTCACGTCCATCTGTTCTATATACAGATCGAATGTTGCATCCAGAGACATTAGTACTCTAATGGAAGTTATTTTTGCAACGGGGGAAAAAATATGACTCAATTCAACTCCCTCGACTTGGGAATATCCTTTCTCTACCAATCGATCTTTTAACTTCTCGACTTGTCCTACGAAATTCATCTTATTCTAAAAAACACCCACTTGCCACTGATGGGATTTCTTCCACTAGGTAACTTGACTAAATCCCATGTCTCATTATTGTACAAGGATTCCATCCCTTCGACCATAGAATCCTTCCAGAGTTTACCCTCTGTCGAATCGACTGCCTCACCGACCGACTTGGGCTTATCGTCAATGGTAGTTAAAATGAATGTGAGATGGAAGTCAAGTAGGTTATACCTTTAAACTAGTTTTCTTTCTCTTTCTAACCTCCTTATAAAAGATTCAATTGTTCCACCTCCTGCTCAGATTCAATCGACTCATCTAGATCATCTTCTTCGTTCCTCAGTTCAAACCACACCGTACCAGGATTATTCTTGGTCTGAATAGCTTCCTCAGGCTCAGACTTAAGTTCGACTTCTCAAAAGACCACATCTTGATTGTACAATGTTCTTCTTGATGCAAGATCCCAGAGATTTTATCCTTTCATCCCTTCTTTGTATCCTATGAAAATACATTTGATTGCCTTCTTGTCCAGCTTGCTCCTCTTTTCCTTGGGAACATGCACAAATGCATCACAACCAAACACTTTGAGATGTGCCACTGAAGGCTTCTTACTCGAACATACCTCATTTGGAGTCATGTCGACTAGCATTAACGAAGGAGACATATTCACCAGATATCTTGCAGTCTTAACTGCCTCCGCCTAGAATTCTTGTGTGAGCCCAACACGATTGAGCATGCTCCTTACCTTATCCATCAACATTATGTTCATTCTCTCAGAAAATCCATTTTTCCGTGGGGTATATGGTGTGGTATTTTGGCATGTTATGCCACACTGCTTACAGAAATGAACAAATTCCTTTCCACAAAATTCACCACCATTGTCAGTTCTCAGCACTTTAATCCTCTTCTCTATCTGGTTTTCCACAAGAGCTTTAAACTCCTTAAATCTCTTGAAAACCTATATTTTCTTCCTCGGGAAATATATCCATGTCTTCCTATAAAAATCATCTATGAAGGAGACATAATATAGGGATCCACCAAGTGAAGGCACTGTAACCAAGAAAAACACATCACTATGCATCAGTTCTAGAATCCCATTTTCCCTTATATCTCCAGATGGGAAGCTCACCTAACTTTGTTTCCCATATATGCAATGTTCACAAAAGTCGACTTCTAAACCACATTTTGGAAAACCTTCAACCATACCTTTGCTTTGCATAGCTCGAAGTCATTTTTCTCCAATGTGTCCCACCCTCTCGTGCCATATCCCGGTCGGGTCGATTTCATCATGTCTTGTCGGGTCGATTTTAATCGACTTAGCTTGAGTCGAGTCAATTTGTTTCGACATCGATTCGAATCGAGTCATAGTAGATTCAATTTCAAGAGCACTGATGTTGTTGCATCTAGTCGAGTCAACATTCCCTAACAACTTGTATAGGGTACCAATATGAACTTGCTTCATTAATACCATCGCACCTCTGACCATCTTGCACGAATCCTTTTGAAACAGACTATGTGCACCTGCATCACTCATTTTGTTGACATATATCTAGTTTCTTTCCAAACCTGGAATGTCTAGCACACCTAGAAGGGTTCTTTTCCTCCCATCGTACAGTGTTAGACAAACTCTTCCCTATCTAACAATTCTGGTTGTCGAGTCATCCCTCAAGAAAACATCACCCCCATCATATCGTTCATATTCACATAACCATTCTTTATGTGGTGTCATATGATAGAATAATCCTCAATTGATAAACCAAACATCTTGATCCGACTATGTATTGGTAGATTCTAGGTATACATCACCTCCCTTGTTCAGGGTCATCTTTCTCTCATTCGAGTGATTCTCATCGGATCAGACAATGACTTTTGTTTCCTTTGAATTACAATCCTTTTTATAATTCCCAACTTTATCTCATTTCCATCATCTTCGTGTCGAGTGAATAGGGGATTTAGATCTACCCTTCGACTTAAAATTCTACCGAAGAATTTTCTTTATCTCTGTCTACCGGTCGACCTCTCACTACCAGAGAATCTTTGGTCGATATTTCCATGTTCTTTCTTCTCATTTATTCTGACAACATTAGAACATTTTGCATTTTTTTGTTACGACCTTACAACATACCTCTTTATAGGATTTACAATAGGCAAAACCCTAAATATTGGCACCCAAAAAAGGTTACAGATCCATGCATATCATTGGCTACAAATCCTTGAAATCCTAGGATTATATTACAGTCGAATCAATCGGGTTTACTATTCGACTACCATTTGACCTTAATTCAGTCTCTAGTCGGTCATCTCACGCTCACACTTTGACCTCTCATCAGTTGACTTGTCTTCGATATCTTCGACTTTGAATTTACCTGGTCGACTCCCTCGACTTTCGACTTGTTGTTGATCTACCTCGAATTCGACCTGTTGTCGATCCACCTCGACTTTGACTTGTTGTCGATCTACCTCGACTCCAACCTATTGTCGATCCACCTTGACTTCGACCATCATTCGATTCACCTCAACTAGACTTTCACTGCAAAGAATATAACAACCCAACAATGAAAACACACAAAATCTTGTTTTGTATGGTAGCAATTAAAAAGTGAGATCTCTTGATGAATTTCATGAAGTAATATGTGAAACACATTTTCTGAAGTGCAGTAATGATTCAAGTTGTCATTCAGTTTTGAATTTATGTTTCCATAATTTTGAAAGAACAAGAGGAAAGGCATTCTTTTCTAAATGAAATAATCAATGCGAGTATTTGGTGTGGAGTGATCGAGATGGACATGAGAAGTAGTGACAAACCATTTGAAGTCAAGATCACATGAATCTTGTGTTAATGTGTTGATGTTTGAGCCAACATCATGAGAAATTATCCCCAAAGGGTCTTATGTGTACTAGTAGGGGGGAATGTGGAATTAATCATGATGTGCCTTAGATGGTGAGATGAAGGAAACAAGACATTGGTTTCATGAGGAACTGTTGGCCCTTGACCAAGTTTTGAGGGAACATTGGTCATGTTTGACCACTTTTGGCACTTCGACAGGCTGGTCAAAGATGGAGCACCCATGCGGAGCTGAGATCACGAGATCTTGATTGTTTTTCGGGCTTGTGGACCAAGAAAAGGGTTTACTAGGGTTTATGTAATGGGTTATGGGATGTCGGCCCATGGGTTTACCCATGTTTAGGCCTTTTTGTAAAAGTATATGTAGGAAGGAATGTAATCTAGAAAGTAGTAGAATCTTAGTGCAAGCAATGTAAGAGATTTGGCTAATTGGCTATGTGCATGATATGTTAGTAAGGCTCTGTGCTAGTAAGGAGTTGGCTCTATGCCTTGACGGGAAGTAGGATCTGGTGCGCAGTGCACATATCTCCTGTCCTCTGTGGATTTTGGATCTGTGGCTTTGTTCACAAGAGTAGATGAATGTAAGAAGATTGAAGACTAATAAAGAAGAAGAAGAAGTTGGTGGACGTAGCCCCACACTGGGGTGAACCACGTATATCATGTGTCTTGATGTGCTTTGTGCGATGTTGTTTATATGTTTATCTGCTTAGTGTTGTTGTTATAATGTATGATGAATGCATCTGATGTCATTTCTTAGTGCTTGATGGTATTAAATATAAATGAATGCTAGATCCAAGCTGATGCTATGTGCTAAGTGAATGGAAGTACTTGATCTTTATGGTTACTGCGTTGATCTGTAATAAGGGTTTAATCTGCGATGTGAATGAGATTCAAGAAACTAATGCATATTGTTGTTTAAGTGCTCTATTAAGTATTGTAATCATAGATCTATGTCTCAACCTAGTTGTAGACACCTGAGTCCTTAAACCCCCCCCCACCTCTACCTCGGGTGAGACTTCATCTGCTTCTTAGGTGTTTCCGAAAGGGTCGGTAGTTAGGGTTTTGTTGGTGCGATGTCGAAGCGTTGAACCCTGGGTCTGCCCCTGTGCCAATAGGAAACTTCAGGCTATTTGGGTGTCCATTATACATTCATGTACCCATGGATAAAAGGACCAATCTAGACCATTTAGGTAGAAAGGGTACATTTGTGGGGTACATTTGAGGGAAAGTATAGTGACTTCCAAGTGGATCTATAAAATCAAACACACAACTGACAAAATAATCGAGAAGCACAAAATGAGATTTGTTTCTAGAGGATTCTCTCATGTGGAGGGAATAAATTATGAGGAGACATTTTCTCCTATTTCTCAATACACTTATATCTAGATGATCATTTCCCTTGCAACATCTATGGATTGGAGACTACATCAGATGGATGTGAAGATAACCTTTCTCAATTGAGATATTGAGGAAGAAGTATACATCAAGCAACCAGATGGTTTTGTGATACATGGGAAAGAGCCTCATGTGTGCAGGTTGAAGAAGGCCCTATATGGACTCAAGAAGGCACCTTGAGATTGGTATGTGATGATTGATGGAAACCTGATGAGTTTGGGCTTCAAAAAAAATGTTGTTGATACCAACCTGTACTACAAGAATCTTAATGGTGATTCCTTGATTTTGGTCCTCTACATTGATGATTTATTCCTCACTGATATAGAGAGCCTTATTGATGAATGAAAGTATGTGTTAGCCTCTGAGTTTGATATGAAGGACCTTGGTATGATGTAATACTTCTTGGGACTAGAGGTGTGGAAGAGAACTGATGAGATCTTCCCAAGTCAGGGGAAGTATACAATTGATATATTAAAGAAGTTTGGGATGATGAACAGTAAGCCCATGGCTACACCAATGGTCATGAATATGAAGAAACTAAGTGTGTATTCTTTCGATTCCAATGAGATTGATCTGACCCTGTATAGACAATTGATTGGATTTTTTAGCACCATCATTTTTTCAGTTAGATTCATTCTTAGATGAGTCATGGTTTGTGTATCAAAGCGTGTGAGGTAACGTATCGAACAACGAATGGGTCGAAGTCAGCAAGTGTTCGGTCTGGCCCTTGGAGTCGGGAAAGGGTGTCAGCATCAAACATGTGTAAATGGTAAAGGTCTTTTCCCAAAATATCAGGTCCTGTTAGAAAAGGGGGATTTTACATGCCAAAGGTCGAAGAAAGTTGTTAGAATAAGGGTCACGTCGGAAGATATAATGACCATTATCACCTCATTATGAAGTCAGAAATGATAAGAAATCACGATGCTCATATCATGTATACTCTACAGCTCTTATCATTTGTACTTCGCACACTCCGAAGTGTAACCGTCGGGAAAATGCGATGCACAAATATTTGGCATGCTTCAAAACTTCTCCTCACCATGGATTCATTGTCCCCTGTCATGATTCCATCCCTCACTCATTTAGTTATAAATGCCAGTCATTCTGCATGCATTTTATTCACCAACCGAGTTTATGCATCGTCTTCAATTTTTCTTGCAAGCCCTGAGTTTCTTGCCATGGGAAAGATGATTGCCATCGACTATGTCGCAAACCGGGTCATTCAAGATTGTCGTGTTTTTTCCATCTTAAATAATGGTTTGGATTCCGTCAGAGTTGGTCACAAGTTAGTTTTTCAGGCGACAAGCCCTCTCATGGTCACCCCCTCATCCTCAGATTTATTGTCACTCCTAATTACTTTTTACGCTCCCCTACTACAACGAGCATGTCATCGTCATTGTCATAACATTGACCTGTTCCTACACCGAGAGTCTTCATGGCGCTTGGGGGCTACGCAGTGAATTCCCAAAGTCATTCTCTCTTATCGTGCGAAGTTCCTCTACCGCCCACTGACAGGTATGGGTTAATAATATCATTATCCATTTGTTGCATGAAGAGGGCATCATCTTCACTACCACGCGCTTAGAACAAACATGCATTGCACCATGACGACATTCCAAAACATAAGGAAGAGGGAGAAAAGAGAAAGAATTATGAGACTCGAGCCTCCAAACTTGGCATTGATAAATGAAGATATGAATGTCAGAGTATCTTTCGAAAAAGATGGATGCATGCACTATTGCAAGAAAATCCAAGGTTACAATATGAAACTAGCGGAACAGTTCACGCTTAGATTTAACGGGTTCCGCGCGGTTATTGTAGGAATCACATTTCGGGTGACGGAGGAAACTTTGTCAGCCGCAATGGATATCCCTCCATGTGGTGAGAGGTGGTCTAAGGGCATGCCTTTGGACGTGCTATGCTACGAAGGATTCATCAAACCAAACTTCCTAAACAGAAAAATCAAAACGGGTGTTCCAAGTCAGTATCTACGGGAGCCTTTTCAGAAACTCTTGAAGGTAATTGGAGAATATTTTATCTGTGAAAGGAGGTCTGACAGAATACACCTGCATCACATCAGATTGCTAATGCATTTCATAGGAAAGAGGTCATTGAACTTTCCTTTATTCTTACACCAAATTCTAGGAGGAATGGCAGACAATGTCCAAGCTGAAGCAAACTATCCAAAGAAGAACTTATCCCACATCTCACTAATCAAATTTTTTATAGTTGAGGAATTAAGGAGATTGGGAAAGGAATGTGATTCATTTATGCTTTCAGTCGACATCCCCAAGGACCCCAAAGGAGATCCCCCTCTACCCATGGAAGAAGAAGCATCTCACAGTGCAGAGGCAGAAATAGAAGGGGCTGTAGAAAATGGAAAGACAGTGGAAGTCTTGTCCCCCCAACAACTAATACCCTGAAAAAGAGGTAGGCCAATGAAGAACAGAGAGCCCGGGGAGGCCCAAGCTCTAAGCGAACCGCGCACCAAATCGGTTGCTAAGAAGTTACTCATGCACATTTTTCGGCTGAAACCTGTTGAAGTTTCAAGCTGAGGAATCTACGATAGACGGAGAAGGCCAGAAACTGAAAGAATGGATGTTTGTGAGTTGTCGCAACAACTAAAGCAGGCACATCTCGCTATTTCTGAGCTATACCAGGAAAACAGGGAGTTGAGAAAGAAATTAGCGGAAAGGACCATCGAGGCATCAACATCATAGAGCCAAGAAGGGAATGCGAATTGGCTCAAGAGGTGGCTCAGAGAAGCGCAAGACACAATCATCCAACTGCGTTAATCACAGAGAATGTCAGATGAGGAAATCGCGGAGCATTTCAAAGAATGTGGACTGGCCTTAGAAAACGTCCGTGCAACTCTAGCCAGTGCTCAAGTGAAGCTGAAGGGGAATGGGGTATTGTGAAAATAGGTAAAGAATCTGAAAAGGCGCAATTGGTCCCTCATAAAAATTCTTAGAAATCAAGACTACAGATAAGGCTAGAAACATAATTGATCTGACCCCATTTTTGTCTTTTTGAACGTGGCGCGAAATTCCTTTCTCCCCATATCTTGTTTCCTGCTGGGAAGTAAGAAATCTGACGTGTATCCACACGACAGATATACATCACGTAGATGTTGAAAACCCACATGTCACGAAGGACAAGTGTAGGCTGAACACACAACAATTTTGAAGAAATACGTTGTCCCCTGATCGTCTCTGCCATATTGTAAACACAAGTGACAATCCACAGTTACCCGCCACATGCATACCACAACCAATGATATCGCAACATAAATCAAAGTCGTTACACTGGGTGGTAAGATTCTGACAAAGCGCTCGATCATCCAAATGAACTTTCAAAGGGAAAGCACTAGCACACCACTTATTAACAATGGAATCTTGCTGGTGACCGAACCATCATGGCAAAGACGTTGGTTATTACATGATTGGGTATAGTCAAGTTTCTATTCTTAGTAAGTTCCATATGAAGGGTCATCTGGCAAAGAATAACCATAGCCTAATTTCTAGGAGTAGTAGTTGGAGGGCATAGCAAGCCAATTGACACATTATTTTTCTATATATTGCATCTTTTCAATGTAAGTCAGGTTGGTTGGAAAAGTAATGTAGACAATGACTGTTGAATGTAAATTTTGAATCAGATTGAAATATAATGCAAAGGTCCTGGGACTTTGATGAAAAGATTCTAATGGTGGTTGTTGGCACAGGGAAGACCCGGTTCACTCCAAGAGCGCACCAATAAGCCCTAGCTACTGGCCCTTTCGGCAACACCTGCGAAGCAGATGCGGTCTCACCCGAAGCAACGATGAGGGGGTTGCAGGACAGAGATGTCTACAACCAGGGGAATATCAAGTGGATCCTGTATAACAACAATCACAGTATTCATATATCATTTACCTGCGAGATCTATTTTGCGTAGCTATAGATCTTGATCTAACACAGTAAGGCAAATAACAGTATAATAAGGACAAAGATCAAAGCATTAATCACTCACACAACACAAAATATACGTGGTTCACCCTCTCTCTAGGGCTACGTCCACATAACTGTGCTTATGATATATTAAGATAAATATTACAGTTCTGATCTGCGCTCTTGGCTAGTAGATCTTCTCTCTCTTTCTCTCTTGCTCTCCCCCTTCCTGGGCACCCAACTGTAGGATCTAATCTTTGCACCCAACTGAAGATCTTACAATACCAGAAGGCTCTCACCCTAAGCACTTCTCTCTCCCAATACAATGACCTCTCACCACAACAATAAAGCTAAATCAATAACAATATCATCCCCTCGGCCCAGGTCCTCTTGAACTTTATTTATACATTACAATACCTCACCGACAGCCATAGACCAAAACCTAGGTGTCAAAACCCTAATTACCAAAACCCTAGGTGTCTAAGACCCTAGGTCATCTTGATCCACTTTTTCTGGACTTCGTTAGCCTGTCTTTCCTTCCTTCTCGTGCGGTGATCCAAAGCATCCAATGGTGGATTTTTCTACTTCCTGAGACTTCCTCGATCCATCTTCCTTTCTGATTTGTCATCCTCGATCTCCTCTTCTAACGACTTTCTTTTCCTCACTTCGCTCCATCTTTTCTGCTCTTTTTCTCACTTCGACCCAGTGACAGTCACTGTGTCTACCGCGAAGTTCGCTTTTTACCTTTTCTTCCTTGTTCTCTGCTTCCTTTCATAACCAATGGCCAACATGCCCCCAACACTCATCTGTGACTTGTCCCGAGGCACTTTAGATCTGATCCTTTCATTTTACTTCGACTTTGGACTGTGCAGTGCAGCCTTTGCTTTCTTCTTTATGCCTCCTTCTTGTCCTTATGCAGACTATCTTTTCTGTGTTTGGTACCTAGTTTCAACTACACCAAGTACCTGAACCCTTTTCCTCATGCCTTTACTTAGAGCTGTGAGGTATTTGGTTGTCATAGTACAACTTCAGCCGACTCCCATTCACCAATCCTTATTTCCATTCTCCATTCAACGTCTTCAGCTGCGCAACTCCTCCTTATGTGATATAGGCGATCTCATATGGTTCATGCCAATGCGTTCTGAACTTCCCAGGGTGTTTTATAAACTTACTGTCATATACTAGTACTAAATCACCTTGCTTGAATATCTTCTTCTTGATGTGCCTGTCGTGGTAGGCATTTTCTCATTCCTTCTGAACTTGTTGATGGAAGCCTGTAATGAATCTGTCTTCTTCTAGTTTGACTAACTGTGCTATCCTCTCATGAACAGCGCCAGTATCATCCATGTCTATAAATGCAACAATTCTTAAGCTTGGTACCAAGTACTCCATCGGGACAACAACTTCAAGTCCATAAACCAACTTGAAAGGGGTTTGCATTGTTAATTTCTTGCAAGTGGTTCTATAAGCCCAGAGTACTGTTGGTACTCTTAAATCCCAGTTGTCCCTATTCACATTGCAAATCTTTGTCAATGATGTCTCCAAGATTTTGTTGAATGCTTCAACCGTTTCATTTGCTTGTGGATGGTAAGGTGTACTCTTTTGATGGTGCATTACAAATTCTTCAGTCAAGGCTTCAACTATCTTATTGATGAAGTGTGTACCTTGATCACTCATAAGGACCTTAGGGAATCCAAACCTGGTTATTATGTCATCAAATATAAAACACGCAGCTGTAGTTGCACTACATTCCTTTACTGCTCTTTCTTCAGCCCATCTAGTTAGGTATTCTGTTGCAGTGATAATATACCTTGCTCTTGTGCGCGTTCCTTGTGGGTTTATAGGTCCCACGAAGTCAATGGCCCATTTTTCAAATGCCTATAGGGTCATCTGCGGTGCTAATGGAATCTCATCTCTTTGAGATGGCTTTCCAATTCGCTGGAATACATTGCATGCTCTGGTATATTCTTTAGCATCTCTGTGTAATGTAGGCAACCAAAGGCCAACTCGCAGAATCTTCTGCGCAGTTGCTTTCCCTGCATAATTTCCTCCTGTGATGCCTTCATGAGATTATGTGAGGATCATCGGGCGCTCTGTTTCCATAACGTATCTTCTTAGTATCTCATCAGGTCTCATTTTATATAGTTGACCAACTATCAGTGAAAAATTTGCGGTGCGCACCACTAGCAGTTTTTTCTAGGAGATTGTATAATCACTTGGAGCCATTCCTACTGACAGGAACTGGACTATGTCTGTTAAGTGGTCATCAATATTTCTAATGGCGAGTAGTTGTGCATCCGGTAATGTATCCTCTAGATTGGTAGGTTCTTCTCCATGTTCCAACCTCGACAGGTGGTCTGGGCCCTTGTTCATTTTTCCTGGCTTAACTATGATCTCAAAATCATATTCTTGAAACAACAGAAGCCATCTGCAGATTCTCCCCCCCAACACTGGATTGTTGACTAGGTACTTCAACACAGAGTGATCATTAAACATTTTAAAGTGTCCTCCCAACAAGTAGTGGTAGAATTTTTGCAACGCAAACACCATGGCTAGGCCCTCTCTCTCTGTAGTGGTGTAATTAACTTCAGCTATGGACAGCTTTCTACTAGCAAATGATAATGGATGATCAATGTCCCCTTCTCCAGGTTGTGCCAATACTGCTCCTAATGCAATGGAAGATGCATCAACATGCACATGAAATTCCTTGCTCCAATCTGGAAAGACTAGAATAGGCCCAATCACCATCTTTTGTTTCAGTGTGTCGAAGCTCTGCTAACGTTCTTTTGTCCAACCAAAATGACAGTATTTCTTTAATAACTTCTCCATTGGCGCAGTAATCTGAGCATATCCTTTTATAAATTTCCTGTAATATCCACTATGTCCTAGCGCAGTGCGTAGTTTTTTGACTGAAGTAGGTGGTGGTAAATCAACTATAATTGCAATCTTGGATGGATCCACCAACAATCCTTTCTTGCATACAATATGACCTAATAATACTCCAAATGGTGAGAAGAAGATGCACTTCTTCAAATTCAAAGCAATTTGACACTACCTGCATTTATCCCGCATTAGCCTTAGACATTCAATATGATTTTTCAACAAACTAAAAATAGTCCAGTCATCAAAGTATGCTTCTAAAAACTTATGCAAAAATTCTTTGAATGCTTCAACCACCACCCTAGAAAATATGGTTGGGGAATTCTTCAATCCAAATGGCATTACTGTATATTGGTAGGATCCCCACTCTATGGAAAACGTAGTCTTATGACGATCTTCCTTGGTGATACGGATCTGATGGTATCCTGAAAACCCATCTGTAAAAGACTATACTTCTTGTCCTCCCACATTGTCCAACACTTCATCTGTGAATGGTGTAGGGAAAGGATCATGCAGACAAGCATCATTCAACTTCTTGAGATATACGTAGATCCTGATCTCACTTGTCTTCTTATCTTGCGCTACCATGGGGTTAATCCACTCCGAATCTTCGACAGGTTCAATAATCCATGCTTCTAACATTCTGTTGAGCTCAATCTTCACTTTTTCCTTATATTTCGAGTTCAATCTGTAGGGTCTTTGCTTGACTAGCTTCACATCTGGTTTCAAAGGTATTCTCATCTCTCCCATAGGTCCTTTGATACCCTTCATATCAGTGAACTTGGTCTGGAACAAGTCCTGATACTCGTGCAATAATTCTATGATTTTGTCAATGGTAGCAACGTCCCAGTAATCTTCGACATTGACAAGATTTGGTGTCTCATCTGTCCCAATATTGAATTTCTTTATCTTTATCGGTTGTCCAATGAATGGAAGTTCAACTCCTGGTCCTTCCACATCTCTCTGGCCTTCTGTTTCTGTGATATTCACCTTCCTTGGATCATCGTCTTCGTCGGCATTAATGTTGTAGCAGATCTGCAGTTTCTGGAGGGGCACAGTCCATTCATCCTCTTCTTTCTCCAAAGGGAGGCCAGATGCCTCCTTAAATACTTTCTGTCTCACCATCTGTAGTGATTGATCTACTGAAGGAAATTCACTTTCAAACAAAAGGGTGGTTATAAAATTCTGGATCATACCTTCCCATTC
Organism: Picea engelmannii; assembly: GCA_009831015.1. Taxonomy (NCBI): domain Eukaryota; kingdom Viridiplantae; phylum Streptophyta; class Pinopsida; order Pinales; family Pinaceae; genus Picea; species Picea engelmannii. Next base: position 71,755 of record ML801165.1, read on the forward strand.
TGAAGTGATGAGGCATAGCTCTGCTTGAAGGTACCATTTAATCGGGGTGGTATCCAGCTTATTGACGAATCTGTGTACCCATTTTTCTCTAGAAACGTCACTCCAGGCCTCTTCACAGTTGCATATGTGGTCCTTTGGGAAACTTCGACCTGTGTACCTCACTTCGCAGCTTACTACTTGTGCTGAGAACTGCACTGTCATCAAAGTTCGACAATGTTTCCAGTATGTAATATTTCTTTTATGTGTCCCCCACCATCTTGTTGGTGTGGCTTTCATGGCCTCATCCATTGCCAACAAACTCTATTGTGTTGGTACATTTGTCTCAAATTCTGATAAGAAGTTCTCTAAGGGGTTCAGCCCGTCGAATGTGGGTAGATTACTCACTATTGTGCCAATCCAGCGAACTTCTCTGGTTAGCCTAGCACATCTTCTTGTAGATACTTCGTACATCTGGTTTTTCCAGTTCTCCAGTGCTTCTTCTGAGTCGGATGAACATGTGTTGTCACTTCACCAGCTCAGATTCCCATCAGCTGTAGGGTTGATATAATCCTGTTGTCTGACTGTTAATTTGTAGATGTTTTCTACTTCAAATGCGTGGTCTTCTTCTCTGATAGGCTATGTATATCATGGACCCTCATCTGGATCTAAAGGTGCAATGAACCTAAGGCCATCTCTCTCAAATTTCATGCGTCTTTTCTTTAGATCAACAACAATAGAATTGTCGAAGGCCCAATCAATTCCTAATAATGTAGGGTAAGGGCAGCTATCATCAACAATTTCAATTACCTCAAAATCTGCAAAGGTTCTTACTCCGTCGATGTCCACTGGTACATGCTCTAATCACCCAAATGGGCTGACAACTTGCTGATTAGCCATGCGAAGCCTGATAGGGGAATATATCATCTTAGGTTTTCCCATCAGTGCCCAAGTTTTCTTCGTCATGACATTGAACTCTGACCCTAAGTCGAGGACCACATAGTCTATCTCATACTCTCCTATCTGAGCATTCAAGTGTAATTCTTTATTTGTCCTTCTCCTTTTTCCAATTTGGTGCACTGCCCTATTCAGTAAGGGGTCTATCTTTCCTAGCTCATACTGCTTGATTAAATCTTGTAATTCTTGTACAACGCCTTTATCTTGAATCAACTTAACACAAGTGCACAAAAATTCCATGAGTTTGATTACCTCTTTCCCTTCCGTTGGTGATGCAGATGGATCAAACTCCTGAGGCATGTCATATTCTTTGATTTCTGGTTGTCTCTTTGATGAAGATCCTTGAATTCTTTTGAAATATTTTCTTGCCTCCTCGAATATCTATCTTTCTTTCTTAGCATCGAACGTTGGGGTCTTTTCTATAGCTTTCCTAACTCTGTGGTCATTTTCAATCTTTCCTTGGGCTGCTCTGTCTTCTCCTGTAGCAATGCCTCCTCGAGTGATAACAACGACTTTAGGGTCTGCTCCGTGAGGTTCATCATATATTAGTTGTACTTGTGGGTTCTATTGAGGTCCTCATCTTTCCTGAAGTTTAGCTAGCAGCACAGGGCATTCCTCTATGACATGCTCAAAGGAGTTACAGTAACTACAGGTTGTGCAAGGATTCTGACAATCCCTTGATAAATGTCCTGGTTGCGTGCAGTTGTAACAGATTATTTTTCCTTGGCCTTGGCCCATACCTCCTCCTCATCCTCATCCTTTGTATCCACCACGAGGATTGAAGTTTCCTCTCCCCAGAGAGTTGTATTGTGGAGTGTTTCCTTCTTGTTGTACTTTTCCTTGAATCTTGTATATGTCTCTCGACCTTTCATGCATGAGATCATAAGCTCTACAATTTCGATCATCGTGCCCCACTGATTTACAAAATGTACAATACAAGTTTTTGGGTGTCTGAGCATACTTCTGCATGTAGTAGCACTCACCTGGGCGATGCCTATTTCTGCATACATCGCACCAGGGTAGGTTAACTTGCTTCAAGGGGCTCGGTGCCCCTGAGGCCAAGTACTCATGAAATAAGGGACAATGTTCCTTATCATGTCCTTCAGATCTACATCTTACACACATGATATCTTCCCTTTTGTCTTTTCCCTTATCTTTCTTCATATCCTCAACCTGTAAAGACAAACTAGTTAGTTGGCTCATGATCTGGCTAATGCCTGAGCTAGATTCTCCCATCGGTGTTGATTCAAGCTTCATGGCGATACCCAAAGCTTCTGCCTATGATGCAATATTCTACTGCATCAGAGGGACTCTTATGTGTGGTAACAACATAGCGATGAACCATTTTTTGTTCTGTTCATCGGGGATATGAAAAGTTAATCAGCCTGTTAGGGTCTTGAATCTCTAGTCCAACTCCCATACAGGTTCTACTACCCTTTGTTTAATCTCTTTTAGTTCTGTAATACATTGTGACTTTGACTTAGGTTTCTTAAACTATGCAATCAGTGCATTCTTGATCTCATTCAGGGGCTTCAGCTGTGCCAGTCCTTGGACAAGTTTCATGTACCAGCTCAGTGCGCGGTCCCTTAGCGTAGTGCTGAACTGGGTTCTCTTGATGGCTTCATCGGTGATACTTTTAATATTCCATACGGCTTCACACAGAAACCAATGCTAATATGGATCTTCATATCCATCTCCTCTAAAGATAGGGAGTCTCATTTCATCTGCCATAGAGCTAACTAGGATTCTTGTCTGAGTAGATGTTGAGCTACTAGTAACAGTACTCTGAATATTCTGGTGGTTCTGACTATTCTGACTGCTAAGTACTATTGGTACAATGGGAGGATTAACGTTACTTACTTCAGGAGTCTTCATAGTTCCTGAGTTTTCTGGCTCGCTTTGGTGTAGTTCTTCAGCTTCCCCTTCTTCTGTTCTAGTGGGCTATGGATGCTCTGCATCGGTTAGATCTACCTCTTCTTCATTGTAGAAACCCTCTTCTCCATAGCTTTGCTTAAACAAGTTCTCAAGGTGAACCCCTCGGAATACTTTCCTACTGCGCGTATGTCCTGCTTCTGTGTCGCTATCACTGTCTGAGATCTTGAACATTAGCCTTTTCAGGACCGACCAATCTACTGTATCTTCAAGATGAGGTTTTCATGCAAGAGCATATTGATTCTTAGCTTCAGAAAGTGAAAATTTTTTCCTCTGGGTCCTTTAAAAAAGTATCTCTCGGCTTGGCTATACGATTCTATTCTGTCAACAACAAAATCGGTGATATACCCTCCAATGGTACTATCAAACCAATGATCTACTGCTCTGGATACAACGTTGTCAATTCTCTTGACCTTCTGGATCAGTCCTGGTGTCCAAACCACAGGAGGTCTAGATCTGATCTCAAACTGTGTGTTAGCTAACTTATCCAACCACTCGTGTAGCTCCTGATGGATTCCTCCAAATAATATCTCATGAATGTCGGTGAAGATGTATCTTTGTATCCAATCCTCAGTACTTAGTTTAGGGTTCTTGTTCTGGGCTTCAGCGAAGTCCTTCTCTTGATCCTCTATCCACTTCTGAATCTCTGTCTTCGATGGGAACCAACTTGACATTCCCTTAAAAAGATTCCTATCGCGGCAACAAAACCATTTGTTGGCACAGGGGTAGACCTAGGGTTCACTCCAAGAGCGCACCAACAAGCCCTATCTACTGGCCCTTTCGGCAACACCTGTGAAGCAGATGCAGTCTCACCCAAAGCAACGATGAGGGGGTTGCAGGACATAGATGTCTACAACTAGGAGAATATCAAACTAGTTGCAGGACATAGATGTCTACAACTAGGAGAATATCAAGTGGATCTTGTATAACAACAATCACGGTATTCATATATCATTTACCAGTGAGATCTACTCTGCGCAGCTATAGATATTGATCTAACACAGTAATGCAAATAGCAATATAATAAGGACAGAGATCAAAGCATTAATCACTCACTCAACACAAAATATACGTGGTTCACCCTCTCTCTAGGGCTACGTCCACAGAACTGTGCTTATGATATATTAAGATAAATCTTACAGTTCTGATCTTCGCTCTTGGTCAACAGATCCTCTCTCTCTTTCTCTCTTTCTCTCCCCCTTCCTGCACACCCAGCTGCAGGATCTGATCTTCGCACCCAGCTAAAGATCTTACAATACCAGAAGGCTCTCACCCTCAACACTTCTCTCTCCCAATACAATGACCTCTCACCACAACAATAGAGCTAAATCAATAACAATATCATCCCCTTGACCCAGGTCCTCTTGACCTTTATTTATACATTACAATACCTCACCGACAGCCTTAGGCTGAAACCCAGGTGTCAAAACCCTAATTACCAAAACCCTAGGTGTTTAAGCCCCTAGGTCATCTTGATCCACTTTTTCCAAACTTCGTCAGCCTGTCTTTCCTTCCTTCTCATGCGGTGGTCCAAAGCATCCAATGGTGGATTTTTCCACTTCCTGAGTCATCCTCGATCCATCTTCCTTCCTGATCTATCATCCTCAATCTCCTCTTCCAATGGCTTTCTTTTCCTCACTTCGCTCCATCTTTTCTGCTCTTTTTCTCACTTCGACCCAATGATAGTCACTGTGTCTACCGCAAAGTTTGATTTTTACCTTTTCTTCCTTGTTCTCCGCTTCCTTTCATAACCAAGGGCCAATAGTGGTGGTTTGATGTATTGTGATCTCTCTTATGTATGTGTTTCCCATGTTTTGTATATCCATGTATGTATTATGTTTAAACTGGAACATTTTATAAGTCTAGAATTCATCGCGCAGTGCTCTAGACTTCGCCATTTAGACACCTGTGTTTTCTTCTAAGTAATTTAGAATTCATCTCCAAGGGTGCTCTGAGATACTTTATGTGTTTTTCTCTCGCCACACACAACAACTTCAAACTGAAAGACCATTTCCTACTTAGCCTTTATCCTCTCAAGTTTTAATCACCAAGTCATTTAGTTCTCTTGCTTTCTAAAATTTGACTCCATGGCCCAAGGTTATGTATTCTCTTGCCAATAGAACCATAAATAATGCACAAACGTGTTAAACCTAGCCGACAATTCAAATCCATTATCTGCGTAGAGACAAAGTCTCAGAGAGATCCCTCTTTGGGTCAAAATGGCTAGATTCTGGCCTTAAAGTTGGTCTATAGGTTACCTCTATCATTCGTTTTCTCAGCCAAACAAATTTACGGAGAGCTAACATTTTGGTGTTGTTGCCGGGGACGACTGCTATTATTTTCCTCGCGAAGAACGACATTGTTTTAGTTCTAAGTTCTGAGAGAAGCAGACACTTAGGCACATATTGGCTATATTTCTGCTCTGGCAACTCCACACATCAGAAAATCAATTTGAAGGTGATTCCACTGGCATAAGAATCTAAAGCTAAAGTTTTCATGGAGACTTCATTTTTCAAAGAGCTCGAGGTATGAAGAGATTATTGGATTCAGAATGGAAAGCTTGGATTTCGATATAGGTACTTCATCAAACAAAATGACAAGGTTGGTGGCAAACCTTGTTTCTCTTCAAAATTTTAGAAATTGGATTGATATGTCTCCTAAGAATTATTGGTGTGGAGATATTTTTTCTTCATTATTATCTTATTTGGATTCCTGTCATATATTTAGCCAAGATGATAAGTTAGAATGTTTACATAAGATTATTATGGAACTTGATATAGAACAAGAAACACAAAGGATGTCCAAAGATTCATCTCCTTTTGAAGGATTTTCTAACCAACAACAAGAACAATATGAATTAAAGACATATGAAGCATTATTAACTCATTCACAATAGTATAAAAGAGGGTATGAGGCTGCAATGGCTCACTGTTACAAGAATTATGATCTCAAGTCCAAGGTTAGTAGTCCAAAGTTCATCCTGCCAATAGAAAATGAATCTTCAGTCAATAAACAGTCCTCATGTCGAAATAAACATGTTGTTCAAAAACGTTTTTATGACATAAACAATGTGAACAGTTAGAAAGAACCATTTAAACATGATCTCATTGTTGGTCATAAAGAAGTGATAGTTTTTCCTTCTCTCAAGGATCCTTTTGCAGCTCTGCTGAAATCTTCAATCAAAATGAGCTATGTAATGTTTGAACATGAGGACATCTTCAAATGGTGGAATGACTTGTCATATTTTAGTTTTGACTTTATGACTGGAGGAGATGAAAGCAAGCTGGAGTCAAGAAGCCATTTCCATGACTAGCTTCATTGGAAATATGAGATTACTTGATTTGGAATTTGTGCTTAGTAAATTAGGGTACGTAGGAGTATGAATAATCTTGGTTCTACGATCATTTCTTTCAGCAATCTGTAGTTTTCATTTTCAGTAGTTTCAAGATTTCAGTTTGGAGCATATACAGTTTTGGGTTTTCAGCAGATGCAGGTTACACGTTACAGTTGGAAAGTTGAGTTTGGGAGAATCCCAATGGATAGGCACCTGGTCTGTTGTTCTTTTCCACCTCAGTGGGAGGATAACATCCCTGTTGGATCCATCTGCTAGCGTCGTCATTTTTTCAGTTAGAGTCAGTCTTAGATGAGTCATGGTCTGTGTGTCAAAGCATGTGAGGTCAGGTACCGAACAACGAATGGGTCAAAGTTAGCAAGTGGTCGGTTTGGCCCTTGGAGTCGGGAAAGGACGTCATCATCAAACGTGTGTAAATGGTAAAGGTCTTTTCCCAAAAGGTAGGGTCTTGTTAGAAAAGGGATATTTTACGTGCCAAAGGTCAAAGCAAGTTGTTACAATAAGGGTCATGTAGGTAGATGAAATGACCATCATCACCTCATTATGAAGTTAGAAAGGATAAGAAATCATGGCACTCATATCACATATACTCTGCATCTCTTATCATCTGTACTTTGCACACTCCGAAGTGTACCCATCGCGCAAATGTGTTGCACAAATATTTGGCCTGCTTCAAAACTTCTCATCACCATGGATTCAGTGTCCCCCGTCATGATTCCATCCCTCACCCGTTCAGTTATAAATTTCAGTCATTATGCATGTATTTTATTCACCAACCGAGTTTATGCATCATCTGTAATTTTTCTTGCAAGCCTTGAGTTCCTTGCTGCGGGAAAGTCAATTTCCATCAGCTATGTCGCAAACCAAGTCAGTCAATATTGTTGTGCTTGTCCGTCTTAAATCATGGTTTGGATTCCATCGAAGTTGGTCACAAGTTATTCTATCAGGTGACAATCCCTCTCACGATCACCCCCTCATCCTCAGAGTTTTTTTTACACCCAATTCCTTTTTTTCTCTCCCCTACTGCAACGAGTCTATCATCATTGTTGTAACGGCCTTGACCCATTCCTGCATCGAGAGTCTTCGTGCCACCTGGGGGATGTGCAGTGAATTCCCAAATTCATTCTTTCTTATTGCATGAAGTTCCACTACCGCCCTCCTACAGGTCTAAGATAAGAATATCATTATCCATTTGCAGTGTGAAGAGGGGGTCATCTTCACTACCGTGCATGCAGAACAAACATGCATTGCACCATGATGACATCCCAAACATAAGGAAGAGGGCACGAAGTGGAAAAACTGTGAGGCTCGAGCCTCAAGACTTGGCATTGATAAATGAAGATCTGAATGTCAAAGTATCTTTCGAACAGTCTGGATGCATGCACTATTGTAAGAAAATCCAAGGATACAATGTGAAACTGGCGAAACAGTTCGCGCTCAGATTTAACCGATTCCGCATGGTTATTGCAGGAATCACATTCCGAGTGACGGAGGAAAATATGTCAGTCGCGACGGAGATCCATCCATGCAGTGAGAGGTGGTCTAATGGCATACCTTTGGACATTCTATGCTACGAAGGATTCATCAAACCAAACTACCTAAACAGAAAAATCGAAACGGGTGTTCCAAGTCGGTATCTATGGGACCCTTTTATGAAACTCTTGAAGGTGATTGGAGAATATTTTATCTGTGAAAGGAGGTCTGACAGAATACACCTGCATCACATCATATTGTTGATGCATTTCACAGGAAAGAGGTCATTGAACCTGCCTTTCTTCTTGCACCAAAGTCTAGGAGGAATGGCAGACAATGTCCAAGCCGAAGTAGACTAGCCAAAGAAGAACTTATCCCACATCTCACTAATCAAATTGTTGATAGTTGAGGAATTAAGGCATCTGGGAAAGGAATGGGATTTTTTTTTCTTTCATCCGACATCCCCAAGGACCCCAAAGGAGACCCCCCTCTACCCACAGGAGAAGAAACATCTCACAGCGTGGAGGCAAAAATAGAAGGGGCTGCAGAAAATGGAAAGACAGTGGAAGTCTTGTCCCCCCAACAACCAATACCCCAGAAAAGAGGTAGGCCAAGGAAGAATAAAGAGCCTGAGGAGGCCCAAGATCCAAGCGAACCGCGTGCCAAATTGGTTGTTGAGAAGTTACTCATGCGCATTGTTCGACTGGAACTTGTTGAAGGTTTGAGCTGAGGAATATGCAATAGACGGAGAAGGATGGACATTGAAAGCATGGATGTTCGTGAGCCATCACAATAGCTAAAGCAGGCGCAGCTCGCTATTGTTGAGCTATACCAGGAAAACATGGAGTTGAAAAAGCAGTTAGCATAAAGGACAGTCGAGGCATCAACATCATAGAGACAAGAATGGAATGTGAATTGGCTGAACATGAAGCTTAGAGAAGCGCAAGACATGATCATCCAATTGTGCGAAGAACAAATAATGTCAGAGGAGAAAATCGTGAAGCATTTCAAAGAATGTGGATCATCCATAGAAAATGACTGTGCAGCTCTAGCTAGTGCTCAAGTGAAGCTGAAGGGGACTGGGGTCTTGCAAAAATAGGTAAAGAATCTGAAAAGGCATAATTGGTCCCTCAGAAGAACTCTTAGAAATCAAGACTGCAGATAAGGATAGAAACATAATTGGTCTGACCCCGTTTTTGTCTTTTTGAATATGGAACAAAATTCCTTTCTCTCCATGTCATGTTTCCTACTGGGAAGTAAGAAATCTAACGTATATCCACATGGTGGATATACATCGCGCAGATGTTGAAAACCCACCTATCACAAAGGACAAGTGTAGGATGAACACACAATAGTTTTGAAGAAATGTTTTGTCCTCTGACCGTCATTTCCATGTTGGAAACACAAGTGACAGTCCATGGTTACCCGCCACATGCATGCCATAGCCAATGATTGCGACATCAATCAAAGCCATTACACTGGGTGGCAGGAGTCTAACAAAGTGCTCGATCATCCAGATGACCTTTCAAACAAGAAGCACCAACACATCACTTCTTAACGATGGAATGTTGCTGGTGACCGAACCATCATGGAAAAGACGTCGGTTATTACATCAAAGGGTACATTAAAGTTTCTATTCTTAGTAAGTGACATCCGAAGGGTGATATGGCAGAGAATAACCAGAGCCTAATTTCTAGGTGTAGTAGTTGGAGGGCATAGTAGCCCAAGTGACACATCCTTTTCTATATATTGCATCTTTTCAATGTAAGCTAGGTTGGTTGGCAAAGTAATGTAGACAATGACTGTTGAATGTAACTTTCGAACCTGATTGAAATATAATGAAAAGGTCCCGAGACTTTGATGAAAAGATTCTAATGGTGGTGGTTTGATGTATTGTGATCTCCCTTATGTACATTTTTCTCGTGTTCTTTATATCCATTTTTGTATTCTGTTTAAACTGGAACATTTTATAAGTCTAGAATTCATCGCGCGGTGCTCTAGAATTCTCCATTTAGACGCTTATGTTTTCTTCTAAGTAATTTATAATTCATCTCCAAGGGTGCTCTGAGCTACTTTATTTATGCTTATCTCACCACACGCAATGACTTCGAACTGAAAGACCATTGCCTACTTAGCCTTTATCCTCTCAAGTTTTAGTCACCAAGTCATTTATTTCTCTTGATTTTTGGAATTTGACTCCATGGCCCAAGGTTCTGTATTCTCTTGCCAATAGAACCATAAATACTGAATGAATGTGTTAAACCTAGCCAACAATTCAAAGCCATTATCTGTGTAGAGACAGTCTCATAGAGAGCCCTCTCTAGGTCGGAAATGCTATATTCCGACCTTAAATTTGGTCTGTAGGTTACCTCTGTCATTTGTTTTCTTAGCCAAAAGAATTTACAGAGACAAAACATGATCATTGATGTATCTGGTTAACACCAGACCAGATATTTTCTATGCAGTGAGTGCACTTAGCCAGTTTATGATTCAGTCGAGACAGACACACTGGATTGCCGCGAAGCATGTGTTGAGATACCTGTGAGGAATAGTTGGACATGGTATGAGATATAATTTCAGTATTGACATGAGATTGTAGGGATATACTGACTCTGATTGGGAAGGGATTGCATGGGATAGGAAGAGCACCTCCGGGTGTTGCTTCACTTTGGGATCTCCCATGGTTTCCTAATGTAGTAGGAAAAATACCTCTGTGGTTTTGAACAACGCAAAAGAAAATCACATTGGATTGAGTGTGGCTGTTTGCGAAGCAATGTGGCTTCACAAGCTCCTTGCAGATGTGTTGGATTCCACCATTATTCATTGTGATAACCAGAGCTTTGTGAAGCTATCATTGAATCCATTTTTTCATGACAAATCAAAACACATTGATATCAAGTATCATTACATCCGAGACATGGTGTAGAGGAAGGAAGTACTGGTGCAGTACCTTCCTACAGATGAACAGGCTGTTGATGTTCTTACCCAAACCCTTACCAAGATGAAGTTCGAGTACTTTCGAGATAGACTTGGCATGTTGGAGAATGCCTCCCTCACTAAGAGGGATTGTTGATGTTTGCAACTTCTTGAGACATTCTCCATCTCATACACCTCTGTTACTGAGTTGAGTTGATATGTGAGGAGACTTATCTGAGAGGGATAAGTGGGTTTGGTTTTATAGCTTAACGTCCCTTGTCAAGATCACATGAGGACACGTCCCTTGTAGAGAGCACATGAGGGCATGTCAAGGGAGTTGACCTTGATGTCACACACTATGGGGAGTTGACCTTAGCATTTCTAGAGGGAGTAACATATAGAAGTCTAGATCGTACTCTTTTGTGAGTGAGTTGAGTGGATCTGTGAGGACACTTATCCGAGAGGGATAAGTGGGTCTGGGATTATAGCCCAATGTCCCTTGTAGAGAGCACATGCAGACATGTCCCTTGTGGAAACACATGAGGACACATCAAGGGAGTTGACCTTGATGTATCACACTATGGGGATTTGACCCTAGTGTTTCTAGAGGGATTAGCCTCTATAAGTCCACATGGGAGTGTCATGTGTGACAGACCTTTTGCTACTATGGTGTTTGTGTACCACTGGCGGAGACTGTGTGTCTTTGGACAATAGTTGTGTGCTACTACAGTGGTTGTGTACCAGTGGAATTGACTATGTGTCATTGGAAAATAGTTGTGTGCTACTAGCAGTGGTTGTGCACCACTCGACAATAGTTATATACTACTATGGATCAACACAATTGTGTTCTATTGGATGGAATTGTAGTAGTTATATGATACTAACTGATTTTCATGGAGACTACCAGATCACTTGGAGCAGTTGTGTGTTGCTTGATCGCAGAGTCTGTGACGAATGACTCGAGCTACCAATGACATGGTAGTAGTTGTGTGCTACTATTTGGTTATAGATTAGTTAATGGAATACTATATGAATACATCATGGAAAGATACATCCCTAGCTAAGGGGGAGTGTTTATGTTTTAACATCGAGTGAAATTTCTCCTAGATTAGGCTACAGACCAAGGGATATAGGATACATTTATCAAAAAGGTGTACTTGTGATAAATGGGCCTAGGCATAGTCCTTCCTTGATCATGACAAGGAACAATATGGACTCGAGGCAATTTAGGTTCTTTCCATGTGTCATATAACATCGAGCTGACATTTACCCACAGGGGTGTACCTATGGTGAACGACCTTGGTGTGGTCTTTGTCCTAGTCATGGTGATTTGACAGGGAATGATAAAGACTCAATATGATAGATGCTATCACATATGGACCCAGAGTGAGATTGATCTCAGAGAGAGTCAGTTGTCTCAGAGGGAGAGTCACAGGGGGAGTTTCCCCTCAATTTAGGTGGGAGAGAGACATCTCCAAGGACTGATAGATAGGTGTCATGAGTCTAGGGAGAATTTTGTATACTTTAGAGGCAAGATTGACATGATGAAGAGTGTCTTCCTCGTTGAGAGGGAGTGTTGATGTTTGGACAACATCGGGAATACATTCTTCTAGATTAATAATTAATAATATAATTATTGATTATTAAATAATATATATAATAAGTAATAATCATAATAAATAGTTATTGATTATCCAAGGGATGAATCCTTCCATGGATGATTACCATATGTTCTCTATATATGGAACACTTATCATTTTAATAATATATTGATCATATATATATCTTATATCATTTCATATAGAAAAATCAACATTATGTAAGGTACCAGATGTAATATAATATGCAAAAACAAGAATATTCAACATATCTCAACGAAACAACATAATATTGAGAAGACCAACACCAAAAAGATACCTTTATTCAAGAAAAAAATGTTCACTTGCCTCTTCGAGGAGGAAACCTCCAGCAGATAAGAGCTCTATTAAAATAATTCTCAAGACAAAACATCTCATTCATCCTACCCTTATTTATACTAATTCTATCTTCTAAAGAACCTTCTAGCAGAAGATATTTCTAGAAGCGAAAGATTATATTAGGTCTTATTACATTGACTGATTCCCATTTATTAAATAGGCCTTATAAACTAATGTTGGCCTTTATTACATCAAAAATATATTATTCTACCTATGTGAGGGGTTAGAGAGGTTAGGTACCTAACATGCCCTCCCCCTTAAAAAACAACATTGTCCACAAGGCTTGAGAACGGGAAATTGTTGCAGAATGGTGGTAGGCTCCCAAGTGGCATCTTCTGGAGTTGTATCCTTCCATTTCACTAACACTTCCTTAATGGTGCATTGACACAAATGACGCTCTCATTGGTCCAAGACTGCTTGGGAATGCAACCAAATGGAACCTTCTTTATCTAACTCAGGGATACTGATTTGAGTTTGGCATTTAGTTCCAATCACCTTCTTTAAGCATGAGACATGAAAAACATGATGGAGCTTAGAATCACTGGGCATAGCTAATTGGTATGAGAATAGCCCTAAGCGCTTTAGAATTGTATAAGGACCATAAAATTTGGGAGAAAGCTTTTGAAAATGGTCATATTTGAGTGGCGCTTGCTTATAAGGTTGAAAATGAAGAAACACCTGGTCCCCTTCAGCAAATTGACGTTCAGAACAACCTTGATTAGCTTGTTGCTTCATGCAATTTTGAGCCATCAAAAAATTTTCTTTGAGGGTACAGAGAATGGCCTCACATATTGTAATATTTTTGTCAACCTCCTAAACCTTCGAGACACCTAACATGTATGAGAGAACCGACAATGGATTTTGTCCATATACTGCTTCAAAAGGAGTCATGCGAGTAGTTGTATGGTAAGATGTGTTGTACCGCCATTCAGCTAGTGGTAACCACTGAGCCCATTGATGTTTCCGATCAAATGAAAAACACCTGGAATATTTTTCCAAATGCTTGTTGACAATTTTTGTTTAGCCTTTAGTTTGGGGATGATAGATGGTGTTGAGATGCAATTGGGTGCCTTGTAGCTTGAAACATTCTTGTAATTTTTTTTTGGTGAACGTGGGATCCTTGTCAAAGACAATAGAATGAGGTATGCCATGAAGTTTGAAGATATTATCCATGAAAACTTGAGACACTATGCATGCCGTGAAAGGATGGTGAAGAGAACATAAATGAGCATATTTGGAAAGACGATCAACCACCACCATGATGACTAAATTATTGTTGGATTTAGGTAGGCCCACAATGAAATCCATAGAAATATCTTGCCAAATAGAAGGGGGAATGGGAAGGGTTTGTAGTGCGCCTGGTGATTTGACTGTTTCTCCCTTGTTGCATTGATAGACATCACATTCAACCACAAAAGTGCAGATTTCCTGATCCATACCATCCTAGAAAAAAGAATGTTTGACTCTTTCATAGGTTTTGGTAAACCCTAAATGCCCAATTGTGGGTGAAGCATGAATATGAAACAACACCATGAATTCAAGTTGCGACTATTTTCTTAAATATATACGACCATTGTAATGAAGCTCATTACTATGCCAAGAGCACCTTGGAGAATCTAGAGAATGTTCTTGCATTTGTTGGATTAGACAAGAGATTTTGGGGTCTTGCATCCATTCCTAGCGAGAAACTTGGAGAAAATATGGTACCATGAAGGAGAGGGAAAAGAGGGCCCTTCTTCTTCTTTTCCCTTCTTGTAAATGATCTCATAATCATAGCCAAATAGCTTGGTCACCCATTTTTGTTGCTCTGGGGAGGAAATTCTTTGTTCTAGAAAATACTTGCTCTAGTGATTAGTTTTAATATGGAAGCATTGCCCCAATAGATAAGGATGCCAGAGATCCATGGTATGCATAATAGTCAACATTTTTTTTTCATATATTGATTGGCCCAAATGTCTGTCTAAAATTTGTTTGCTAGTGAAGGCCAAAGGCCAACCATCTTGCATGAGGACTTCCCCAATCCCTTTTCTCTATGCATCACATTCCAAGAAAAAAATCTTGGTGTAATATAGGAGTGCTAGGGAATGCCTCATGCACATGGTATCTTTCAAGGCATGGAAGGAGTGATCAACTGTTGGATTCCAAGTGAAGGACTTCTTTTTAAGGAGAGCAGTGAGAGGTGCTGAAATTTTTCCATAATTCTTAACAAACTTGCGATAGTAACTTGTTAAACCCTGAAATCCATGCAAGCTCTTGATATTTTTAGGGCAAGGCCAATTCTGTATAACTTAATTTCTTTAAGGCTCCACCCTTACACCATCCTTTCCAACAATATAACCCAGGTACTCCACTTCTGAGGCTCCAAAGGAACATTGAGATTATTTGAGGAAAAGTTATTGCTGAGAGAGTAGATGGAGAACTTGATCCACATGGGTGAGATGGGATGTCTAAGTTTTACTATAGATGAGAATATCATCAAAGAAAACTAAGAAAAAATGACAGAGAAAAGGATGGAAGACATGATTCATGAGACTTTGGAAAGTGGAAGGTGGATCATAATATGCAAAAATAGGAATATTCAGTAGATTTCATTGGAATAATGAAATATTGAGAAGAGAAAAACCAAAAATGATACCTTTTTTCAAGAAATCAATGTTCACTTGCCTCTTTGAAGGGGCAACCTCCAGTAGAGGAAAGCTCTATTACAATAATTTTCAAGAGAAAACTTCCCATGACTCCTACTCTTATTTATACTAATTCTATCTTCTAAATAACCTTCTAGTGGAATATATTTCTAGAAGCGGAAGCTTCTATTAGGTCTTCTTACATTGACTTGTTCTCATTTATTAAATAGGCTTATAAACTAATGGCAGCCTTTATTACATCGAAAATATATTATTCTACCTATGTGAGGGGTTAGGGAGGTTAGGTCCCTAACAATTTAGGTGTAGCAATCAAGGCCACAATCAATCCAACAAATATGTGTCATTCACATCATCACAATATATCTTTTTACACATATTTCCATTCATAATTACAAACAATATTTTCTTTTGAACTGTCTACAATCACCATATTTCTAGCATGATAAACACCCTTCAAGATCTTCCAAAATTTATTTAAAGGTTTGAGATGTACACATGGATTCCCAACACCAACATAACCCTTTCTTGGTATAATGTCACAACCATCTTGTGTTAGTATTACTTTAACTTGCTCCCTTTTCAATCCCTTTTTTCCAAATAAAAATGGCAAAAAACTCATTCACATTTTTTTGATGTGTAGATGTCCATAAACCAACCTCGAAAATACTAAGACATTATTCAAATAATATTATAAACCATGGGAATATAAAATACATATTTATACTTGTATCAATGCCCATAAACACACCTAAAAAATACTAAGACATTGTTCAAAGAATTCTCTAAACCCTAGGCATATAAAATAAATCGTTGTACTTGTATCAATGTCTATATTTCTTGGCAATGATTTTTTTGTAATGATACTCTATGAATTGTGTGTAATAAGGATTTATTCATATTGAATAGAAGATCAATTTTGGATAATGAATATATCCCAAGATAAACATAAGGTGTTTGACTTAGGGTTAGAAGAAAAAATTCTAATGATCCCCCCCAAATCATAAATCTATACAAGTGTACTAGCTAGGCTACAAACAAGTCTGGTTCAAATGCTAGTAACATATCCAAATCTTCGACCAAATACTCATGTTCTAAAACCTCATGGGTTTTGATTGAATATTTTCCTAAAAATACCACCATAAGTGGATGTCGAATACCAAATTTGGAAATTTAACTCATTGTGCAATAAAAGAGGTCAAATTATTAAATTTTGAATTAGCCATTAATCCATCATCTTGTCTGGAATCCATCATCAATCCTATCTTGAATCTATCATCCTAAAGAAACTATAATCCTAAAATATCAAAAGAATACTTCAAAACTTGAATATTAACATTATAAATATCTTCCCTCTATCAACTAAAAGGTGAGAAGTCCCTGGACCTATAAATCAACATTTTTAGTATAAGCCCTACCTAAAAATGGGAAAGGGTGACCATACTACCTTTAAGTAGAGTAAGAAAACTCGATCTTCAAATCAAAAGAATAGATCAAGTGGGCCCTTATCATGCATTGAAATCATCAATTCCTAGATAAAAACATGCCCATCTATTTACATATGAAACATCTCCTAATAAACATGTTTATGAACATGATGGTAAGACTACGCCAATAAATTTCTTGCAAAGTCTAGTTCCAAGTACCTAACCGCCTAAAATGTAGTTATTTCCAATCATTCTTTACTCACTTTTGACACCTTAACCCTTCTTTCATTAAATTTGGATTAATTCCAGTGTAAACCCCTTTGAAGATAGGCCAAAAACAACCTTTATAAAGTCCAAAATATTCCAAAATTGGGGTTTCTGAAGTGCAAAGTATGGTTCCAAAAGTGTCAATATCAAGATCCAAAACTACAATTTTCAATTCATTATTGACACTTTTGGAATTGAATGTTGCACTTCTTGAATCTGATATTCAAACTTTTAGAACTAGATTTTGCACTTTTGAAAATTGAAATTGGTACCTTCAAAATCTGATTTTTCACTTTTGAAAACCGATATTAGCACTTTAGGAATTTGATTTCACACTTTTGGAATCCAATATTAGCACTTTTAGAATTTGATTTTGCACTTTACAAAACCCAATTTTGCACATAATTTTCAATCACATTTACTCTAATCATTTATAAATTTTAAAATGAGTCACACGTCATCTACTATTATTGCTAAATCAATCACATAGCTAAATATTTAAAAATACAAAGACCTTATTAACCATAAAAAAAACATTATCACACATAGAAAATATTAAGAAAATTAACTAATTACATTATTTAACAAACTAGTTTTATGTTTTTACAATAGATCTCACACTACTAACACCATTTAGGTGTAGCAAGAAAGGTCATACTCAATCTCACAAATATGTGTCATTCACATCATCACAATTATATCATTTTATACATATTTCCATTCATCATTACAAACAAGTTTTTCTTTTGAATTGTCTACAATCACCATATTTCTAGCATCATAAACACCCTTCAAGATCTCCCAAAATTTATTTAAAGGATTGATATGTACACATGGATTCCCAACACCAACATAACCCTTTCTTGGTATAGTGTCACAACCATCTTGTGTTAACTTACGACTTTAACTTGCTCCCTTTTCAATCTAGTTTTTCCAAATAAAAATGGCAAAACACTCATTTACATTTTTTTTGTGTAGATGTCCATAATCCAACCTCAAAAATACAGAGACATTGTTCAAAGAATATTCTAAACCCATGGAATATTAAATAAATATTTATACTTGTATCAATGTCCATAAACCAACCTAAAAAATACTAAGACATCGTTGTTCAAAGAATCCTCTAAACCCTAGGCATATAAAATAAATAGTTGTACTTGTATCAATGTCTAGATTTCTTGGCAATGATTTTCTTTATAATGATTTTTTATGAATTGCATGTAACAAGGATCCATTCATATCAAATATAATCAATTATTTATTTAATAATCTTGTGTCTGCAAGCAAAGAAATACAACACGCAATTGCAAGGAATAGGATGTCAAGGGGAACGAGGAATTGGAAATAGTCCTACGCACAATTAACCAACATTCAACTCAAATTCAATCTCTTCGAAGACATGCCCAACACCAACCTCCTGAATCTCCATCTCATCAGCAGCCAGTGCCATCAGAAGGATCATTTGCTTCCTGTGAAGTCTTGCAATCTCAACACATCAGATCTTCCATGAAATTCCAGAAATTGCTCCAGGCGAGGTGGATACTGAGTTAAAGCTTACTAAGATTAGGTCTATGCAACGCAAAGTAATATTTTTTATATTTTCCTTTATTGAAATGTATACATGGTAGAACTGTAGTATATTTTTCTTATATCTGGAAGGACTTATGAGCCACTTGAAGAGTTGTAAGGCTTAATATTTTCTTCAGGCCTCTGACCATTTTGAAATTTTGTATCTCTTGGTTATTTTTGCTCATGCACAACCTTCTTTTTAATAAAGTTCATAATCGTTTCTGTAAAAAAATAGATATGTTTTTTCAAAAACATCATCACTTACATAGTTGCATTCATAATTTTTTTATGAATAACCAATTGCTAAAACACATACAATTATCATTAAAATACACAATTTGTTTTTATATCACTTTCATATGAACCATTAAATTTCCAAATTGATCACAATCTAAAGCAATTCTTCTCACTATTGTCTCTTGAATTTGAATATTTTTAACCAACACCTCATGTTTGGACGAGGGCCTAGGTGATTCAACAATGATCACACCATTGTTTTTATATTTCTATCTCTTTCATGTGAACATGTCAAATTTTTAACATGATAGTATTTTCGAACAATTCTCCTTGCTATTTACTTTTGAATAATATTGACCTTCATATATAAACAATATGTTTGATTTTTTCATATTTTTCTCCATATTGAATAAATACATGTTTAAATATTTTTTGGCAAATATGTAGTACTCCATGAATATGCATACCTTGGTGAATGGTCAAAAGCATGTATACAATGTCAACAATCACAAGTAAATAAACATTTCATCCTTCAACCATTTAAATTCACTCATAAAGTTTTTATTTTAGTTTAGTTTAAAGCTATGTCAAAATGTTCTAGTGCGACATTAATAATATCAGAAGTAAACATTCTTGCATAATAATGGTAATAGTCATGCAAAAAATCAAGCTATTTCCAGGATAGTATTTTTTTTGTAAAACTCCAAACAAAAATCCATCTACTCCTAATACCAATAATTTATTGTGATTTTATGTTTAGACTCCATACAAAAACCATAACTAGAAATATGGATACAACAAGATAATATATAGCTCATTAAATTAAAGAAGTTATGAGAGGTATTCTCCCTTTCAATAGGTCACATAAATGGTGGAGCGCTCCCCCCTCAACTTGTAAGTCGATTCCATTCATCATGAATATGTAATTAAAGTAAAGTGTTATTGGAAATGATCAATACATAACAAAAATAAAAATAAACCAACAACATACATAAACCATTAAACTAAAAATAATTATTCATAATGAGTTGACACAACAAAATATATAATTAATGTAAATAATATTTTCTTTAATAAATGTTTGAAGTCCATTACACAATTCTTTCAATCCCAAAAGAGATAAGAAAAGTTTTGACATCATATGTTGGATATATTTTAATAAGATGATACGAGAGTCCATCCAAACATCATATTATTCTCTTCTTTAGAGAATATATTGTGAGGCTTCTTTACAATGCAATTTTCAAATGACTTCCCTTGTACTTCATCACCCTCCAAAAACAACCATTGTTGTGTTCTTCTTAAAAAATTCATCTCCAAATTCATCCCACAATGTTTACAATTTTTTTGATGTATTTACCTTCATTATTTTTGGTACATTTATCAACAAACCAAAGATTTTTTTTCTTTTTTTCCAAGTAATTTCCTAAGTAAATCCCTCCCATCACTTCCACTTTTGATTGACAAGATTCCCACTTCGAATTTTCTAACACATAATTCCAAGAAATCTAATGCATGTGGTTGTGACTAAAATGTACTTTTTTAAAAAACTTATTTCATTTCATGTCAAGTTTTACATTGTGCATGTAATTGTTTTTTAGTTGACCAGACTTTATTTTTATTATCTAATGTAGCATTATCTAACATACCGCTAATGCCTCAACATCTCCCCCATATTGGGCTCTAGAACATTGATTAGTCTCTCTGCAACAATTTTGACCTGTGTTTAAAATCATTGTCTTGGTCAACACTTTCAAATACTTATTTTCCCTTCTGGAGTCTTCTGACATAAAAAAATATTCTAACTCTATTATCAACAAGACATTATTATGTGAATTTGCAAAAAGAAAGGGCGTGTGTCATATTCTTAGACTCTAGCCAAAATCACCAACGACTCAAGTTGGGATGACATAATGATACCAAGTCTTGGCTAAATCATTGGAGAATAAAAGAATAAGTTATTATGCAAAATTAGAGGAAAACATAAAAATATGATATTATAAGGAGGTGGTTAACTCTAATCTTGAATATCAAATGTATCTCTCTGTTTTGACTAGGGTTAAAAAGATAATCAATATTGTTAAAAAGAGAATCAATATTGTTAAATTAGAGATAATTCTCATGAGCTACATAGTGATAGTGGTTGTTGGACAATCCCCAAAATACCATGTCATGAAAGAATATGTCACCTTTGTGACACTAAGAAGGTTGAATATGAAAACCACTTTCTCCTCCATGAGTATACTCAAAACTATAGTGATCTTGGAACACTTCTCCTAATTCTTTTTGAACATCTAAATAACATTATAAGGAAATCTAAGTAACCTCTTACCTTTCTTAAGGTCCTAATAATAATTAATATAATAATATATTGATGATGATGATTAGCATCCACTAAGATTGAATTGGTCTATTGGACCTTAAGAGGGTAAGCGATTACTTGCAATTCTTTAGAATTTTGTTTATGTGCTCAAAAAGCATTAAGAGAAGATTTCCAAGATCACCATACTTTTGTTGAGTTAAGAGGTTAGGAAGGTTGGTAGTGTGACAAATATTTTGAAAATGAGATCTAATATGGGTATAGGCCAGGGACAATCTAAGAGAAAGTGTTTTTCATCTTCAACCTTCTTAGTGTCACAAAGGTGACACACTCTTTCATCCCATGGCGTTTTAGGAATTGACCAATGCCTAGTTTCACTATGGAGCTCATGAGAATTTGTTCTTATTTTAGCAATGCTTATTTTTTCTTTACACTTGGAAAAATAGATAGATAATTTTGATCTTCTAGATTAGGGTTGATTACATATTTATAATACCTTAATTTTCTTTTTTCCTCTAACTCTTTATCACATCACATTTTCTCCTTAAATTTTGATTTGACGTTTTTTTTAATAGTATCTTTATTTTGCAAAATGGTGTCTTCCATGATTCCCCAATAGTTTAGACAAGACTAGGCATCTTTATGCCATCCTCGCTTGAGTCGATGGTGGTTATGACTCGATTTTGAAGCAATTTTAGGAAGCCTCTTGTCTTCCATGTTGTTTGACTTGTTCTTATACATTAGGTATCTAGTCATAGCCATGCTCTCAATGGGGGAGAGGCTTGTTTATAAGAGGAGGATGAGATAGGGCGTATTTCCTTTAATTTTGAGATTATAGGTTATAAAATTCCTTTGTATTTGCTCTATCTTTCTCCAAGATTCACGAGAGATACTACAACACCAGACTTCACATCCATAAAGATTAACAAGTGTAACAAGAGTCTCAAAGAGGAGTTTCTTATTATCCCAACTCTAAAGATCAGTTGATTTACAATTGTTTTCAAGACCATAATAAGCTTTCCATCCCCCAATAATCCTTTTCTCAATGCTATAATTCCAATTGAGCTTGTGGTGAATATCAATTCCAAGATATTTGTATGAAGTCACTTCCTCTAATTTGTTGTATTTTCATATACGAAGGTATCATAAGGGATATTATTGGATTTAATAATCATGACCTTAGTCTTATCAGTATTAATAGTCATACCCATATTGGAGCAAAAATCCTTGAGGATTCTTAGTTGGTTTTCAAGATCATGGGGACTCCTTGCCATAAGAATGATATCATCGACATAAAGAAGAAGATTGATGACCATACCAGTGAGAGTAGGGCCGACACAACCTGCTTTTTCCAAGCAATATTCTAACTTGTCAATGTATATGCCAAAAAGGGAAGGGGACAAGGGACAACCTTGTTTGACTTTGATATTGCAGTTAATATCTTTTGACCAGCCCTTAGTGTGTTTAAACTTAGAAATAACATTCTCATACATCCTTATTGTAGCAACCCTCAACTCAAGAGGCACTTTTGTCTCTTCCAACCTATTCCAAAGGTTTTTCCTAGGAACCATGTCAAAAGCTTTTCTAAAGTCAACATAACAACAAAAAAGATTGGTTTTAGTGTTGCATAACTCCTCTGCAATGATCCTAAAGGTAAGAAGATGGTCCATAGTTGAATGATATCTCCTAAACCCGACCTGGCCTTTGGGTCTTTTACTGTGACTTTCTAGCCAAAGGCTAATCTTCTTTTCCAAAACAATTCCATAAAGCTTGGCTAAAATCAGGCTAATCATAATGGTCCTATAATTAGAGGGAATGTTTCTATCCCCATTTTTAAAAATAGGAACAATGAGGCTTTGCATCCAGGGTTTAGGGAAGCCCTGTTTGATTACTAAATTGAAGAGCTTGTGTGTGAGAGGGATAAGGATTGGCCCTCCGATTTTAAAAATTTAAGCTTGGTAGCCTTCAATGTCCTTAGCTTTCCCATTTGCATGTCACTTAACCCTGAACTCTATGTCATCTAAAGAAAAAACTTCTTCCTTTGTAGGGACAATAGGAATTGTGTCCATGGCATTAGGGAACTCATAAAGGATTTTAAGGTAGGAATTCTAGTCCCTTAAGGGAATCCTATTATTTTCTTTAGTATTGTGTTTTAGAATTTGGCTCCAGAACTTCTTATGATCTAACTTATATAGTTGTGAAAGTTGTTCTTGCCTTTTATTGATGTAATATTTTTTTTTTCCTTTTATACGTATTGATCTTATCAAGTCTTAAGGACTCATTAGAAGCATCCCTAATGGCTTTCCTATAAATTTTACACTCTTTATCATACCAAGGGTTCGTCGTTCTATTATTCTTTTTATAGGACACCTTGAAAGAGAACTTGTTAATAGAAATGGAAAGGGTAGTTGTAAAATTATGATAGAGTTATTCAAAGTTGTCCTTATAAGTTAGGAGATTTAATTTACTATTTATATCCTTTAAGAAAATGTCAACTTTACTTACTTTGATTATCAAAATTATCTTCAATGGTGCTCCTATGCATGGAAAAGTTTAGAGTTAGGGTTAAATATTTATGATCAGAGTGAGGCTCATGGTCATTTAAAAGGTCAAAAGTTGATATTTTTATAATAATTATATAAATGTTAGAACATTACACTACAATATTTATATTAATATTAATATATCTTTATTGATTAATAATAAAGTTAATACAAACATTAATATAGTTTAATATAATATAACTTTTAATATAAATAATAAAACATTATTAATTTTTTTTTCCTCGGAAAAATTCATAATTTCATTATATTATAACAAAATTGCATACACAGATATGTACCAACTATTTTGACATATATACGTACATATTTTTCACAAAAAGAGTTTATCCCCCCAAAATACCAAAAAACAGACATCAATGAGACATAGTCCCATGACTGTTAATAGTTCCGAAAAAATAATATCCAATTGAAAAAACCTCTATCAATTAAGTCTCCACTATTGTGTACATTCTGTCAAAATTACAATATGATCAATGATCCATTCAAAATATAGAAGTTTCCTTCCCTACGGGGTAGTTATCCAGCCTCAAATACCCTATTGATCATGAAATGGTTTGTGATAGAATCCTCGAGTTCCTTCAGATGTATGTTCAACAACATACCATTGGCCACAGTCTAATTGCGTGGCTTCTTTGGAAATCATGTTCGCCAATTGGTTCCTTTCCCTGTATATATGAGAAAATGAGATAGATTCAAATAAAATTTTAATATGAATTACATCCTCTAACAATGGAAGCAAATGTGAGACTTGGCATCTATGTATGTCGTTGGTCCAATTGATGACCACTAAAGAATCACCAAAGACTTGTAAAGTTTTGCATCCATTCTCTACAGCAAAAAACAAAAGGAGTTTTAAAGCCAAGAGTTCAGAGTATTTGTTTGTGCCAATCCCTAATCCCGCTTTCACGGTAAAGTAATGTGTGTTAGTGAAATAAAGACAACCTCCCCCTCCACACTTTGTCTAATTAGACGAGGAAGCACCATAAAAATATCCCCACGGGATACTAATATCAGGAGCTACCTCAATAACGTCCCTGGGGTGAACCACAATATCCCCTCCCGACCCCAAATATGATTTGAAAATCCCAATGCAAATAATTGTCACCCTTTTATCCAAGAAGTACTCATCCTGAAATATTTAACCATTTTGGGTGATCCAAATCCCTTGAGCTAGTATAAAAGGGAAAGCTCGATAATCCTCTTGACCCATCCACCGCAACCAGGCCTTAAGGGTTAATTCAAAGGAAATCCCCTCCAGTTCTAGAGGGAGGGTAGCAGTACCCTGGAAAAATCCCAAACCTCCTTGACAAAAGGACACTGTAAAAATAGGTGATCCACCATTTCTAAATGAGATTTACAAAGAGCACAATGGCCCGACTTGGAGAAAATGTGTCTTTGTAAATTGTCCCAGGTAGGCATTTTGTTTGCCAAGATCAACCAAACCAACAATTTCCCCTTCATTGGAAAAGACAATTTCCGTATTTTCCTCCACCACGAAAGGGGGTCCCATTGATGTAGGTCCACACATAATTTTATATAACCAAAATGCAGAGTGTATTCTTCATCTCTGACACCATCCTAGATCAATTTGTCATCCCTATCAACCAAATAAATGGAAGAAACCTGAAGAGCCTGAGTGTATCTATTGAAATGAATCAAATCCTCCTCTGGTAGGCCAAGCCTGTGCCATGACAACCATCCTTAGTGCCACATATCTGTTTGTAAAGGATCCCCAACTTGAGCAAGATGATAATAGCCACCCAACGCCAACCTATGTCGAATCCCTTTAGGAATAATATGGCCCATATGACACCCAGGCCACGGATCCAAACCAAGGTGAACCAATCGCCCAGAACCCACTCTCCACACCAGTCTGTTGCCCACAAGATAAAAGGCTTTAATCAATGCCTTCCATATAATAGAAACCCCTGACAATGTTTTATTTGTAGTTCAAATCCAATATAGAATAGAAAGAGGAGCAATATATTTTTGGCGAACTACCTGTGTCCAGAGACTTGTAGACTTAATCAGTCACCAAGTGCACTTTGCAGTGAGATCTTTGGAGAAGGAAAAAATATTTTTTAAACCCCAACCTCCCAAGGCCTTTGGAGTAGCAATCTGATCCCATTGAACCCAGGGTAAAAGAATTTTGTCCTTATGTCCCTGCCACAAATACAAAAAGCACAATTTCCGCATCTTCTCCAATATTCCTTTTGGAATCCAAGCTAAAGGCATCCAATATACCAGAATAGCCTCTAGGACTGCCTTAACTAGAACAAGTCACCCAGCCCTAGAAAGCCTTCGGTGACTCCAACACTTAAGCCTTTTTTCAAGTTTTTCAATAAGCCACCTCCAATCGATCTTTCGGTAGTCATTTGGTTTCAATTGAAAGCCAAGATACTTCAAACCTTCATCTAAATCAAAGACACGGAAAGGAAACCTAGTAGAAATGTGTAGAGAAGCCCCTCAGAAAATTATGATAGTGTAATACTGGACTTCTGATAGTTGACTTCCATGCCAATATCTTGTTTGAAAAGAAGTAGCCCCTCACATAAATTTTCAATATCCTGCCTGGAGCCATCACAGAAAATTAAGATATCATCCACAAACTGTAAGTGAGAGATGTACAATCCTAGAGAAATTTTGATTCTCCTAAAGGTTCCAGTATACTTTGCCTCATTCAAGAACCGACTAAGACACTCAACAACTAGTAGAAAAAGGAGAGGGGACAGTGGACAACCCTGTCGGACTCCCCTTTTCGCTATGAAAAAAGAGGAGGCTGAGCCATTGGTCAAGATAGAAAAATACACTAATGATAAACATGCCATAATCCAATTTGTGAAAGAAACCCCAAAACTAAGGTGTATCAACAACATCTGAATATAAATCCAGTTCACCATATATAAATCTAGTTCACCCTGTTGAAGGCCTTTGAGAGGTCAATTTTGATAATCGCTCCTTTGAGTTTCTTACTTTTTAAACTATGCAGACCTTCTTGTGCAACCTCGATGGCCTCATGAATTTGCCTTCCTTTCAAAAATCCAAATTTTTCATTAGAAATATGCCTGGATAAAATATTTTTTAATCTACGAATGATGACTTTTGAGATGATCTTGTAGATACAATTACATAAGGAAATCGAATGAAAAATCATCAAAGGTGGTTGGATTGTCTATTTTGGGTATTAATGCAATGAAGATGGCATTAATTGGCTCATGTATATGTCCACTTTTCCTAGACTCCTCCACTACTTTCAAAATTTCATTCCCCAATAGGTCGTAGAAACCCAAATAAAATTCAATCGGCCAACCATCAGGACCCTGACTCTTCCGTTTCTGGAAGGAATTCATGACAACCAACAATTCATTTTCCATAAGGTGAATATATGCATGAGTATTATGATATGGACATAAGGGAGTCCACAAATTACACACCAGGGCTTGATACTCTGGATCCTTTAACCAACCCTAAAAAAATTTGAAGCGGCTGGGGGTCCAACGAAACCTACCACTTAATTCCAAAACAATCGAGTTGTGATCTGATTCTCCACTACTAACAACCCATTGACGTGAAAGGGGCAAGGTATCAAGCAGTTCCTCCTTTAGAAGAAAATGATCCAGTCATTTTGAAACCTACACATCACCTACCCTCAAATCCCGCCAAGTCGGCTATAATTTGGTCGGCTCTAGATCCAGCAGGCCATGGAAATCGAGAAAATGTGTGAAATAGTCAGACAAAGGGTCTGGGGAAGATCAAGAGCCCCAAACCTATGCCACTCCCAAGGAAAAATTTAATTCCCCACCCACAATAACCTCTTGTTTAGAAAACCAAGAGAACTTTTCTAGGGAATCCCAGTAACATTTTCGATCAACATAAGGACCATAGATATTAACAAGCAACAAGGAGCGTCCCAGCTCAGTTGAAAACATGTTAAGTCCAAGCCCCGATTTGAAGCCCCAAATCCAATCAAATTTACAACTCTTGAGACGCCAGCTAGTGGCAAGTCCCCCGGAGCGACCCTTTGCATCCACTGCCGCAAAGGACCAACTAGGCAAAATTGATTCCAACGACATAACCACCTGTTCACGTACCCCCATAGTTTCTTGTAAAAAGATGACATCTAGAACAATAATTGCAACCAATCTCTTTAATGACAATTTTTTTCCCAGGCTCGCCAGTCCCCTATAGTTGAAGGAGATAATTTTCATAAGGATACCACCTCTTGGGGTTGCTTTTCTCTAAGCGCCCATTCTATGGAAGATTACCTTCCAGAGGCCACATCGATCTTGGACTGATCTTGTTCTAGTAGAATATTTGATCTCCTACCCCATCCCCGGGACAAAGACAGAGCTCGAGGAGGAGATCCCAAACCCTTCCCAAAGGGATCCTCAGCACTGCAGCTACCCAAATCCTTAGATAAAATAGTCATGTTGCGGAGTGAATAATGAACCCTAGACCCCTCTGAAGACTGGGTGTTGGAAGATGAAGGAGGTATTAGACCCCAAGGAGAAGGCTAAACCAACAGAGGAAGGAACCATCAAACCCCCATCCATGGGGGACACCGAAGTGAGGGAGGCCTTAGACACACCTAACTCCCCTGACACCTAATTTGAGGGGGCTAAAGGAGTACTAATCGAAGGAGGAAAAAGAGCTTCAGTAGGAGAAAGGGTACAAATGTCAAAAAGTCACCTCAGGACGAGGTTGGGGGAAGAGTGAAGGAAAACCCACTGAAGAAAAATCATCCAACCCCATAATGCCCGACTGAAGCAACAAATTAGAAGTAGATAATGCAACCAGAGGAAAAGAGAACTGTTTCTTACTTGACACCATAAGAGATATCGGGCAAGCCAATAATGAAGACTTATGTACCTTTGTGTGAGCCAAATCCTGGTCATCCGAAGAAATCCCTATTGGAGTAGTATAGTGTCGCCTAATGTCCCTTCCAAAGTCTCGAGTCTGTGAGGCCACCGTGTGAGCACCCTCAGAGGCCCCAGACCCCAAAACTGCACGACCTGACCCAGAGCCAACACCAACATCCACAGATCCCTGCAGCTTACCCTTGAAGGGAAGTTTGCAGTCTGCATCACCATGCCCATAGACATGGCATCTATGGAACTTGAAAGGAATTCCTTCATAATCCAAAGGTTGTATGAAGGAACCATAAGCCATCTCAATAGTCAACTCCTTTAGAAGTCCCGGATGAACATCCAACGTCACTAAAATCCTAGCCATGGACATAAGGCCAATATCTTCAAAGGAAAAATCCACATCAATATATTCACCCAGTTTGTTTCCAATTACCGAGAAACGAACGGGGTTCTAGTACTGCATAGGGAGGCCCAAGCGTTGAACCCAAATAGGGACCACATCCACCCTCTCCCATTTTGTGTCAAAGCTTGGAGTCCAACACTTAAGAACAATGGGAGTGCTGGCCATACTCCAATTTTTAGAAATAACTTAAGTGACATCAGAGGAGGCTATGAAGATGAAAGCAAACCATCTCTTTTCTAGAAGCCTAATGCTGGGAAAGCCATAGAGGTTAGATCCCCAGGATTTTTCCATCCAAGAGCGCAAGAAAGTAGTGCCCAATAGTTTCCCACGTGCTCGACCCACCACTACCAACTATGAGAACTCAACCACCCGATCCATGTCAATATCCTCGCCAAAAACCAATCGCTCTGAGTCGGTTCTATCCCTAGCACACTAGGAGCCACGGTTTGTCGGGCGCTTTGCAACCCCAACTTCTTTCAACCGAACGTGACCCCTCCCTTTGAGAAATGCCTTTGGAACCCAAACATGGAGGAGATACAGTAGGGCCAGAAACACTTACAGGAGAAGAATCCCCACCAAATAAATCTTCGAGAATGCACCAATATCAGTAATGATCTCTGACGGGGAGAATTGTGCACAAGAAACAACCTTCAGTAAATATTTTTGTTGAGTGCCCCAACAATCATCAGCAAATAGAGCCCTAGGCTCGGAACCGATGAAATAAAATTCATCCTTTGACAGACCCAGAAGGGGGTCCATCCCAAGAACAAACCCCGACAAAGTAGCCACCGATGACTCAAAAGCCAAACCACTCGTAAACGACAAAGCAATCGAGGTGTGAGTCCTCAATTCTATGCCAGATGTTAGATTGTTTACCAAAACCTCTGATTTCACCGCCTTGAGCCCCAATGGGGAACCGCCAAGGGGTTCTGGGTCCACTACCCTGGGAAAGCTCACCATAACTCCCGAGTCTGACACAGGTCCTGCGTCCCCAACTGTCGCCATACCAAACCGTCGAAAGGTAGAAAATGGTAAGAACCCGCGGAAACCCTGGGTGTCAAGAAACTTCCAACTCGGTCCAGGAAACCAACCCAGTCCTGAAAAAACTTGAGTGAGACGTGCCCTCGTTCGTCCTACCTTGTGTCGGAGAAGGGGAGGCCCTAACCTCCTACACCAAACCCTGCCTCCTCCTAATTACAACCACCATCACCCGCCATTTTCGCCTCTATAAAACATTATTAATATAAGTTAATATAAACATTAACATAGTTTAATATAATATAACTTTTAATATAAATAATAAAACATTATTAATATAAGTTAATATAATATAATATTATAGTAAAATATTAATAATATTAATGTAATATAAATAAATATAATATAATAATATTCATAATATAAGTGAATATCATAACGGTTCATACATCTTTTTTCTCTTCTTTTCAATATGAGCACTCCACCACCTATTCCAAAAAATCACCCTAACAAGGGGAGGCCCCCCAAAATCACCCTAGAGATCCTTTATGATTATATGGAATCAGTAGAAAAAAAAAAGAGAAGAGAGAGATGCCAAAATCCAAATAGAGTTAGAAACATTAGAAAAAAGGAGTGAAGAAAGAGACGTAAAACTCAAAATAGAGCTAGAGGCAATGATTGATAAAAAAATCAAAGATACCATTCAAACTCAAATAGAGGATAGATTCTTAGAGTTCAAGAGTGAATTGCAAACAATGAAGGATAGAATTCAAGAAATGGAAAAACATAAACAATCAACCCAAGAAGGAGGGGTTGAAGGAAATCACAACTTGAGAGATAGGATTAAAGAGCTAGAAAAAAAACTAACCAACAATTTGACCCTCAGTAATATGGAAAACAAATTAGATATATAACCCATCAAAGAGGAAATGAATAAGCTAATAGAATTGGACCATGAGCATAAAAAAAGAGCCTTGAACTTCATAATTTTTGGTATAAAAGAACAAGAAGAGGAGGATACACTAGCAATAGTAAAAGAAGAATTAAAAAATAAATCACAAATTGATACAACTTACCTCATAGAAGCAAAGAGGCTAGGAAAAATAATTGATCACAAAGATAGG